>CM061055.1:27055078-27521574 GCA_030762865.1 Paraleonurus japonicus | reverse complement strand
ATTGATAGAAAATCAACCACGGGCACATGTCAATTTCTTGGAAGTAAGCTGGTTTCTTGGTTTTCTAAGAAGCAAACTTCAGTAGCTACGTCAACTACAGAAGCAGAATATATGGCTGCCGAGAGTTGTTGCTCACAATTACTTTGGATAAGTCAACAATTACAAGACTATCACATTGTCGCTAAAGAAATTCCTATATTCTGTGATAGCAACAGTGCCATTGCTATTACTCGAATCCAGTACTTCACACAAGATGCAAGCATGTGGATATACGTCATCATTTTATTAGAGATCACGTCGAAAAAAGAAGAACATTCGAGTGGAAAAGATTCATACTGAGATCGACAGAGAGCAGATATTCGACGAAACCATTGGCGAGAGGCACGGTTTAGAGATCTATCTGTAGAATTAGGTCCACTTGGATCCAGGAAAATCGTGTTAAACATATTCTTTGAAGTATGAAACACAAGAGAATATTAAGCTTGCTGAAGAAAGCATTAAACTTGCTGAAGAGAAGATAAAGCTTGCTGAAGAAAACTTTAAAACTTGCTGCAGAAAGTTCTAAAGCTTGCTACTACAGTACTCAGTGGTATCAGTTGATTACAATATCAACTGACAGATATGTTTCTCTCTCTTTCGTTTTGCTCTTGTTTATTTGTTTGTCAAATATTTTGGTCTAAAATATTCCTTAGTCTGTATGGTTAAATAAATTTTCGGAATATTTTATTCCTGAGTTTATCCTCAGCATTGGGAAGTAATTATGTGAATTGTCAAATCAAATCTTTTCAACCACAATTTATGGGGTAAGTTTTCCTTAAAAATATTATTTTACATCCTATTTCTGCGGACCCGAAAATCTTTTAATTTTGGAAAATACCTTTTTCAAATCCAAAGCTGAGGACACGCACTTTTCGGAATTCGAACCGTTGAATCCGTAACCGTTCGATCTGATCGTGCAATATGCAAATCAACGTTCATATTTTATTGTATAATTTAAAATTTAGCGGTTTCCTTCTTCTCTCTTATAAATTGTTTTTCTCGTCTCTCTCTCTCTCTCTCTTTCTCTCATTATTCCTCGATCTTCATTCTCTGTTTTTCTTTCTTCTGAAACTCGATCTTTCTCTGTTCTATTTTCAATGGCTCCAAAACAATCTTCATCTTCGAAAAAGGTTGCAGGGAAACACAAGACTCTAGACCCTTTGGCCCTTTCTGAGAAAGTGCGCAGTGAACTATCGGTGGATTTTCGGACTACTGGACAGCGGGAAGCAGTGGAGATTCTAAATCTCTTATCGATAGGGGTTTGTTTGAAGATTGTTCGGCTCATTCTTGAGCACGGACTCTAGATGCCTATGTTGTTCAGTTTCTGGTTCGTGGTGATTTCGGACGGAACAGCATAAAAACGACAGTGTTTGGTCAAAGTTTGACCATCAGACGGCAGGATATTCATGAACACTTGGGTTTGTCTCTTCAAGGCATTGATCCAGAATCATATATGGCGGAAAATCATCTCGAAGCTTTTCGTTCTCTAGCGAAAACTTCATGTCGTCATCATGTGTCGGATTTGAAGAAAGCTTATCTCAAGCGGAAATATAGATTGTTATTTGACATCATGGTGAAGGTGATGTTTGGTGAACGCCGAGTATGGACTCAATTAGTCGAGGCGTCTTTGTGCTTTAAAGGCGATTGTGGATGGAGTAGAGTGTGATTGGGTCTAGTAAATTCTTTGAGATTCTGCCAGAAGGAAAAGAATAGGTTCTTTCGGACAGAGGTGGATGGACATCCAGAGGTTAAGGTATGGGCTGTGGAGCAGTATGTTTCTATGTCGAATAAGATTAGTCTTCTTTGGAGAGGATGATGCCTAACACAACGTGGGATCCTAAGTGGATGAAACCATACACTAAGGCAAAGTTTATCTTTGAACAAGGATGAGGAGCTCGGTGGTCCTCCCGATTCGATGATGATGAGGATCAAGTGAAGATGAGGAAGAGCCTTCTTTGAGGTGTTACCGATTTTGGCGGTTGCCCTCTTGCTATTGATATTGGGAAAGATGCGATGGTAAAGGACTCGGATAACCCAGTGCAAGCTCAAGGCTGCTAGTTCAGGGGAGAAGACTTTGAAGTCTTCTGGTAGCGAAGATCAGATTCCGATTTCTCAATTACCACAGAGAAAGGCGAAGAGGTTCACTGTGGCAACCCAAAAAGATTCTGTGAGCAGTCGTACCAGAGGAGCACAGATGCCTCCTAAGGTCTCTCCTGGAAAGAAAGGATCGTCGGTGGTGGATGCAATGGAGGTTGATGATTCTCCGATTTCGGATGCTGAAGAGATGGTCTCTCATGAATCCGCTAGTGAGGAGGAACATGTACCAATTCTGTTTCCTTCTCTTTCTGAGATTCCTTCTTCTTCAAAGCTTGCTGCACCGATGGAAGTTGGCGATGAGGTTGCGGGTATGGGTGCCACTTCGGAGCCTAGCACCCAGGTTGCTGAGGATGATCACAGAGAGAATTTGATCGGAACAGATCCGATAGATTCAGTCCAAATGATAGACCTTGCTGGTAGATCACGTGGATCGTTTGAGAAATGTTTGATGGCCGAGGTCACATTACTTGGGTGGACAGCAAGTTTCCCAGATTACAGAATTTTCCGGAGGAGCGTAGCTTGCTAGTAGATATCTTGGTATGGAAAAATGCAAGGCTTGGAGCAATAGATGATCTCATTCTTCTGGCAAATGAGATTGGACACAATGAGTTTTCCTTGTGGGAGTTTTAGCTACAGACCAAGGCTGGAGTAGCCAGAGCATTTGATCTAACCACGAGATCATCAGATTGCTTGCCTAGTTGCTCATTGTTAGATGAACCGGAGCCTGTAGAGGATGGTTCTATTCCTCCTTTACGATGGTGATGAAATCGGGAAAGGTGTATCTTCTATTCCTCCTCCTCTTCCCGATTTTACATCCATACGTTTGCCCAATTTTATGCTGTTGTCATTCATGAAGACTTGTATAACTCTTACTCTTCAAAGTTTCTTTGAGTTAACACAACGGTATGCTTTAATGTTTTCTGTATTGGCTGCTAAATACACTCCTCTTCTTTGAGTCTATTGAGTCGTCAAAGTCTTACATCGAGGCTGCCATTGACGGCCCCCTCTTTGATCCGTCAAGCTTTGCCGATATGTTTTACGAGCAACGAGGAGACTATCATCGAAACTCTTTACGGCATGATGTTGAACAACATAAATGAGGTTAGAAAGCACGTTGATAGTGTGAAGGCTGAAGGTGAGAAAGTGAAGCTACTCTCGGGAAGGTGTTTCTTTGAAAAGAGAGACGATTGAGACAGATTTCGGACAAAGATGGAGGATCGATTGACGAGACTCAGTGCCATGGAAGCTTGATTAAGAGAAGGAATTGATCAGAATGCGGCTATCCAATCATCTATCTTGGACATGGGAAAGCAAATTGCGATCTGTACAAGAGGCGAATGCTAAATTGACGGAGAGACGGCTACAGCTTTCATGGGCGACATCTTCTTCTTCTTTCAAAGATATGCTCAAAATCGATGAGAAGATTGCTTCTCCAATAGCGGTGAGTATCTTTGAATCAAGAAGTTTACGGAAAAGTTTACTGCATACGAGACGGGATATTCTTGCCAAGATGACGGAAATGGAAGGTCATTTGGACCCCTCTTTTGAATGATGTTAAAAAGGGGGAAAGCCGATTGAGAAGCGAGATGGTTGTGAGAGATGAGGCTAAGGGTAAAGAATTGCAGGATTTGAAAGATAGGCTAGAGAGTCTGGTTGAAAGTTTTTTCTGTTGAAGAAGAGAAAAAGCAGAGCTGAAAAGAGCGTTGCGAGAGTCTGCTGGAATGGATGAAGGTCAAGGTTCCCAACCATTGAAAAGGAAAAGGTTGGTTAAGATGTCTGAAAAAGTTGAAGGGAAGTCTGCTGAAGAAGAGTTAGAGGCGTTGCATGAGGAAGCATTTCTTCTTTGACTTAGAAACTAGAAGGATGGAGGAGAAGGATAGTCACAAGATGATCAAACTACTCGGGAAGCAAGGAAAAGAAGTGGATGTGTTGGACAGTAAACAGAAAAAGCAGTTCATACCGAAGAAAGCTGCTGCAAAACCTGCGGTGTCAAGGAAGAAGCAGAGTAAGAAAGGGAAGAAGCCTGCTGGAGCAGAGGCTGAGGAAGACTTTATCCTCCCCCACAATACTGATGGATTTGTGGATGATTGTTGTCCTCCGGAGAGGATTGAGGATTGGAAAGCAGCAAAGAGAGATTTCATCTGCTCATACTATGTCTGTAAAAGTATCGGCGTCGGGGCCACAGCGAATGAAACATTCTTTGCTTGGATGGAGGAAAAGCACAGTGATCTTTGGGCAGATATTCTGAGAGCTTCTGTGGAATTCAACCTAAACCTTCAAGCGCCAGAATTTGAAAAGATTCCTACTCCAATCACAGCAGATGGGAAGTTTGACCAAGCGAGTGTTCGCGGGGACGCTCAAAAAATGCTTGGCTGAGGTCAGCCCACCTATTGGAGCAGAGATAACAAGGAACTCTATGATAGAGTGTACGAGTGGCTGAATGTTCCAACAGGGTTTCGAAGGTATGGTGAGGAAGATATGAAGGTTCTTTGGTTGGGTAGCTAGATTCTTTGGACGGGAAGCTAATGAAGTTTTTTTTTACTTTTCTTTGTTATCTTTTGCTCTTTTTGCATTTCACTTCTGTAAGATGTACTGATTTCTTCATATTAATAGAAGTGAATGTTTTGCGCTAAGACAACCTCTCGTTGTCATCTGATTTTGTTTGTTTTTTTTTGGGTCTCTTCTTGTCTTGTTTTCGCATACCCTTGTGCAGTTCTCAAGAAGGTTTTAAAATCATCAAAAAGGGGGAATTTGTTAGGATTTGAATTTGTATGTTTTGATGATGTTCCCAAAACCTAAGTGTAATAGGACCAGTGAATCATTAGTCGTTTGTTGATCTAGATAGGGTTTGTGTCTTTGTATAGTTAATCTTGCTAGGCCTAACCTGAAGCTTCATATTGTTTGAGAACTGAAGGCTGCTGATAAGAAGACTTAAAGATCTAAGAGAAATCTCAGTCGAAGTCAATTGGAAGGGCGTCGCGAAGATCAAGAAGAGATGATAAGAGTTATGCAAAAAGAAGTTCTGTCAAGAAAGGTTCAAGTAAAGATAGCAAGGTTGATATACATGCTCTGACAAACTTTAAGATGTCTTTGGAGCAAGGTGTAAGGTTGCTAGAGTTGACTTCAAGAAGTTCATCAGGGTTAACTAAAGAAAGAAAGATATTTCAAAGATATCCGAAGTAAGTCAAGTGAAGATTTGATTATCAATCAAGATCAATCACGGCATAATTGATTGGTATCAGACAATCAATTATCCAAAGTCAAACAAATCTTCCAACGATCACTTACCATTTCTTTGAAGACCTGATTGACAAATTAGCCTAACGGCTAGTCAAATTGAGAATCATAAAAGCTGAAGTGAAGGATTTTTTTTTTTTTTAAATATACGCGCACGAGAAACATCAAGAACATCTCCTTCACTCATTGCAATACACGCTGAATTCTTCATACCAAAAATCAATCTATCACGTTGAATTTCCTAAGAGATTTATTTTTGGTCAAGGAAGTGTAAATCACCTTTCATTATCTCTGGTACGAGAAAAGGTTGATTGTTTTGATCTAAGAGCTAACACTCGAGGATCATCTTGATTGTACCAAGGGCAGGAACTTGTTAAACTTCCTGTGGTCGAATCCTCAAGGAGATTAGAGGAGACAAGACCAGTTTCGGTGGATAGTAAGACCCCTGTGGGATCAGGGAGAGTGGACGTAGGATCGTTATATCCGAACCACTATAAAAATCTCTGTGTCTTTACTAGCTTTCTGCATTCATACTTATATCTGCTCATTCATCGTTTTAATAAACCTGCATCAATTCTGCTGTAGAAGACTTCAAAGTTTTCTAATCTCAAGAAGGTTTACTTTAAAAGGGTTTTTCAAATACACACGAGATTAGCTTCCGCACCATCAGAAGACTTCGAGTTTCCGAAGTCTGCTGATCTCACTTAGCACACTCTGAGTATCTTGCTGCAGAAGACTTCAAAGTCTTCTAACCTCACACTCAGCTCACGAAAAGTTGTAAAAAGTTTTGAGTATGGGAAAGTCTATTCAACCCCCCCTTCTAGACTTTCCACCTCTTTGCACATCTCGTCAGGGACCAACACCAAACATATACACAACAAACTGGAAAACACACCCATGTAGACAAAAAAAAATTGCAATTGTGAATATATCAAGAAAATGCAAAACAAGCAGTTACTATCAATTTCTCAAAGACCAGAAACTAAAGAAAATAAAACAAGGGCATGCCATATGCAACCAAACGTAGATGATATGATTATATTCGTGTAGTTCATATTTACGACATGGAAATCAAGCGAAATGCCATTCGTCATCAGTTTCTATTCACGAAGGCCAGAACGATGAGTTGTGTGGTACCGCGGACACAAATCGTATACATAGCGTTACCTGTTATCGAAATCTAGTTGAATCAAGACCCGGAGCAGAACGTGTGTCTCCAGCGAGGCAATCCCAACTCGTCCTGGAAGAAAAAAAACACAGATATGTGAACGAAGAGGCCTAGGGCAAAATCGAAATCTATGGGTTATGCAGGAATCTATGACTTCAAGCAAATGATGGAGAGTCGCGAAATCGAAAGATTACGGAAGTCGAACCTCGGTGATGTGATGAAACCTAACGCGAATGAATGAGATTACAGTGGTTCTTCATTGTCGTTCCTCGATTTCAATTGTTTTCGTCTTCCCCCCATTCTGAGAGATGTTCGAACAAATTCACCTTTTTCGCAACAGTATCGTTGGACCCCACAGTTGACGAAAGGGTATTTTCGGTACAGAAAAATGTCGAATCTTGGACCGAGAAACAATTGAGTTCTAATCGGGTCTAAATAGAAATAATCATAATTGTTGAGTTGACCGTTTAAAATCAATACATAGGTATATATACACACCATAGGGTAATTTTTTTTTCTTTTTTTTCTTTTAAAAAAAAGAGTAAATTAGCGCCAAACTCTAACATTTGGAAAAATAGAATGAGCCACGTTAGCTTAACTGATGCTTCCCACTTCCCCCTCCCCATAACTACCACTCCCTCCATTTTCTATATACTCACTTCCACTCTCCTCTTTTCTCTAACACTTCTCCAATTCATTCCCCATGCCACCTGTTTTCCCAAATTCTATCCTTTTCTCCGCCATCGCCGCCGCCTTCGTGGCAGCGGTCCTCGTATCCGGTTTCCAGTTCCAAGACGGAGAGACCATCGGCTGGAAGAAACCAACCGGAGACGAGCCCAAAACCTACAACGAGTGGGCTGCACAGAACCGCTTCCGCATCGGAGATACACTCTATATATATATATATATATATATATATATATATATATATAATAAAATTCACATACATTTTTTTATAATTCTATTTTCTCAGCTTAATTAATTAATTAATTAATTAATTAATTATGTGATTTATTATTTTTTTTTACCAGATTTCAAGTACGAGAATGACTCGGTGGTGGTGGTGAACTCCGCTGATTACTTATCCTGCAACTCGTCGAATCCGATATCAAAATTCAACGATGGAAACACTGTTTTCCAGTTTGATCGATCGGGCTTTTTCTACTTCATTAGTGGGGGGCCCGGTCACTGCAAAGCTGGCCAGAGGATGATTATTCGTGTGATGCATCCGTCTCAGGTGTCGGCGCCGAAGCTTGCTCCGGCTCCGGCGCCTTCCGGCGGAGACGGAGGCGGCGGTGGAGATTCAGTTGAGGGAGAAGTTAATTCGAGCGAGAAGGTCTCTGTTGTGTCTGTTGTTTCTGGCCTTTCTGTGGTGCTCTGCCTCCTCATGTAGAACAAGTTATGAGATTTTTTATTTTTTTTTCTGCAGATTTAGGATTATTGATTTGGTGTTTAATTCTTGATTTTGATTTGGTGTTTGGATTTTTATTGACTATTGATGTTTTTTATTAGTTATTATTGAATTTTTATTTGCATTTTATTTTTTACGATTGTTGACTCTCTCTTTTAAAATTAGTATATTTAACACGTATGATATTATTTGTGTAACTGGTTTTGATGTATACAAGAATTTGGCAATTATTATTGATTCTCTGATGGATTTTAATTGATTTGGTGCAAAGTTGTAATCACAAAAATAAATCTCAGGTAAGTCAATCATCATATCATAAGATGATAATATGAGTTTTTTGTCAAATAAGTTATGTGATCAATAAAATTAAACTTTCAAGATTACACATTATTCTGATTACATTATTAATTTATTATTAAGCTATTTTTTTTGATCGGTAATTTATTATTAAGCTATTGATCGGCTGGAATAGAATTTCTGAATTTGGATCTTATAATAAAATCGTACAGTTTTTTATTGTATATTAATTTGGATTGGATTCAAAATTTGATGGTATCCGAATCTGAAAATTTTATAAAGCTTAAAATCAGCTCATGATGATTTCTCCAACAAAACTGTAGACTGAGAGTAGGTAGTGATAATTTTATGTTAATGAAATAGATTATTGTTTATAGTTTTTAAAGATATGAGTTAGAAATAATTCATCTAAACAATTAAATAGTAGTGAAATGAAAATTTTACTGGAATTGAAGTGTGGTTTAGGTGGAGTGCGAAAATATATTGCAAAATGACAAAAATTAAGTGAAAAATATGGAGAGAAAATATTAAGGAATTACAAGTAAATATAAATCATTGTTTGATTTTGGAGGAGAATCGATGACTTGTATCATGTGTGATGAGCAGAAGAAGAAAATATTTCTCATTTATTTTTCGAGTATCATGTGTGATGAGCAGAAGAAGAAAATATTTCTCATTTATTTTTCGAGTGCAAAGCTGCTTACAAAATTTGGTCGGAGATTCATTGCTGGTTGAAAGTTAACTTGGTGGCTCATAATAACCCATCAGTCAACTTCTTACAGCATTGCAGTATGTTTGAGTCGAGAAAGAAGATACATTTCGCAGCTTCGGTGTGCCTATGTGCAGTGTGGTCAATTTGGAAAGTCCGAAATGAAACTATTTTCTGCAATAGTCACTCGAATCTCACTTTACTTGCAGAGGAGATTAAGACGAGACTTTAGTCGTGGTTGTTTGTAAAAAAAAAAACCCGAAATCTATTAAGGGGTCCTTCCGTGAATGGTTGTGCAATCCATGTGATTCTGTGTAATGTATGGAAGATGAAAACCTATAGGCTCCATTTGGATGGAGTCATTTGAAATCAATGGATTTGAGGATAATACAACATACATTTACAAATCAAAATAGGAAAAAATAAAATGAATGGATTTGGTTCATACAAATATTACTTATAAGTGGGAGGATTTCAAATACTCAACAAAATCTAGTCATTTGAAATCCTCTCGCTTTTCTTACTTGTGTTTAATATTTGAGTGAATCAAATACATTCATTTAGCTTTTCTCCATTTTAGTTTGTGTGAATGCATGTATATTATCCTCAAATCCCTTGATTTCAAATCCACTCCATCCAAATGAAGCCATAGTGATTTGTGTAGGAGATGAAAGTATGTTCTTATGAATCTCATGTGATTTGGTGGACTACTTCTTTTAACTCACAGTTTTTGGAAATAAATTCTATTTTTCTGAGAAATAAAATTAAATATAAATCATTGAATAATTAGTGGAACGGAGAGAAAATAATAAGGAATTACAAGTAAATATAAATCATTAAATAATTAGTGGGGTGTGAGGACTATTAATATTCCAGTGGAATAAATAAGAAAAGAACAAGAAATTATATCATTTTAGTCTTTTAATTTGATTAGTGAAATTCTTAAAAATAATTGGAGCTCATCACTATATTATTATTAATGTATATAATATATCACTATTAAAAAAACTAATGCATATAATATATTTCGATACAAGACCACAACTTTTACACCAAGATTGTACATTAAAACGCCACTCGAATTGGCGCCCAAGCTAATTTTGTCAAACAATTTCAAAACCATTGGTTAATAAAATAGCCACCATATTCTAATAAAAGAAAAAGTCATTATTAATTTTGTTAAACAATTTTAAAACCATTGGTTAATAAAATAGCAACAATATTTTAATAAAAGAAAAGGTCACTATTAATTTTGTTAAACAATTTCAAAATCATTGGTAAATAAAATAGCCACAATATTTTAATAAAAGAAAAAGTCATTATTAATTTTGTTACGGCCCTGTTTGGTTTTATCGATAAGTTCACGATTAGGTACTTATCGGCCCAAAGTAATTGTTTGGTTTTACTCTTGAAGGCCCACGACAAAACACCAGGCTCGCCACTAAATACTGTTACTCATTGGTGGAGTTGTCTGAAGCAAAATGCGGAGATGGATTGTCTGCGCAAAACAGTAACCACGAGTTTAATACAGAATTACCTAATTAGCCCTGCCATATATATAATCAAAACCTAGATTAAAGCCCAATTTTCTGAGAACGTCTGCCGCTCGTCTTCTAGTCCACAGTATTTGGGCAATTTCTCCATACAAGATGATGCGATCTCTGATTTAGGTATGTGTTGAGTTTTAATATGTTCTACATCAACATTGGCTCGATTTAATTTTTCACTTTTATAGGTGTTCGGTTTCTGAATTTCTGGACATCTCTGATCTCGACTGATTTTGTATGTTGGTAGAGTGATTTATTTCTAGCAGTTCGTTTTAATTCCTTTTCTAATCGACCGATACCGATCTCGACTGTTTTTTTCAGCTGTTCGTGTAGTTCTTCGACCGACTGATTCCAGTATGTTGGACATTGTTGTATTTCTGCAGTATTTCTGTTTAATCTTTTTTTTTTCTGTTGTTGGTATGGTGAACCTACATTGTTGTGTTTCAATAGAGTTTCTGTTTAATCTGCTTCTTTATTTTTTCTATTGTTGGTATGGTGAACCTACATTGTTATGTTTAAGTAGTGTTGAACCCAGTGTAATATGATTGTTGTTGGTATCTATGTACATAAATACTCAGGTGGGAAGAAGATTACAAAAGAATTTTTATATTGTTATGAACACTATTAGTCGAATGTTTAAAGAATGGAAAACTGTTAATTTGTTCTTTGGCTACACTGAAAAACTTGTATTCTAAATTTGTAATTCATATTTATAACATTTCATCCCTAACAATACATATAAATTGTTCGCAGACAATCATCTTTTTGTGCCACATCTTCATATGATGAATACGATTGCCAAAGAAAATGAAATTATTTTACTGATTGAGGAGATTATGCAGCACATAATTTTAGTTATTTCCTTAATAATTCTTATGAAAAAAAGGAATAGGTACGATATAGTATAATAGACCAAATACTTACCAAGTCAATGAGCTTATTAGGTTGGTGGGTCGATATGACTCAACCTGTTTTGAGAACTTGTGAGTAGATCGCAATACTTTCGGTAGACTTTGTTTACTGTTGAGAAATTTGGGAGGCTTGAAAGCTGGAAAATATGTTAGTGTCGAGGAGCAAGTTGCAATCTTTTTATCTATTTTGGCACACTATAAAAAGAATAGGGTGGTTAAGCATGATATTTATATGATGTATCGAGGAGCAAGTACCAAACAGGGTCTATAGGTGTTTGGTTTCTGAATTTTTGGACATCTCTGATCTCGACAGATTTTGTATGTTGTTAGAGTGATTTATTTCCAGCAGTTCGTTTTAATTCCTTTTTTTAATCGACCTTTACCGATCTCGACTGTTTTTTTCCAGTTGTTCGTGTAGTTCTTCGACCGACTGATTCCGGTATGTTGGATATTGAATTTTTCCGTTGTTTGTGTATTCTGTTTAATCTTTTTTTTTCTGTTGTTGGTATGGTGAACCTACATTGTTGTGTTTCAGTAGTGTTTCTGTTTAATCTTTTTTTTTTCTATTGTTGGTATGGTGAACCTACATTGTTCCTGTAAAAAAAAACCTACATTGTTGTGTTTCAGTAGTGTTTCTGTTTAATCTTTTTTTTTTTTGTTGTTGGTATGGTGAACCTACATTGTTGTGTTTCAGTAGTGTTTCACTTTAATCTGCTTCTTTATTTTTTCTGTTATTGGTATGGTGAACCTACATTGTTGTGTTTAAGTAGTGTTGAACCTAATGTAATATGATTGTTGTTGGTATCTATGTACATAAATACATAGGTGGGAAGAAGATTACAAAATAATTTTTATATTGTAATGAACACTATTAGTCGAATGTTTAAAGAATGGAAAACTGTTAATTTGTTCTTTGGCTACACTGAAAAACTTGTATTCTAAATTTATAATTCATATTTGTAACATTTCATCCTAACAATACATATAAATTGTTCGCAGATAATCATCTTTTTGTGCCACATCTTCATATGATGAATACGATTGCCAAAGAAAATGAAATTATTTTACTGATTGAGGAGATTATGCAGCACACAATTTTAGTTATTTTCTTAATAATTCTTATGAAAAAAAGGAATAGGTACGATAACCGAAGGGCTGCTAAGGTATAGTATAATAGACCAAATACCCTACCAAGTCAATGAGCTTATTAGGTTGGTGGGTCGATATGACTCAACCTGTTTTGAGAACTTGCGAGCAGATCGCAATACATTCGGTAGGCTTTATTTACTGTTGAGAAATTTGGGAGGCTTGAAAGCTGGAAAATATGTTAGTGTCGAGGAGCAAGTTGCAATCTTTTTATCTATTTTGGCACACCATAAAAAGAATAGGGTGGTTAAGCATGATTTTCGAAGATCGGGTCACAATACATACATGCAGTCATGAGTGCATTATTGCAGCTTCATTCCGTACTTTTTGTAAGGCCAACACCTGTGCCCAATGACAGCAGTAATCCTCGTTTGAAGTGGTTTAAGGTAATTTCTTTTGTAGTGACATTCTGATTTTGGATCAAAAGAAATTTCATTAATTAACTTATTATTATTTTTTTGTGGATTTTTGAATTGTAACATAGGGTTGTCTAGGGGCACTAGACGGAACATATATTAATGTGCTACCACCAGTTTTTGATAGAGCTCGATATCAAACTAGAAAGGGGCATATCTCTACGAATGTTTTGGCAGCATGTGATCGAGATATAAGGTTTACTTATGTATTGCCTGGTTGGGAGGGATTAGCATCTGATGCGAGAATTTTACGTGAATATTGTTTAAATATTATTTAATGTTGTTTAAATGTTGTTAATTATTAATAATTTTTCAGTAATGGACTAAAGGTCCCAACATATCAGTTTGTTTAAATATTGTTTAATGTTATTTAAATGTTGTTAATTATTAATAATTTTTATTAATACGTAAATTTTATAAGATAAAATATATGAGTATCACACAATTATTAAATTAATTATATACTAAACTCATTATGAATACTATTTTTTGAAAATGATATTAAAAATTTAATAAAATTATGAAATAAAATTTTTTTATTACTTTGAAATTTTTGAATAATAATAGTTTTATTGGATATTTGATTATTTTTAGATGATTTATTATTAAAATCTTTACTTCTATTTATACAAGTTCAAATCTGGAGGGGACTATTTTAATTTAATAGATGTGAATGATTTCTAACATTTCACAATTTTCTATACAAATAAAATATTTAATAATCATTCTAAAATGTTGCAATTATATAATATTCAATACTTATGTGTATTCAATGTTAAAAATAGTTTTAATTAAGAAAATTCCCTAATGTTGCAATATGTTATATAATATTATATACTTAATTTAGACTGAATGTGTATCTTTTATTACTTTATGTGTGCAGGGACTTATTATTTATGCGACAACGGGTATGCAAACAGAACTGGATTTCTTTCTCCATATCGAGGTATTCGATATCACTTGAATGAGTGGGGGCCAACATCAAGTACACCAATCAACTACAAGGAGCACTATAACATGCGTCATACACGGGCTCGCAATGTCATAGAACGCGCATTTGGTGTAATGAAAATGTGTTGGGGCATATTATGGAGTGCGACCTTTTATCCAATAAAAATCCAAATTAGGTTGATAATAGCATTTTTTTGCTACATAACTTTATCCGTAGAGAAATGTCAGATGACCCTATGGAACAACGTTACGATGCAAACAATCCTAATCAGAACATAGTAGAAGGTTTTTACGACACCGAATTCATTGCAATGGTAGAAACTACACAAGAATGGACAAACTATAGGGAAGAAATAGCGCAACAGATGTGGGCAGATTTTAACGGAGCGTAGACATGATTTACTTTTAATTTAGTTTGTGGAATTGTGCTTGTTAATTATTTTCATTTGAATGATTGTTTGAACAATGGAAAACTATTGTTGTTATTTTCTCTATGTACTGGATATTTCTTTTATGTGCAAGTGATTTAGGTTGGTCTCTGTTTTGCTCGATCAACATGCATACTAGAGTGATTTGTTTTCTACGTATTGGATATTTATTTTATGGGCAAGTGATTTAGGTTAGTCTCTGTTTTGCTTAATCAACATGCATACTAGAGTGATTTGTTTTCTACGTACTGGATATTTATTTTATGGGCAGGTATTGCAATAGTTATTTCACTTTCATGTAGGAAATGGATAACAATAATGTGAATGGAAAGCGTAGACGTGGTGCATTAAAAAAGAAGACAACGGGTACACGAAGGGTTTGGTCGAATAGAGAAGAGCAAACACTACTTGCAGCGTTGAAGGATCTCGTAAATCATGGATGGAAAATTGACAATGGGTTCCGTACCGAATACTTGTTAAAGCTCGATGAAGCAATGAAAAGCATTCCCGCTTACTGATTTGACCGTGAATCCCAATATCACCTCCAAACTTACAACGTGAAAGAAGGCTTATGAATCCATCGTTTCTGCACAACGAGACGTAACTGGTGTTGGATTCAATTTGACTACTAACACCCTTGAAGTCACTGATGAACAGTGGGAGCAAATTGTGAATGTATACTTTATGAACTGATTTTTAGTGTCTTTATGGGTTTTTAGTATCGATTGTGTTTTATGAACTGCATATAATAATGATATATTTGTCTCACTTGCAGAGAGACCCGAACATGAAAGGCATGCGACATAAAGAGTGGCCCCTTAATCACAGATTGACTTGAAATATTTGGTAAGGATCGGGCTACTGGTGAAGGGGCTGAAGAAGTTGGGGACGTGAAAAACAATATGGCCAACAATTCGGGACAACACAACAACACTGTAACTAAATGTCACGATGAAAATATTATCAATTTCGATGCAGAAACGCCCCAATCTCAAGAAGGATTCACTCAATACGAAGATGGGGCCTACAACAGCACTGCATATACCAAGCCACAAGACAACCCTTCGTCCTCTCGAGTGAAGAAAAAAAAGGCAAAATCTAATTCTGATCCATTAAAGGTTGAACTACTGAGAGATCTTTGCCAAAGCACCGCAGAACTCCTCGAGACTATTGCAGGTAGAATGGGACATGAGCACGACTTGACTAAAAAAAGATCCCAAGTATTCGGTCTGTTAGCTAATGTCCCCAGGCTCTCTACAGTTCAGAAACTCGATGTATCAGAGATTATTCGTGCAACGGTCGAAAGGCTCGATATTTTTATGGGTTTAGACAATGATGCTCATGCGATGTATGCTCTACGACTTCTTGATCGTGCCAAGTTGCAAGGGGATCAAGTCTGAAACTCACTTGCTAATTCCTTTTGAAACACTAATTTGTATGCTAATATATTCATGATGCAGTGAATTATTATGTGACATAGATTCATAATGCCATGAAATTAGGATCTGCTTCAGTCTCTCCAGTTTGTTAGTACTCTTTTTTGCTATATCATGTGGATGAGAACTGTAATTTCTGGGATGATTTGGTATATATATATGGCTGCTATTAACTTCTTTATTGACTTTGATTTAAGATGATTTATTTGCACAATTTCTTCTACTTGATTACAGGTGCAATTAACTGAATTAATGAATATGCATCCTCAATAAATTAATATGCAGTAAGGCTATATCACACAAAAAAAATAATAATATGCATCAATAATATTGATTCAGAAACTAATAATATGCATCAATATGGGTTAGGCATATACATTAATACAAAATCAACGTATATCCTATTAGAAAAATTACCCATTCACTATTACTTATAGACAAATGTAATCACTTCTTTCCAAATGGAGAATACGGAGACTTTGAAGGACTTGAAGATGCAACTGAGGAAGATTCCTTCTTAAGAAAGTTCATCTTCGACTTAGTCTTTAGTAGATTAAATCCGAATAGAGACTTCACGTGTTTGCCCTTCGAAGAGGATGTACCTTGGTCAGCTGCGTTGGATTCCGTACTCACACGAGCACGATATTTGTTGGAATTTTCCTCGCAAAACAATTTATGTCGAAGCATTTTTCTTTCAGCAACAACGGGTGATTCAACCTCTTGGTCACTCTCTGAATCACCAACAATAATAGGTTTTAGAGCAGAGTTAGGCTCATTGAAGATTGGATCATCGCTACTTATAGTTATCACCCCACCAGCTTGTGGCCCATTCTCCACACCAAATAATTTTTTCAAAGTGTCGTACATCAAATCTCCTTTGTGGTAAAACGCCTTTGCAAAATCATTTTCCTACAACAACAAAAATTATATTAAAAAGAACCGTCATTATATTTAAAAAATGCAATTATGTCACATAATAATTAAAAAATGAGTAACCTTAAAAATATCTTCCCATTTGTCTGAGTAAACGTGACACAACCATCTTTTGACAACCCAACTATAAACACTAATTTAACAAGAAAAAAAGAGTTGTGAATAATTTTACAAGAAATAACTTGTGCACACGTGCGATATTTTTTTTAAATGCTTTAACAGAAAGACAATGAGCACTTCCAAACATGACAAAAATGGCTCTTAACATCGTATACAAAACTTTATAAAATACAACTCAAAATACACGCCCACGGTTTGACCCAACAAGTCGTCATCTATGTACACAGCCACTCAAAACCTCACAGGAGCTGCACAGCTTGTCCAAAAGAATCACAACGTCACAAATCATCAGATTACCTACAATGCATAACTATGTGAGATTTATAAATCTCAGTAAGCAGAAATTATGCATGATGCTATGTTTAATTCGAAAACCTCCCAATGCACAAAACACTCTCTTTAAAATCATCAATTTATTTATGAAACACTCGACAGGGCCACTGACTCACTACTATGCACCGGCACACGAGCACTAAGCTCAATTCAAATATATTTAAGTGGACACTATATGTATGACCTCGACGTGAGGCCCATCCTCTTGTGGCCATCAAAGGCCCCCCCATCGCGCCCCTCATGACCACCAAGAAGTCATCCCTCCACGCCGACCCATACTGTTAAGGATCCCACCCTCTAACAGCCTAGCGAGGTCCATCACCAAACCTGACCCCCTGTCCGTTCAGAAGTCCCCTCTGTAAAATCAATAAATGTGCGACAACACCATAGCACATGAGACGGTGGCCTACTCTAGGTAGCATACGCCAGGTTCTCCCTGGTCGCCTTAACTCCTAGTTCGCCCCTGTCGTCCTCGGTGCATAATCATTGGTCAAACACACCATTTGATGAAAATATTTTCATGTTAATGCATGATATGCATGATGCAATGCAACATATATACACAGTAGAATCACATGTTCAAACACCCTTTCCATTTATGGAATAATCATAGAATTTCACCAATTCATTTCACTATAACCTTTGAACTCACAGATTCATTCTACAACAATTGAACTCGATGGCCCACTCTAGGTAGCATACGCCAGATTCTCTCTGGTCGCCTTAACTCCTAGGTCGCCCCTTCCGTTCTCACTTTGAAATCCCCTAATTCATTTCTAATCACGTACGTAGTTCATTTCTAATCGCTCTTGCCTAATTCATTTATAATTGTGTACCTAATTCATTTCTAATCGTTCTCGCCTAATTCATTTCTAATTGCCCCTTTAATTCATTTCTATTTGCCTAATTCATTTCTACTCATTTGTTGGGGGGTCCCAGACTTACTGATATATGTCGGCGTACGCTCAATACAAAGGCCACCACGTGGCCGATATAAATACTCTCTTTTGAAATCACCTAATTCATTTCTAATCACTCGCCTAATTCATTTCTACTCACAACTCATCAATTCAATCACCCTATCCATTTCTATAATAATCACAACTCAGGAGTTCGTTTCACAATAATTATGGAACTCACTGGTTCAATTCACAATAATAACTGAACTCACAGGTTCATTTCACGATAATCACTGAACTCACATATTTAATCCACATAAAATATTAAGCTCACGGGCTCTTTCACAAAAACCATTGACTATCTATCAAATATCACAATTAACATAATATTCACATATCATTAATTAAGCATAAATACTTCACAAATTATTATATTTATGCATTGTAGGTGCAAATGAATTTCTACTTACCTCAAGTCCGCAAACCGTTGATAAATCAAACCATAAACCCTTTTTATCATCTTTCACTATCAAATAAAAATAATTGTTAATAATTTAAGGATGGAGTTTTGTTCTACTCATCACGAGCTTCAAAACGGTATAAAATTTATCTATTGACGAAAGTCGAATACTTACCAATATTTTGGGATTTCTCTCTCCCTCCTCTCTCTCTCGCTTGTAAATCTCTCTCTCCCTCTCTCGTAAATCTAGAGATCTCTCTGTATATACCTATGAATTTGGTGGCATTTATTTGATAAGAATGCCACCGCCTTAAGCTTTCTTCATTATTAAGTTTCATCTTTTTATTATTATTATTATTATTATTATTATTATTATTATTATTATTATAATATTTACTTTTAAGTATGCATTTATCAACAAAGTTTGTGTGTATAAATATACACAGCCACACATATTCATTCAATCATATTTAATATAATGGTCTAAAATAGTAAGAACCAAAGAGTAAACCGCATTGGGTTTAGATTCTCCATTGGGTTCAGTTTTAATGGAAGAAAAAATTTCCAATTTATTTTGGTTAGTTAAATAATTATCCCACCAACCTTTGAGTTGTCCAGTAAATCCATTTGTAATGGCTTGTGCAGTGGTAAGATCACTGTTACCACAAGTTTGACAAGCAAAACTGTACATAAGCATGCGATGAATATACCAATAAGTATGAAAATACTAGAACTCTTCTTTTAAATATGAAGTGTAAAACTCTTACTGATTTCAGATGGTACAAAGATACTTTTTTGTCTCGAATTTTTTAAATTCCTGACTGTAATCAGGATATTTGGAAAAATAAGTTTGTAGATGGTCTTCCTAATCTTTTTGCTGAGAAAGTTAAGAAAACTCTTCGGAAAGATTCTGACTCTATTCATTATGGGTCTTATACTTTTGGTCAAATCATTAGTGTTTGTGTTCAGGAAGGATTAAATCTTTGTAATGAACTAAATTTGAAAAATCAAATTAAAAAAGATAATCTTTTGGAAAGAAAATAATTAGGTCAATTTTGTGATCAATTTGGTTTAGATAATCCTAAAGACAGTTTTTATAAAACTAATAAAAGGAATGTTAATTATAAACCTAATTTTAAGAAAAGAAAACATTTTTCTAAGGAAAAGGATAAAGAAAAAGATCATGAAAATGATAAAAGAAAAAGAAAGCCTTTTAAAAAGAAAAGTTACAATACTATTATTTGTAAAAAATGTAATAGACCCGGTCATTATGCTAACCAGTGCTATGCCAGAGACAAGATTAAAAATCTTTATATCAATGAAGAGCTTAAAGAGACTCTTTTTAAAATTATGATGAATCATGATACTGATTCTGAGCCAGAAAAATCTTATAATGATTCTTCTGTTGATTCCACTTCTAATAATGAAGATTCCTTTGATTCTGACAAGGAAAAGTGTTATGATTGTAAAATTGGCAAACCTTGTCTTAATTGTATCAGTGATACTGATAATATCAATAATATTGATAATGAGTTTTATAAACTCATGAGTCAATTTCAAGATATGAGTATTAATGTCTTGACTAATGATAATATTTTTGAATTTCTTAAGCAGATTAAAGATTCTAGTTTAAGAGATAAAATCATCGAACAATTCCATGATTCTTCTAAAAAAGAATTAAAAACTAGTTTTTCCAAAAATATTAATTATAATATGGGTGAATTAGAAAAACTTTTTAGTCTTAGAAATAATAAGAAAAGTCCTGTTACTATCAATGATTTAGTTCGTGAGATTGATAATCTCAAAACTGATATTAAAATTATTCGTACTGATCTCTCTACTCGTCTTTCTATGATTGAGAAAGGTAAGGGAAAAGTTGATAATAGTGAAACTAGCTCTAATGTTATTTCAAATGACAATGATGATTTCAGTATTGAGAAAAATCATTTATCTACCATTAATATGGTCATATCACAAAAATGGTATACCAAGATTTCCCTTCTTATAAATAATGCTTATAAGCAGGATTTTATTGCTATGATAGACAGTGGTGCTGACCTAAGTGTTATAAAATTAGGAATTATTCCTACCAAGTTTTTTGAAAAAACTACTCACTCACTTTCTCATGCAGGTGGAGGCTCTTTAAAGATTGATTATAAGCTTAAAAATGCTTATGTTTGCGTTGATGGTTGTTGTATTTCTAATGACTTCCTTATTGCGGAAGATATCACTAGTCAAATGATTATTGGTCTTCCTTTTTTATTTAAAATATATCCTCTTACCTTTGTTAGTGAAAAGGGTATTACAGGTACCTATGAGGGTAAGCCTATTACTTTCAAGTTTAGAACTAAACCCATTCATAAGGTTCTCAATTTGATCCAGGATCAAATTGACTATAAAAATTGTCATATCAATTTTCTTAAAGATGAGCTTAATTCTATCACTATTAATGATAGATTAAATAATCCTAAGCTCCAAGAAAAAATAAAATTTTTAATTAATAAATTTTCTATTGAGGTTTGTAATTACATTCCTAATGCTTTTTAGGATAGAAAGAAACATATAGTTTCTCTTCCCTATGAAGAAGATTTTAAAGATAATAAAATACCGACTAAGTCTAGACCTTGTCAAATGAACTCTGATTATTTAGAATTGTGTAAAAAGGAAATATCTTCCTTATTGGAAAAGAAGCTTATAACTCCTTCTAACTCCCCTTGGTCTTGTACTGCTTTTTATGTTAATAAACATTCTGAACAGGAACGTGGAGTTCCTAGGTTAGTCATTAACTATAAACCGCTTAATAAGGTTTTAAAATGGATTAGACATCCTATTCCCAATAAAAAAGACCTTCTTGATAGGTTAGTCAATGCCCTTATTTTCTCTAAATTTGATTTAAAATCAGGTTTTTGGCAAATTCAGATTAATAAACCGGATAGGTATAAAACTGTCTTTAATGTACCTTTTGGTCATTATGAATGGACTGTTATGCCTTTTGGGCTTAAAAATGCTCCTTCAGAATTTCAACAAATTATGAATGATATTTTTAATCCTTATAGTGATTTTATTATTATCTATATTGATGACATTCTTGTTTTTTCTAAAGACATCGAAGTTCATTTTAAACATCTTGAGATGTTTAAAAATCTGATCATTAAAATGGTTTAGTAATTTCAAAGCTGAAAATGGTTTTATTTCAGACTAAAGTCAAATTTCTTGGTCATTTTATTGATAAAGGAAATATTATCCCAATTCAAAGAAGCATTGAATTTGGAAATAAATTCCCTGATATTATTACTGATAAAACTCAGTTACAAAGATTCTTAGGAAGCCTCAATTATGTTTCTTCTTATATTAAGAACCTTGCTGAAGATTCTGTTATCTTATACGATAGGCTTAAGAAGAATCCTTCTCCTTGGACTGATAATCATACTAAGGCTGTTATTAATATTAAAAATAAGGTAAAAAATATTCCTTGTCTTATGCTTGCTAATCCTTCTTGGGAAAAGATTGTTGAAACTGATGCCTCAGATTTGGGATATGGTGGTATTCTTAAACAGATTAATCCTGATAATAAAAAGGAATACATTATTAGATTTTATTCTGGTAAATGGAATAATAGTCAGAAAAATTATTCTGCTACTGCTAAAGAAATTTTATCCATTGTTAAATGTGTTTTAAAATTTCAAGATGATTTATATAATCAGAAATTTACAATTTATACTGATTGTAAAGCTGCTACTTTCATTTTCTTTAAAGACTTTGAGCATAATGTTTCAAAGCAAATGTTTGCCAGATGGCAATCTCATCTTGCTTATTTTGATTTTAATATCATTCATAAGCAAGGGAAAGATAATCATCTTCCTGATTTTCTTACTCGAGAATTTATTTCTTCATGACAGACATGAGTCAATCGAGAAGAAACTCTTATTCCTCTTATAGAGGAAGGGGAGGAAGAGGTCCTCCACTCATCCAACACGGGAAAAAGTCCATTTTCAACCAGAATATTTCTGGAGTCAGTTCTTCGTCTAAAGGACCTATTGAAGATATCTCTTCAAAACTTACTGATGAAGAATCATACTCTTCCGTTACTCAGAAGGAATACAAGTTCTTTGATGCTCCTAATAAGGAATTAATCCTCGTTATTGAAGATGAAGATGAAAAGTTCAAAGAGTCCCCATAGATTCTTATGAATATATATTTTCCAGCTAATAGTTGGGGCATGGAAACTTATAAAAGTAGAGGATACCATGAAAATATACTGATGAGTCTTGGGAGTGTTGATATTCAGCATTTCCCTCCTAAGAGTAAAACTATTAATTACTCCAAATTCATAATAAAGAAAATTATTTCCATCCAAAAATGGGGAACTTCTCCTTTTTCTGAAAGAAGTGTAACCAATGAAGTTACCAAATCTGTTTTCCAATATAATTATTGGGATTACTTGCAAAGTTTTTATAAAACTTTATTTTATCAAAATTCCAAGCACTCACACACTTGGTTGATAAAAATTTGTGACAATATCAATAGGGATCAAATTTCTAACTGGATTTTTAAATGGTGGGAGAGTTTTGGTACCATGGCAGATATATTGCCAGAAGAGATGAAATCTCTACTTGAGGAATATTCTATAAGTTTTTCCTCATACAAATCCAATACAAGTAATAAAACTATTTGTATGTTTTTTATTGATTCCGGAATCCCATGGGTCTGGAAATGAAGACCAAAATTCGGTTATATTGAAGATGGCATCCCAAGTTTATGGAGAACCCATACTACAAGATTCTGGAATAACTTAAATGTTATTACTCCTGGCTCCAATGAGTCTCCTTTACAGGAAAACATCAACAAGATTAAATCCAAAATTGATGAATACAAAAGGATTGTGGGAAAAAAGACTTCAAATAGTCTCCTTTCATTCTCTGAATTTTCCAAGAAATATGTGAATGTTTTTCCAAGAGAGAAAATTATGGATCTCTATATGGATCACATAAAGAATGATTTGTTTAAAGACATTGATTTCTCTGATTCAAAATCAGATGCATCTATGATCTCTGGATCCGGATCTGACCAACAGGATGCGCAAGATCCAATTGATGATTATCAAGACTTCTCTATTCAAGAAAGTTTTGATCTTTTCAGGAATTCTCTTAAAGAGAAATTGAAAGATAGAAAGGACTAATGGAAGATTGGAGAATCTTTCTAAATTGTTCTCAAATAGGGCTAAATTCTAACATTTGGCGAGTACCTTTTCATGTCATTTTTTATGACAAAAATAGAAGAATCCGAGATAAAAATTATCTCAAAATATTAAGAAAGAAGATTAAAGTTCTTGAGAATAATATTCCTATCTCGAAAATATGACGTATATTGATAATGAAGGTGAAGAAAGGAAACATCATCCTAATTCCTTGAGGGATTTCAAGAAAAGTTTAAAACTTCTGAAGAAACAAGCCTCCTTGATGGCAATCTGAAGAAATCTTGGCATTAGCGCATTTTGACAAAAATGTGACTATTATTCTGGATAAGATAAAATTCTCATCATTGCCGACGTCTGCAGACAATGTACTGTTTAGGAATAGTAATTACTATTCACTTTTGACTTTTTTACTATTCACTTTTGATTTTTTGCGGCCTTACTTTTCCGCACTTTTTATCTTTTGTTTTGGAATCCGGGGTTTGATGTCCGGTTTCCCCTTATATATAGGTGTGCATTTTGTCTTTGGGAAGGCAGAGTTTACTGGCCCTCTCTTTTCCTCTCTCTACACCCCTCTCCTGTGATCTTGAAAACCCTGTAATATTACTGTATAATATTTGGCTTATGGTTGTAGCCTTTTAAAGGTATATTGTCATTTATCTTTCTGTTTTACTTATTTATTTTCTGATGACAGCCGCCTCCATGGACGGCTAAGATATTTGTATTGAATCATGAAGTAGCTATATTATACTCGATCTTATCATGTGCATTTGGAATTATATTCCTATAATGATCTGTAATTAAATATATCAAAGGTAGAGTTGGTTTTACCGATTGGTATGAGCTTTTCAGTGATATTCATGAGTTAACCATGTGGGCTAGCCCTTGTTGCCGTTATGCCAATGAATAGGCGCAGGCGTTTTCTGGGCGCAAAAGCTTTTTTCAGGTTAACTCATGGACTATGAAATTTCTCAGTAAGATCCAATCTGTGTATGTAAAAGATCCACTGGATACTATTGATATAGATCTTTGCACGATCCTATAAGAATATGGTATCAAAGCCATGAGAGATAGGGTATATATAAGTTATATCATGATTCAATACAACTTGATTCTCATGAATCTTTTTCGTTTTAAAGATACTGTTAAAAACAGTATAACCCAGGAATATGATATTCTTGAGAATCTTGATCTTTTGAATAAATGGACAATTCCTAAAATTGATCCTAAAATGGTTTATAAATTAGGAACTTTTGAAAAAATAGGTTTTAAACAAGTTGTTAAAACTACTGAGTCCTCTATACCTCTTCATGAAGAAGAGATAGTTATTAAATTACTTAGTCAAAGTGATATTTTACCTTACAAAAGGACTCATAAATTCCTACATATTGGATGTGTTCAGGTCGCCTTTAGACCTCTTACCTTAAATGGTTTACCAGAAAGTTTTCTAGCTTCTCTTAGAGATGGTAGAAATCTTAATTGGAAACAATCCTTAATGGGAATTATAGAGTCTAGTTTGGCTTTAGGACCTGTCTATTTTGACGCTTATCCTAATTTATCTCTTTCTTTATCGGATAGTAATATTCTTGAGGCTTTAACATTAAATGTTAAAACCCATGGTTATAATTACATACCAGGTACTGAGGTAATGTGTATTTGTTACCGTATTTACTATAAACCTTTATTTACATTAAATCCGATGTGTAAAAAAATAGAGAAAGATAATAATGAGACTATTCTTATTGAAACCAATTTTGGTAAATCAAACATTACTACCAGAAGATCCATTAAGTGGGAAGAAATTGTCTTTCCAGAAAATTGGTTAATAGAACAATCTGTTCCTAAAAATCCTATTCTAAATAGCGATTTTAAACATATTACTCAAATCCAGGATGGTATCATTAGTATTGGTTTTCAAAATAGCCAGAAAAGAAAATCGACTTCTTATTCTAGATCTATGTCTAGTCACTCTTTTATATCTCCTTTAGATTATGAGGTAAAATTACCTTCTGATGCTAGAGCTTCTACTTCTTCTTATGAAGAAAACATTTTTTTATAAAAATAATAATTATAATAATGAAAAAATTATTATAAATGAAAACAATATTATTCACAAAGATGAATTTGATCCCGAAATAATTTCGGATTGTAATTTTAAAATATAGTTTTATGGATTTTTTAGATTTTTCTAAAGGATCGTTAACAAGAGCTCATATCAATGATGAGTTTTATAATCCTAAATGGGATAAGTTTAGAAACTGGTATTTTAAAACCTTTTCTAAAGATGATTTAGATTATTTTGTGAACAGTTTTTATAAATTCTGTGAAAAACATAATGAAATTACTTATTATGTTCCTTGGTTTATCAAAACCTTTTATATTAATTATATTTCGGTTATTGAAAGAGACTATAAGATAATCTCTGGGGGAATACAAAAATCTGTTTACCCTCCTCACGTTCCTTTTCAAATTGAGAAAGGAGAAAGGATATTTAATTTCCTTCCATTTTGCAGAATCATTGATAATGATGTCTTACAAGTTACCGTTAAGCATATTAATAATATGATTGAACAAAATAATTTTTGCAATCTTTATCTTTCTATTATTGGTGAAGAGATTATTTCTCTCCATGATAAAGTTGATAAAATTATTTCTAAAATTGATTCTCAAAAGATTCCTGATAATATTAATAAAAGTAATAATATTATTGTTAAAACGGCTTCTTCTATACAATCTCCTATTGAGATAAAAGATTTTAAATCTGAAGCTACTATTTCTGATCTTGAAAAAATTATCAATGAAAAATTTGGTAAACTTGATATTTCTGCTTTAGATGATGATTTTGATGAAAATCATATTCAATCCAATGATATTGGTAGTCCTAGCAATATTAATAGTATTGATAAAATGAAGTGGGCGGATAGGCCTACCATGTCTACTTATTATTATAAGAAACCCACTCCTATTGATGTTCTTCATGAAGAACAAAAAAACTTTTTCAATAATTCTTATTCTGGAAAGTATTTATGAATGGAATATTGATGGTGCTAGTGATCATATTTAATATATATATATATATATATATATATATATATATATATATATACTATCATACTAATATTTATCAATCATAATTATATATATAGATTCTTATAATATTTAATATTTGATTTATATTTAATTAACATGACAACTAATCTCCAATTTAATACATTTTAATTTACACCATCAATAATAAAATAAATTGCATTGATACTCAAATATTCCTAAAACCTCAATCACCTATAAATTAATTTTCTCATCACTAAACATATAAAGACATATGTTATTAATTCACTATTTAAAAGCACAATAAAATAATACAAGATAAAATAATTCAAAATCACAAGTAGCACATAATTAATTAAAATGCACTCAATGCATGAAATATATTGATCAATGAAGGTGAGTAGTGAGAAACTCGGGTATTATAATAATTAATTTTCACGTTAATACTAGAGGTAGTAACAATTAAGTAGAACAAAAGGAATTAAATATAATCTTATAATAAAGTTAATTATTGTCTCACCACTAAGTGGGTAAAAACATATATTTAATACAATATTTAAAACATGATAAAATAGTATGATATTACAAGTAGCACACAAATAAATAATTGTATAAAGTATATTGACTTATGAGTAGTTGACACTTAATTTATTTATATTACTTTAGATTTAACAATTTAGGTAGAAGTTTATGACTACTAATTCAATAAAATATCATATATTTAAAACTTAAGAAGTAAAATGGAAAGGATTATAAATAAATAACGTGTCACTCATATAAATTAATAAAAATAAGTAAGTTTTATTGGTAAATAACTAATGAGAGTAAGTTTTATTGGTAAATAACTAATGAGAGATACGGATATCACAAAACATGGTTGTAACATCTGTCCCAATTCACACCTTCCACCTCAAGAACACATTTGAACACGATGTATTGTTTCTTTAGCATGTCCCGTTGATATATGATGTCATCCCACGTGAAATCTTGTTCGAGCATAACATTGACAAAATCTTGACCATGTTGTAGTGAGTGATTGTTCTCACCATGCATAGACCAAGATCTCATGTTAAAATCTTCCATAAGGATCTGAATGAAGACATTCACGCTATCTACATCCCAATTTCCCTCATAAAAGAAGCACTTTTGTGGAGGTATGGAGTGAAAATTACACATGCTATTACCAACACCCATTTTATAGACAAATGCAACACCCATTCACGTGAGCCTTTATTCAAAAAGGAATATATTATGTAGGAGCCTTTATAGCATTATGAAATGACAATGCACTGCCTCACTCTACTAACTCATTGCACCTTTTGAAATTAAGTAAAGAATATATTCCTCTGAAAAGAGGACTGATATTTACAGTCTGAAATAATTTGATATTGGGGTTCAATCATGGAAGACTACCATATTTTGAAGTCTTAACATGATATTGTTTGTAATAATGCAATGTACCAATTAGTTAAATATTATACCATATCTATTACATGACAAGAATAGTGGAGACTCTGCAACTGTACAAGTGATTTCTACATAGGACGAAAATACACTATACTAAAGAATTCATACTGATAAAGTTCATTACTAATAATACTTCAGTGTGATATAGCTTTACTTGAACTATTCATAATCTAACTAAAAATACAAGTTCATAGCTTTACTTGAACTATTCATATTCATATTTAATCATAATCTAACTAAAAAAAATACAAGTTTCGTAATCACCATCAAATAGAGGAATCGGTTTAATTACTGCAAAATGCCTTTGAATCACTAATAAATATTACAAAACAAACAGGTTTATAACCAAGTTTAATATACTCTTTTCTCCGAGTCAACTAACTCACACTAACATTCCTATAACGACGCCTATCATAATTAATATAACAGCAAGAAATACACTGATCATACACATTAAAAACCAAAATACAGTTGGATTGGTTAGTATAGGATTTGCATCTCTCATATTGATTTTAGTCCGAACGTTTGTTGCATTAACTTTCCCATCTTCCTCAATGCCAAGTAGGACACACCGATGACGAACTACGTCGGTAGAGTTTCCAAATGAGGTGGATGAGGGCGTTGTGGAAACAGATCCATTGGCAGTTGAATTTGGCGCAGTGTCCATCGTTGATCGCTGAATCCGGATGAAATCATCACACCACAAAAAATTTCTCGGGTGCTTATCATCATTAGGACACTTGAAATAGTAATGACCAGGGTTTTTAGCTTGTTCACCCACGCACTGAATGTTCATCTTGCCTTTCCCACAACAACATTCCGGTGGAGATAGCGACTGAAAGTCCGTCGACATTCCAAACAAAAACCTACAGAGTATGTTGATTATTAATATCTAGACATATAATTCCACATCATCCAACCATTACCAGTACCAAAATAGGGGGAATTTTTAAAAAAGGCTCAGTCAAAGGGGTGTAAGTCAAAAATGGCCTTACTTATAAAAAAAGATCAAATATGGCCTCTTATTTTTTAATTGTATAAAAATATTGTTTTAATTTTTATTAAATTACAATAATGCCCTAATCATCTTCATCACAAATATACATATACATCTTTTATATCTATAATTTATAGCACATTCAAACGCTCACACTACAATTCCCAAATTTTTTCTTCTCAAGATGTCATTTTAAAAATTGAGTTGAAGGTAAGAACAAATTTCTTGCTATTTTCTTTATTCCGGTTGTTGATATTTGTTATTTTATCATTGTACAATTATTTTTATCAAAATCTGCACTTTTTTTTGTGATTAACGTAAACCCTCCCGCAATTTTCAAAAAAAAAAAAAAAAAACATAAACCCTCCCGCAAGGGTTGTTCGATTGTTCAGTTGTTCAGTTGTTCATTTATTACGGTTGTTCAGTTGTTCAGTTGTTTAATTGTTCGATTGTTCAGTTGTTTAGTTGTTCAGTTGTTCATCTATTTCGGTTGTTCCGCTGTTTATTTATTTGGATTGTTCGGTTGTTCAGTTGTTTAGTTGTTCGGGCGTTCAGGTTGTTTATGTTATTTAGGTTGTTGAAATGTATAGTTTAAGTTGTTTAAGTTGTTAATAAGTGATTATTATACAGCTGATTTTTGGAGAGCGGCCTATGCTAATGTTATCTCACTGCACCGAATGAATCTGAATGGGTATTTACTGATGATATGAAGAGAATAAATGTGTTTCCTCCAACGCTACGAAAAGGACCCGGACGTAGAAAAACAAAAAGAGTGCAATCAACTGGAGAATTTTCAAGAAAGAAGAAGTGTAGCAGGTGTGGACAGACAGGGCACAATAGATTACATGTCGAGATCCATTACCCATGGTTGATAGATCACTAAGTTAGTGTGGTATTGTAATAGTTAGATTAAATTGCTTTGATTGAGAACAATTAACTATTTGCATTAGTGTGTGTAACTTTTTGATATGTGAACAATTAAATATTTATATTTGTGTGTTTAACTTTATTGTAGTGTGATATATTATTTTGTTTGAACAACTCAGTTGTTCGGTTGTTTAAACAATACTTCATTGTTTGAACAACCCACTTTTAAAATAAATCATGTTGTTTTTAATTAAAAAAAAAAATTATCTCTTACTATTTAGAAAAATAAGAAATCAAATTTTAAAAAATTCAATAAAAAGAAGTAGTTCACACACTATTTGAATTTAATTGTGACTTATATTTTGTTTGAACAACTCAGTTGTTCGGTTGTTTAAACAACACTTCATTATTTGAACAACTCACTTTTAAAATAAATCATGTTGTTTTTAATTTAAAAAAAATTATCTCTTACTATTTAGAAAAATAAGAAATCAAAATTTTTAAAAATTCAATAAAAAGAAGTAGTTCACACACTATTTGAATTTAATTGTGACTTATATTTTGTTTGAACAACTCAGTTGTTCAGTTGTTTAAACAACACTTCATTATTTGAACAACTCACTTTTAAAATAAATCATGTTGTTTTAAATTAAAAAAAATATATCACTTACTATTTAGAAAAATAAAAAATAAAAATTTAAAAAACTCAATAAAAAGAAGTAGTTCACACACTATTTGAATTTAATTGTGACTTATATTTTGTTTGAACAACTCAATTGTTCGGTTGTTTAAACAATACTTCATTGTTTGAACAACTCACTTTTAAAATAAATCATTTTATTTTTAATTAAAAAAAATTATCACTTACTATTTAGAAAAATAAGAAATCAAATTTTTAAAAATTCAATAAAAAGAAGTAGTTCATACACTATTTGAATTTAATTGGGACTTATATTTTGTTTGAACAACCCAGTTGTTCGATTGTTTAAACAATACTTCATTGTTTGAACAACTCACTTTTAAAATAAATCATGTTGTTTTTAATTAAAAAAAATTATCTCTTACTATTTAGAAAAATAAGAAATCAAATTTTAAAAAAATCAATAAAAAGAAGTAGTTCACACACTATTTGAATTTAATTGTGACTTATATTTTGTTTGAACAACTCAGTTGTTCGGTTGTTTAAACAATACTTCATTGTTTGAACAACTCACTTTTAAAATAAATCATGTTCTTTTTAATTAAAAAAAATATCTCTTACTATTTAGAAAAATAAGAAATCAAATTTTAAAAAATTCAATAAAAAGAAGTAGTTCACACACTATTTGAATTTAATTGTGACTTATATTTTATTTGAACAACTCAGTTGTTCGATTGTTTAAACAATACTTCATTGTTTGAACAACTCACTTTTAAAATAAATCATGTTGTTTTTAATTAAAAAAAAATTATCTCTTACTATTTAGAAAAATAAGAAATCAAATTTTAAAAAATTCAATAAAAATGAGTAGTTCACACACTATTTGAATTTAATTGTGACTTATGTTTTGTTTGAACAACTCAGTTGTTCGGTTGATTAAACAATACTTCATTGTTTGAACAACTCACTTTTAAAATAAATCATGTTGTTTTTAATTAAAAAAAACATCTCTTACTATTTAGAAAAATAAGAAATCAAATTTTAAAAAATTCAATAAAAAGAAGTAGTTCACACACTATTTGAATTTAATTGTGACTTATATTTTATTTGAACAACTCAGTTGTTCGGTTGTTTAAACAATACTTCATTGTTTGAACAACTCACTTTTAAAATAAATCATGTTGTTTTTAATTAAAAAAAATATATCTCTTACTATTTAGAAAAATAAGAAATCAAATTTTAAAAAATTCAATAAACAGAAGTGTTGTTCGATTGTTCAATAATAAGAAATCAAATTATCTCTTATATTTTGTTTGAACAACTCACTTCAGTTGTTCGATTGTTCAGTTGTCCGGTTGTTGAGTTTTTCATTAGCACTTCAGTTGTTCGGTTGTTTATTAACATTTTAGTTGTCCGGTTATGTATGTAATTACATTAGATGATAAAGTATAAGTAATTCCCTGCTTCATTTTCTTATGTCTCCAACACATCAAATACATGTATTAATAAAATAATCATAATTAGCATAATATATATTCCACAAAATTAGACTACAAATAATGGTTTTGTCTCGGTACAAACACTGGAAAATTAATAGTCTATGACACCTATAGATCAAAAGACTGTGAAAAAATATCAGCTGCTAATTTCTTCCTCCATTCTCTCATGTAATCAGGACGAATAAGACTAACATCTTTTCCAGCAAGCAAAAATTCAATATGCTTCACAGTGAACATACCACAATTATATCTGCATTAAAAACAAGTGCAAATATTTAATGTAATATACATATATATATAATTGGATACATAAGTTAAAACATACTAACCCTTTGAGTTGTTGAGTGCATGCTATGCTCTTACTGCTAAGACTTTGAAGACCATAAGTCTTATCCAATCTAGCACATATCAACTTAAACGATTAAAAGAGGTGATGAATTGTGCCACACTGCTTCACCATTTATATAACATCAAGTAAGCCATTGTAGCATATTCCAACGAATATACCTCCACTTTCTCCCACAGAAAAATATAATTACACTTTCTCACACTGAAAAACATAATTAAACTAATAAAATAAAGGAATAATTTTCTATAAACCAAAGGTAATTACCAAAAATAATAAGAAAATATTAACTTAAATTAACAAAGCACCTGGAAAAGTTTGCATTCACTCGTAAGAAAATGTGGATATAGCACAAACACTGAAAGTTCACATTTTCTGAATTACCAAAATAATAAGGGCCATATTATCAAAGCAAAAATGTAAGAATGTTATCCCCTCAATACAAAAAGAACAAGCAAAATAGATTTGCAAAATCTGCAGCTGAATGCAAAACTTCAGCCAATATCATTTATTGTTCATTCCATAAAACAAACATGCATACATGTGTAAGAATTATTTAAAGTTAGTTGTAATTCTGGTGTGGAACAGAGTTCTTCAATTCGTATAAAATTTATATCAAAATATTTATTGTAATTTTGGATTCAATCTTCATCAATTCCCCCACCCCCACCCCCACCCCAAACTCTGTTATATATACTCAACACTACTGCATTATCAATACAAAAAACTCACACTACTGCATTAACAGATAAAGATCCTTCACACTACTACATTAACAGTAATGTTCAGAAAATAATTGTTGTTTTCGTAATTTTTTGAAGTTTCTATCACATGGCTGGATAGCCAGACCCCAAATTGCAACACCCTATATCAAATGGAAAAATTCTCATACATTATAATTTCAAAGTTTAAAATCAATCAACACATGCTTAATCTTTCTGAGCAACTAAGAATGCACCAAAAATAAGAAAACCTATAAAAGATTAACTAAGCTCAGCAATATTTACAGACCAAAAGCTAAATAGAAGAAATCCATCTTTCTTCAGGCAATAAATAAATACACAAATCGAATCAAACATACATGAAGTTCAGGAAGATTACAGTTCAGTTACACTCAGGATATACAAACAAGTTTTCACAAATTGGGTTTAGACCCGCCAACCCGGCAGAAGAGTCCGAATAAATAAGGGCAAGAAAATAATAAGATACTACCGTGAGGTGGGAGACAAAGAGCGAGGGCAACGGCCGACGGGGCTGAGAGATGGCGGCGGGTAGTGGTGGGGCACGACGATTCACACGGGCGCTGCGTGTTAGTTGGACTCGCCGTGTGTTGCTGGTGGTGGTGATGGTGGAGCGTCGTACGTCGTGCGCCAGTGATGGTGGTGGAGGAGAAGGCCGTTGGAAGAGGGAAATTATTCTAGGGTTGCCTGATTCTTTCTTGGTGAGAACGCCAATGGAGACTTTGGTCTTTCCTGAGTTTTTTTTTTTAATTATAATTTTTATTTAATTTTATTATACTTTTAAGTTGGTCAAACATGGGAAGGCTAAAATTAAACTTGGGTCAAGTTTTTAGGCCTTATTTGATATATCCCACCCAACCAAAATAGCAACCTATTGTATGTGGATATGAACTTACAATGATGCAAGAAAAAAAAAGGACAGGTTCTCTTGCAAAAGTGGGGTGTTGAATTCCAGGCAAATTGCAGCTAATTAAGAACAGATTTATAAACTTGTAGCTAGATTGAATAAATCTATAAACTTTATGACCTAATTAAGAAATAACCCATACGACGGGGCCCTCAATTGAATCAAATTTACCATATCCACAAAAAAAAATCACGAACAAACTCAATTTAATCAAAAGTACCTTCGATTAAATATGCTCCAGTTGATGAAGCCTCCAATCCGAAAGATTATCTGGTCCCTAACCAAAAGAAAAGTAACCTCCACAGATTACATTTCCTCCGTCGATTGAGAAATTAGAAGAAAATGGAGAAGACGATGAAATACGTCTGCCCTAGAAATCAGAAGAAAGTATAAGGATAGTTTAAGCAAAAATTATATTTTACGAGGATAATATTGTAAAATAACTGCTTAATCACTGTACATAATCGGTCCTTTATCGCTTATCTACCAAACAAATGGGCTGACAAATAATTTTGAATTTGTCTGGGTCGACTAACAGTAGCCACAATCAGTTGTAGAAAAAATCAGGCCAACCAAACAGGGCCTATAGATGTTCGGTTTCTGAATTTCTGGACATCTCTGATCTCGACTGATTTTGTATGTTGGTAGAGTTATTTATTTCCAGTAATTCGTTTTAATTCCTTTTTTAATCGACCGATACTGATCTCGACTATTTTTTTTCAGTTGTTCGTGTAGTTCGTGTAGTTCTTCGATCGACTAATTCCGGGATGTTGGATATTGATTTTTTCCGTTGTTCTTTGTGTATTTTGTTTAATCTTTTTTTTTTCTGTTGTTGGTATGGTGAACCTACATTGTTGTGTTTCAGTAGTGTTTCTGTTTAATCTTTTTTTTTTTTCTATTGTTGGCATGGTGAACCTACATTGTTGTGTTTCAGTGGTGTTTCTGTTTAATCTGCTTCTTTATTTTTTCTGTTATTGGTATGGTGAACCTACATTATTGTGTTTAAGTAGTGTTGAACCCAGTGTAATATGATTGTTGTTGGTATCTATGTACATAAGTACTCAGGTGGGAAGAAGATTACAAAAGAATTTTTATATTGTTATGAACACTATTAGTCGAATGTTTAAAGTATGAAAAACTTTTAAGAAGAAAAGTAAAAAAAAAAATATCTTTTAATGGGGCACCATCACCAACGGCGCCATTTTCCCCTTTATCGACAACATCCGACAACCATCAATTATATCTGTAATTTATAAAAAAAAATTAAAAATTAAAAGGCCATCATTAGCATGAGCGCCCCTTAAAACCATTTTTCAAATTTCAACGTTGTGCATCATGTTTGCAGGCTAATGTCATGTTTGCAGGCTATTTTCCAAACATGATTGCAGGCCTTTGACCACAGTGCATTTATTTTTTAGCATCGGATTTCTTCACTTTTTCTTCTTTTTGGTACATATTATCTGCATGCATTGCTGTATATATATGTGTATTCGGTGGAGCTGATTAGTCTACATTGATTACAGTATAATTATGTAGTATATATATGTGTATTGTTGAAGATGAATCGATCTATTATCCAGAGAAAATCATTTGAGAAGAAAATTCAGGAGTTGAAGCACAGTGAGCTTGAAAAAAAATTGAGCAAGTTGAGAGGGAACATTACTATTTTGAGACCACAATATTGTGAAAGTAAAGGTGACATACTTTTATTTATTTTAGTTAATATTTTTTAATTAATTTTTTATAATACGTGTGTTAATTGTTGTAGAAATTTTTGGATGAATATTGGACTTGTACACACAGTTGGAAAAAGATTGATTTTCTTGATACTTTCAGGTTGGTATTTACTTTGATATCTCATAATTTACTATTTTTGTAGGTTGTGTATATTATTGAGTGTACATTATTGAATATAAAATAAGATTGTACATTTCATTTGTGTGGATTTTATCATTGTAGATTTTACAGTAAGTTATTAATTTTTATGTGGAACGTGTACATTTTGACGAACTTTGCAACACATTCATTTTTAAGCAAAAACTCATACGAGATCGTCTCATGAATGAGACCGAGTCACTTTTTAATAAATTGTTATCACTTTTTAAAAAAGTGATACAAATTAGTATAAAAGTGATAACAAATTGAAAGTGACAATAATTTATGAAAAAGTGATAACAATTAATGAAAAAGTGATAATAATTTATTAAAAAGTGACTCTGTCTCATGTCCGTCTCATGCATGAGACGGTCTCACACAAGAGTGTCTCTCATTTTTATTAAAAATATGGTAATGATCCGTTGCTCAAATGACTTAGGTTTCTAAATGAAAGTTGTTTCCTACTGAGTATAAAATAATATATTTAAATTTGGTAATTTTTGAATGAGTTGCAGTAAATTATGAATTTTTATGTGAAACGTGTACATTTTTATGAACTTTGCAACACACTCGTTTTTATTAAAAATCTGGTAACGAACCGTAGCTCGAATGACTTAGGTTTCTAAATAAAAAATTTTCAACTGAGTCTAGAATAACATATTTAAATTTGGTAATTTTTTAATGTGTTTATAGTAAGTTATGAATTTTTATGTGAAACGTGTACATTTTTTACAAACTTTGCAACACACTCATTTTCATTAAAAATCTGGTAACGATCCGCAACTCGAATAACTTAGGTTTCTAAATAAAATTTGTTCCACACTGAGTTTAGAATAACATATTTAAATTTGGTAATTTTTGAATGAGTTTACATTAAGTTATGAATTTATATGTGAAACGTGTATATTTTTTACGAACTTTGTAACACACTCATTTTCATTAAAAATCTGGTAATGATCCGCAGCTCGAATGACTTAGGTTTCTGAATGAAAGTTATTTTTCACTAATTTTAGAATAATATATTAAAATTTGGTAATTTTTGAATGAGTTTACAGTAAGTTATTAACTTTAATGTGAAAAACAACACACTCATTTTCATTAAAAATCTGGTAACAATCCGTGGCTCGAATGACTTAGGTTTCTAAATGAAAGTTGTCTCCCACTGAGTTTAAAATAACATATTTAAATTTGGTAATTTTTAATGAGTACAGTAAGTTATGAATTTTAATGTGAAACGTGTATATTTTTTTACGAACTTTGCAACACACTCATTTTTATTAAAAATCTGATATTGATCCGTAGCTCGAATAACTTAAGTTTCTAAATGAAAGTTGTTTTCTAATGAGTCTAGAATAATATATTTAAATTTGGTAATTTTTGAATGAGTTAACAATAAGTTATGAATTTTTATGTGGAACGTGTAATGATGCAATGATGCTTATTCGTGTTCTGATCACTTTCATTTTTTTATTAAAGGTATAGCAATATGAGTGATATTAGAATAATTGTACATTGTGGAGGAATAAATGTTGGATTACAAAGAGTGGGTCGTAAGATTGATTATTACGATCTACTTCATTTATTGTCTGAAATGATTTGATTTAACTTCAATGAGTATAACTTGAAGGTGTCTACAAAATATGCTGACACATCAGATATTTATTCAATCGCATGCAATTGCGACCTTTGGTTTTTTTATCCGAACACTGGTTTTAGATCAGTTGAGCTATATGTTGAACAAGAAATAATTTTACCACCACAATCATTGCATATTCCAATGGATAATATTTTAAACGAATATGCATCCTACATTGCCGGAAATCTAAAATGTCGTCTTTCACCGGAGGGTCTATTGATGCGAATGATGACGATGGGTATTGCATGTGACTATTTTGGACCTAATGATGGACTCAATTCTGAGCCAGATGATGATAAAGCAAATGGTGATGAAGACGATTCAGACGAGGATCATTATGTTGAAGATCATGTCCAGACAAGTAGAAATGTGCAATTACAAACACCACAACATCCTAGTTTATCTAGAGCATCATTTTTCAATTCATCGTATGAGAACGTGTCTATTGATTCAATTGTCATACCTATTGGTGATTTTACATATGATGATGATGTGAGGGTTTTGATGAAGGGAATGATTTTTACAAATAAAAATCAATTGCAGTCTGTTGTTAAGAATTATTCAATATGACATGCACTACGTGAGTATGCAGTTGTCGAGAGTACTCCAATAATTTGGAAAGTTGTTTGCAAGCAAAACGCAAGGAAGGTTGAACAGGATTAGGGTTGTCAAATGGGCCGGGCCGGCCCGACACCGGGCCACTCATAATTTTTGGGCCGGGTACCTGCTAGGCCTCTATTTTCCAGGCCCAGCCTGGTACTAGGCAGGCTACCGGGCCACCGGGCCATTTTGGCCCGATTTTTTTTAATAAATAAATTATTTTATTTGATATTGGAAATCATTTTATTCGAAACCGATTGAAATTGTAAATTTGATATCTATATTAACAAATATAATATATTAGTTTTAAATATTATTTAAATTTGTATTAAATATTTACACAAATAAAAGTGATTTTAGGTAGAAAGTTGTAGTTTTCGTTTTTATTTTTTATCATATTATTCATGATATATATTTTCCTCTTTCTCTTCATATATATATTAGGTAAAATTATATTAGTTAATATATATATATATATATATATATTAGTTAAAATTATTTTGAATTTTGAAAGTCAATTAGCAAGTGAATACTGCTTTTCATTAATGCTCAAGAATAGGAGGGAGAAAAACTAAGTTAGTTTTGTCCAGTTTCTCATAATCCATTCGTTAATAAGAATTTTTTATATTTTTTATGATAAATTGTAAGAATATTTTACTGCTTTTGTTCTCTTTGTTGCAATTAAGTTTGCATGTTTTGGGAACAAAATATTTGTCAGTCTATGTTGTTTGACCTCCCTCAATTAAGACTCATTTTTTTTATATTTTTAATTTATTTCTTTTGTGAATATACATCATGAACTTATAATCACTATCTTAGTTAAAAATTCAAAAAATAAATAAATAAAAAAAAACTGGGCCAAGTGAAAGTTTCGGAACGGCCCGACGAGCCTATCGGGTCGGGCCAAATTGGCCCGGTTCTTTTCGGGTCTATATTTTTTAGGCCCAACCCGTCCTAAAACACAGGCCAACCGGGCCGGCCCATCGGGTCAGGCTCGTTTTGACAGGCCTACACAAGATAGTTGTTGATGTCACCGAAGTTAAATATTTTTGTTACCACCAATGTTGTAACATCGGGTGCGACATCAGAATTTGTCCTTTCTTCTAACAACTAACTTTTTGTATTTCAGTGTTGTCTTTGATGTTGTTGACTGTAGGTTGACGATCTGGAATCGACTCCAATACTCCAGAAGGATCTACAAGGATCAAGAACAAAGGGGAGTTTTCTAGATCAAGCGGTTACATGTCAATAGCAGTTATTAGATGCAGTTTCTTGGCGGTTTTCCACTGAGATTCATGAGCTGAATAATAGGGAATGAGCTGGAGATTTCTAGATCCATCCACAAGGATCTACGATGCTCTTGAAGGTTGTATTCGACATCTATAAATAGATGGCCAAACTTCAAGAATCAAATACAAAGCAATACGAGCTAATCAATCATAAATTATAAGAGCCTTGCGTGAGTAGTAATCGAGTATCAGACTGTTGAGTGCGATAAGTGCATCCAGATTGATAGGGCCATTATTTCCCGGTTTACGTTACATCTAATGTTGCCACATTACATGTAACAATAGATTCTGTTTAGAGTGTTAGTAGACAGGGTGTTCTTTAACATATCTAGATAGGTCACCTTTGACGATGTATTTTATTCACTTAGCCAGTTTCAGATCGTAAATATTATGTTTAGGTCTTGTAGTGATTTATTGAGAAGATTCGAATTGTGAATCATTCTCTACTTGATTTGTATTCATTATTAATATAGTGAATTGTTTCCTCATAGATTATTATTTAAAATAATCTATGAAAATTTTTATCCTGGTTTGCAAAGATTTTGACTAAGTCTTCTGCTATTATAACTGACATTGTTACAACATTGACAGTAACAATCTCTGATCTCAGAAAATACACCTTCAATAGTTCAGTTCAACAATGCAATTGGTTTTTGCGGGAAATTTGTTCAAAAAAGACCGGACGTTGGAAAATCTCTCAAATTGGACCAAATCATACTTATCTTATCAATGCTACTAACACGCGTCATAAAAATCTATGTATGAATTTGATACCAGGTATGTTAGAAAGCAAAGTTAAGATAAATTCAGCATACAAAGCATCAGATGCAAAGGTAATGCTATTATATTTATTCCATTTGATTCTCAATAGGGATCTATTGATCTAATGTCGAAATTATTTGATTGCAGGTAGATGTGTTTACTCAATATAGTTATGAAGTGACCTACCATATGGCATGGAAAGTGATAAAACGTGTTGTAGAAAATGTGTATGGGATGTGGGAGACTTCATGTCAATATTTGTCGATGTTCATGGGAGCTATGCAGAGATACAATTCTAGAATGATTGTAGAGTGGTGTCATGTCGGACAAGACCCTACTACATATGTCTTCACACTGGGGTATGTGTTTTGGACATTTAAACTATATATTGATGCATTCCAACATTGCCGAAAAGTCATCACTGTGGACGACACTCATCTTTACACCAAATTGATCGGTGTATTTTCTAGTGTAAGAATTTTAATGACCAATCGTTTATCGAACCCAAAAGACTAGGAGAATAATGAAGCCATGAGATTAAGCGTTGTCATAGTATAATAGAAGCTAATATGAATATGCAAATATTTAAATGACACGAAAGCAATTATGTAATAAAATAAAGCAAGCAAGTAATCTAGCAAAGAGATATCAAATAAGAGAAGAGTGTTTGGGTGCAAATCACCAAAGACTCGTTAGCTATGACAACATACAATCGGGGAATCAATTACAAAGGGTGACGATAGGGGCTATCTAACAAAAATTCACACACAACCGTACTTGGTAAGCCTAGGCTATATATGATCAATTAAGCACGTAAGATTGTTAGAGACAACACTCTATCCCCCTCACTAATTACTAGCTATTAAATCAAGCAAATTAATGTACTCAAATGTAGGTTATAATGAAATTAACCAAGTATCCTTGCATTAATCCAATGTTGATATCAATCACACAATTAAAATCTAACACCCTAGCCAATAATTCAATTATCCAAATATCTTTGTGATAATCAACTCATCAAACAAGGGTTCAAGATATAATCAAGCAATTAATACATGTAAAGCACAAAAGAGTAATCAATCAACCCCAAAATTGAAACACTCAATCATATTAACACCATAATTAACTCATCTAAGGGTCATTAGACTTAAACACAAGAAGATTTAGCCAAGCATTAATTTAAACATTAAACCCATATAAATCAAAATTAGGGAAAACATAGTTAAGAACAAATACACCAATAGATAAATGAAATAAAGAGAGATGTCACCTTGTTAGAGTGCAATATACTTGATTGTATGAAATCTATCTTTTACTTGCAAGAATTTAAAATAATTATGAAGAACACCTAAAACTATCTGTGTAATGTGTGTAAATCTAAGGAAAAATGGATGCCCTAATGAGTTGGAAATGTGTGGGAAATATGGAAGAAAACCCCTAAAAATCTTAAGACTATAAGTCTCCTTCGTGAACTTGCTGCTTCCATCCTATTGTGTCGCTGCTACCCTCTATCCACTGCCTTCTGCCTACTGTTCCTCCTTTTTTTTTTTTTATTGCTGCCCTTTATCTTCCTCCACCAAAAGTCACTCCCTCTGTTTTCTTTCTAAAGCCCAAAATCGCTGAATGCTCATTTTCTTTAAAATAAATGCAAGCCCCACTTTCTCTCCACTACTACATTTTTGCTAATAGATAACCAAACATAGATAACGAATATTTTTTAATCTGTTATCTATGATTTGTAAATCCATTATCTATTCAATCTCCGTTATCTCTGTTCTTGAATAAAATTAAAATGCGCTCATAGATAACAGAGATTTTTATGTGGTTATCTATGCTTGGTTATCTAAGCAATTTAATTTATTTTTGAATTAAATTTTTAATCATAGATAACGAGTATTATATTTTTTATATATCTGTTATCTGTGTTTTGTTATCTAATAATTATAATTTATTTTTAAATCAAAATCAATAATTATATTTAATTATAGTTAACGGATATAAAATTTTGGTTACCCACTTTCATTATCTATCAGAATTGTTTAAAAAACCAGACTTAGAAAAATTCAGCTAGCCCTAAATTCGTCGTTCTCCCTCTCGTTCTCTCTGAAATCGCCATTGAATCTGCCTTAATCGCTGTTCATCGCCGTGCTCCTCCCAAATCGTCATTTTTTCAGCCCTAGCCGTTCATAGCCGTTCTCCTCCAAATAGCCGTTCTTCTCCCAAATCGCCGACCCTCTCAACTCGCCGTCGACGCCGTTCTCCCTCGTTCTCCTCCCAAGTCGCCGACCGCCCGTCGCCCTCTCAACTCGCCGTCGACGCCGTTCTCCCTCGTTCTCCTCCCAAGTCGCCGACCGCCCGCCGCCCTCTTCAGTGTATTTCATTCTCTGATCTTCCACTGCAGAGGACTAATAAGACTACAGGTATTCCATTTTGGTTCTTGTGTCATCATCCTTATGTTGTGTTTGTTTAATTATTTAATATGTAGCTACATTTTCTTCAATTTTTATGGTATTAGAGGAGGAGTTCATACATATTGTTGGATGTAGATATGGTAATTGGTGCTGAAACTAAGAATGCTGTCGGTTTCAATTGATTTTAGATTTAGGGTTGCAAGGCTCTTTACATCTCCTTGTATAAAACTGAATTTGTAAAAATCGAGCCATATAATATTAATTTTGATTTCAATTTTGTTAACTAATCGGTTGAATTATTTCCGGCGGTGGGGTATTGCCGTTGGGGAAAAACAGAGGGGAGGAGGTGGGGGGCGATTGCCGACGGGGGGTAAAACAGAGGGGGGATGGGTTCCTCATCAAGGCTATATTATAAAGGGGTGGGGTGGGGTGGAAGGGGGAGGGAGGCAGTTGAGGAGTTGTGTTTTGGAAGGATGCTCTTAAATTGATTCACATGGGAACAAGGCTATCTTTTTTATTGCTCCTTTTTGCTGTGTTAACGGGGGGATGTGCCTTGGTTGCCCAATAATATAATCAGAGGAAATGCTGCTAAAATTAGTAATAGGATTATTCTAACCTACTGCATAATATGACACATATAAATCCCCCACCCCCACCCCCACAACAAAGACAGGGAGATAATGATAAACCCAAAATTAATGATTGGACAAAGTGAGCAATACACCAAAGCATCATGGGGCCATTTGCACCTCACCCCCCACCCCCACCCGTCTATTTATTCAACTTCATATTCTGTTTAATTAATATTCATTGTTATGTGTAAAAGCAAATGAGTATCCATTGGTGCTGAAACTAAGAATGCTGTCGGTTTCAATTGATTTTAGATTTAGGGTTGCAAGGCTCTTTACATCTCGTTGTATAAAATTGAATTTTGTGTTGACAATGCATTTTTTTCTGAAATTGACTCTCCTTTTATATTTCTGGGATTGTATGAAGTTATACAACCATTGCGATGCTTCACTTTTGAAGTGAAGGAACTTTGAGATTCTGATTTTGGTTGGGTCTCCTTGTTGTTTCTTCATCTAGTTTATGTTGTATGCGTTAAATAATGCCATCGTATTTTTGGTCTCTTTGAATTTGAATATTTTCTGGTTTAGAAAAACATTTCCACATTTGAGTTTGAATATCCTTAAGAGTATCAAATTCTGTGTGTATGATGATTATCATAAGGAAATGCTTAGTTCATCTTTAATGTGAATTAAGAACTAGGGACTATTCTGTTATTAACATCTGTCTGTCGGTGCTCTCTTCTTTTTTATTTTTTCTCCTCAGCCACATTCATGATTTGGAACTCCTATAGCACAGTTTAACATGTAAAACATAGTATATTGTACAAATATAAGTAGAACGAGGGACTGATGTCCTACATAAATGGGAAAAAATAGTAATAACCATATATCTGTTTCCAGCATCATAGGCTTCATCGAACGAAAGCCACATTTTATTCCATTTTTTTCTGCTTAAATCTTGTGTTTTGATTCCTTGAGTCAAAACCCAGTATTTATTATTCCTGCATTTTGTCAGTTCCTCTCGCTCTCTCTTTAGAAAAGAATGGGCTTCAACTTGATTTGATCAATTCATGTTGTTTCGTATTTCTCGTGTTCACTTCTAATTTTTACTCCCTCCGGTTGTGTAGACACTATAGACTGTATTACCCTTTTTCTTGTCCAAGACATTTCTATATTTAATAGTATTTCTTCTATTCTTTTAATAATTTTCCCTTTTAATATGCATTATTTTAACTAATTTATTTCATTAATTTTAATTAGTGTAAGAAAGCAAACACGTTTATATATTCGAGCACTGGGAGTATCTAGTTTGTGTATTTCCCAGGTGTGATATGTCAATCTGGTTCTTATCTAAACTCATTTGTGTATCTTTCACCTCTTACCTACTTATGCATTTTATTGTATTGTAATTTTACATCAGAAGTTACTTTAGAAATATGCTTCTGTTGAATTGGCTTCAGATGATTAGCTACTGTTGGAGAATACTGTGTCGTTTTCAATTCACACCTTATCACAATATCTATATTGAAGATTCTCCTTGTTTATGTTCTGTTTTTCAAAATGGTATTATCAAGAGTGTGTTTATGGTCTGTGTTTCTTGTAGGCTAGTGCTGAGAGGCAAGTGCTCGTCAAAGATTATGATGCTGGTAAAAAGGTTTCTTTTGATCAGAGGATACCAAATCTGAAAAGGTATTCACTTCTGCCTTTGATTTATTTTATTTCCCGTTCTATTTTCTTTTCTCGGATAAAGTGTCACTTTTTTGACCATATGTTGGAAAATAAATTGGTCTACATATAAGTATAACAAAACAATGGAGGTTTGTGTAGTATCTCTATTTGTTACTCCATGTTGTGTAACATGAATACAAATATTAGACTACCCCTCAATATATTTGTTAAATGAAATATATTAATATAAATTATATAAGCATTGTAGCTTTACAACAGTGGATTTAACATCCTTCTCTGTTATATTTTTCATCTCTAATAAAATTTAGTTTTATAATATACAAGTATGAAAAGTTGGAAGGTTACCTATCATATTCATATTAGTAACTATTAGTTAGACAAAAAGTTGCATTTGTGTATATCTTAAATGCCTAGTCATTTCATTGCATAATGACAATTAAGTGCACTAATACTGCAGTAGAGTGACCCTTTTAAAATTAATGCTTATTTCTGTGGATTAGCTATGTATAATCTGGTAAATATGTCTTGCAAATTGCATTTGTAAACCATTCTTTCTATTTTTGTTGAAAGTTTTGTTTCTTTATTTAGATGTTAAGTAATCATTGAAAACACATCACCTTTTAATCATGTCAATTTAACCTTGATAAGGATATATCTTCTCATTAGAACTGACTTGAATTAATTGATTTTTTAACGCAACACATGGATTAGGTTATAATTTTTTATGACGCCTAGCTTATCACAACTCAGATATAATGCTTAGTGGTAATTATGTAGGTTTGTATTATATTTCATATTTCTTGCAATAAATATCCAATAAATAAGAAAACATATAAGGATGCTTGAAAAATCAGAAATAATAATTTCTTATTTCCTTGAGATGGGATTGCTATAAAGTTTCAGCAATAGTGTAAACTCTTTGTAACATATTGGTGTTGTTTTTGATAATCTAAGGTATCTCTGGTTTAGACAATATGCACGCACGATTTTGTATTGAATTTTAAAAGAAGTAACCTACAAAATATTAAATTTAATTTAAAAAGAATAGCCCTTAGTAATAATGTTGTTGGGAGGAAACAATGACATCAACAAACAAATTTAGAATGAGGGAGGAGATGGTTGGAAATAAAAAAGCATAAGTGAAATTAAATTTTTTGAAGTCAAATTCAAACTCGTTATCTCGATTCTCTAGCTATATGAAATGTACAAAGAAACTGATTTTTTAATAATTATAGTTATATATGGAAATAAAGAACTATTTTAGTTTTTACACATTTTTTAATATTCAATAGTTTATATTCTTCTATATCTTGTGTTGATCAACTTGTGTTTTTTCTTATTAATTGCATGCCAATAGTTTAGTTATCATAAAATGTCACTGTCATCCGATCCATATTTATTTGCTGCAGGTATATCCAAAATTTATGATAGTGACATGGATCATTTTGAAAGTATACAAAACGTTTTTGTTACAAGATTGTTATTAAGCTTATTTATCTTATAATAGCTCTTGCATGCTTCAAATATATTGGTGTAATTCAGGAATGATGAATAAAGTGAGAAAGTGTGAGAAGTGAAAAATTTTCAAACACTTTATTGTCTGAAAAGAAGGAAAAATTAAAAAATCTACCGGAATGTACACCACCTTAGTTGATTCCCTTTCCTGTGTTTTTCAAGATAGATTATCATTTATGTCTGCTGATGGATTCAGACAAGTGTGACGTGCATATAAAGGTCATTAAGAAATTAAATGTCTTCAACTACCTCTTTACAAACAGCAAGAAAAGATCAGAGAAGATGGAAAATTCTTCTTACTATTTGCATTCATTGAGCCATTTAAATAGCTTAAAATGGTGAAACTTAAAAAATAATTGTCAAGTTCTTGTATGCACTAAATTTAAATGTATTTTTAAATAATATAAATTGTTTTTACAGAATAATTATAGTAAAAATAATTGATACTCTTTAAAAAGACACTTAAATTGCACAGTGCACATAATATACTACAAAATATTTACTTATTAGCATATCCATTCATTAGCTAATATACATAAAACTTTAAGTGTCCTTTGCTTGTTCAATTCATAATCCTTTGCTCCATAGAGGTTGGATTTCTATATTTAGAATGACAAAATGACTCTAAATTACCTAAACTTTTATGTTGCTTTTGACATAAATGTTGGCCTTTTAGTCGAATCTATTTTTGACTGGTGAATTTATTTACCTATCAGTGACTAGTCTCAAATTTGAAACCAAATATGGACAAAGAATGGATATTTAAAGATCGGTTGTCCCCAGAGTATGCGGTTGGAGTCGATTCTTTCTTGCAATTTGTTAAGCAAAATGCTAATGATATAAATTTCATTTCATGCCCTTGTGTATCATGTGGGAATATGAAACATGACACGATAGAACGAGTACGTGCACATTTATTCCGACATGGCATGGACAAAGACTATCGGACTTGGCATTGGCATGGAGAGATGCCTCATGCTAGTTTTCCAATGCATGAAACTCAAAAACCAGTGGAAGTTGAAGACTTTCCAAATGAACCCTTAGAAGATATGATAAATGCTGCATATGAAAAAATAGACAATACGGATGAGTTCATAGCGTTACTTGAGGATGCTGAGAGACCTTTGTATCCTGGATGTTCTAAATTCACTAAGTTATCAGCCATTGTGAAACTGTATAACTTGAAGACAAGGCATTCTTGGAGTAATGTTAGTATGCAAGAAGAAATCCATCTTTTTTGATCTTGAATATTGGGAACACCTGCATGTAAGACATGTTCTTGATGTGATGTACATTGAGAAGAATGTGTGTGAGAGCCTCATAGGTACGTTACTCGATATTCCTGGAAAAACAAAAGATGGAGTTGCTGCAAGACAAGACCTTGTGGAGATGAAGATTAGAGCCGAGTTAGCACCGATTGTGGGAGAAAAGAGAACGTATTTGTCGGCAGCTCCTTATACACTAAGTAAAGAAGAGAGAAAAAATGTGTGCAAATCATTGTCGGGAATGAGGGTGCCTACAGGTTTCTCATCCATTGTGCATAAATTGGTTTCAATTAAGGATTTGAAACTTGTAGGACTCAAGTCACATGATTGTCACATTTTAATGCAACAGTTGCTACCTGTAGCTATTCGTGGTGTCTTGCCCGATAAGGCATGCCTTGTTTTCGGAAAATCAAAAGTGGCGGTCTCATAAGGCAAGACTCACAAAATTGTATGTTTTCGGAAGGTTGGACTCTCCTGATTTGAATAAGCCTCCTGTGGAATATCGTCACATTAAACAAAATGATTGGAGTCAATTTGTCATCAGTCGTATGTCTGATGAATTCAAGGTATCAAATTTAATGTGATGGTATTTGTTTACTATTATTATTTGTTTTTTTTTTTATATATGCTACTTTACTTCCTAGGAGACAAGTCTTAAACAAAAATTGTTAAGGGAGAGACACAAATATCCTCATAGATTTTCCCGTAAAGGATATGCACGTTATGCTACTGAGAATGTAAGTATTTTCTACTTTAATATGTGGTTGATTATTAGATGTAGTAATAAGTAGATTACTTGTTGATGTACTATGCCATTTTTATAGGAATCGTTGTTGAGTGGTGATCCTAAAGTAGATAGAACCGTTCTTTGGATGGAAGCACGAAAGACAAAAAAAGGAGAATACGAAGGAGAAGAGCTGAATGAAAGGGTTTCTAAGATTGTAAGTAAAGAATACATATGTGAAAAGGTTTCTTTACATATATATATGTTTGGACACTCTATATTATTTTTGTTTAATTGATTATTGCAGACTGAGTATATAGATAAAAAGAAGTCTGGATTAGAATTTCATGGGGTAAAAGATGGTATCCTTTCTAAGGCACTTGACAAACATGAGCATGCTGGACGTGTGCAAGGAGTTGGGGGTCATGTCACTCCTTCTACTTACTTTGATCGGTGTACAAAGAAGGGGACAAAAAACGAGATTCTGGAAAGGTTGGAAAAACTTGAAAGGGAGGTTAGAGAAGTTTGTAAACCACCTACACAATCTTCTAAGAATGAAAATGATCCAAGTGAATCACCTGCCACAAGATCCAGTTATTCTTTACATAACAAACCGAAAATGGCAGAGTTTGCAAAAGATGAAGATTTTGTTGAAGATTTACTTGTTGAGAAAGATGAGCATGAGATAATTGATGTGGCTGATGTGAGTAAACAGGTATGTGATATTAATATGTATTATCTATGTTCTAAATGATATGAATTTGATCTAATAATAAATTTATCATAGGGAAAATCAGTTGCATTGTATGTTCAGTCCAGTATGGACATTGTTGCTTATGGTACAATCATCAAAGCATATGGACCGACTGAAATGATACATGGTAAGAAATTACCTATAAATTGCATGCGAGTGTCCATTGACACAGCTATCAGTCCAAAGGTTGAATTGCCAGTGGAAACGAGCGAATTCAAGAGTGTTGGTGAAGCACTTGGAAGTCACGTTGCATGGCCTGCTCACTTGATGAAATTGCACACTACGGGGAAAGTTATGGTATCAATCATAAACATAAAATATAAATTATCCATATAATGCATATTTTAATTGTGTGCAATTTGTAACATGACAGGGGAAAAAGGAGCACAAAGTTAAGACAGCTACGCTAGCAATGTCAAGTGTGCCTACAAATTTATACATGCTCTATTGTTACGCAAAAGCTGTTAGTGATAACGTCTTAAGGATAGAATTAGAAGAAGATTTCTTTGGTCGTGAGACCAAAGTATTTGTTAACTTTGAAGATATAGACATCTTTTCTCGATTGCAGCCCATATCCTACTCTTGTGTTATTGTTTATATGTTGTAAGTTTTTAGTCTTTTATGATGCATGGTGAAATATGAATTTTATATTATTCTCTTATTAATTTGTTGTACTTTGTTTATGATAGGCATTTGTTTAACATATTGAAACAAAAGAACAATCACCAGTTTAGGTTTGTGGATCCATATGGTATTGGACATGTGAGACCAGCACCTGGGAAGATCATAAAAGCAAATTAAATCGATAACAGGGCACAGGCTCTTGCATCAAGACTTGTTGGTACATCTACCGGTCAGCTTTGTATCGTGCCATGTAATGTAGGGTAAGATGTTTTACATTGAACACATTATTTATGATAATTTTATTAATTACATACACTTATTATGAGTTTGTACGTAGAGAGCACTGGATTTTGAGCGTCATAGACCCACATAAAGAGGAGGTTTACTTGCTTGATCCTCTTTATTCGCGTCTTAATGATGAAAAATGGGAAGCAGTGGTGATATGTATGTTTTCTCCTATATGTTAATTGTTATTTTATATTTTATTGTGTGAACATCTAATAACTTTGAATAAATATTACTTTTTAGGGCATTGAAAATATTTTTTTCGGAGGTGAAGAAAACCAAACCAAGAAAGAAACCATTATGGAAAATTATCAAGGTGCGAAAGATGTGAATTTTGATATATTTGAGTAGATAATTGAATAATGGATCTACGCTATGCATTTGAGTAAATAATTGAATTATCTAATGTATACAAAAATGGTTGGAATGATGAATTTGTTAATTTGTTCATAAATTAGGCTCCAAAGCAACCAGATGCGATGCAATGTGGTTTCTACGTACTTCGATACATGAGACAAATAACGAGATTTGATAGACCTTTGGATGTGGCTTCACTGCAGTCTTTGGTAATGTTATTGTGCTTTGACAAAATGTATTTTTTCGTAATATAAATTTAAATCTTGCGTGGTTTGTTAGTATTAATATGTATATCTTATTTTATAGTTCATGGAGAAAGCATACATCAAGGCTTAAATTGATGAAGTGCGATCGGAGTGGGCCCAGTTTCTTCAATTATATGTTATCGAGTAATTGTTATTGGGTATTTTGTTGAATAATAGTATGAATATTTTATTTTGACAAGAATTATTGTATGAATATTTTATTTTGACAGGAATTATTGTATGAATATTTTATTTTGACAGGAATTATTGTATGAATATTGACTTTTGATTTGATGATGAAATTCATGCATTCTGTTTTTTTCTTTTTATTTAGTAAATTTAATTGTTTTATATTACATAAAAATATATAAAATAAAATAGATAACAGATAATAGATAACGGATTATATATTAAAGATAACGAATCTTTACTAGAATAGATAACGGATTTATATATGAACAGATAACAAAAATAATTCGTTATCTTTTTGAGGAATAGATAACGGATAAAATTATAATAAATAACAGATATATTACGTTATCTTTGTAATGAATAGATAACGGATATACTTAATAATAGATAACGGATATATTTGGTTATCTATTTAAGGAATAGATAACGGACATCATAAGTATAGATAACAGATATATTTGGTTATCTATTTAAGGCATAGATAACGGACATAATAAGTATAGATAATGGATATAAGTTATCTATTTAAGGAATAGATAACGGACAAACCAAGTATAGATAATGGATATATTTGGTTATCTATTTAAGGAATAGATAACGGACATTACAAGTATAGATAACGGGTATATTTGGTTATCTATCTAAGAAATAGATAACGGATATAACAAGTATAGATAACGGATATTATCCGTTATCTATGAGCGTCTTTTCGACCAACAGGGCGCACATAGATAACGGATAAAAAATAAAAAAATATCCGTTATCTATGTGCGCCCCACATAGATAACCCCTGCCTAGATAACCATTATCTATGCCAAAAAATGTAGTAGTGCTCTCTTCCAAAATGGATATATCATCTCCATTTATCAACTGATTTGTTACTTAAAATTAATGGGCCTCTTCGACTGCATTGAATTGATGGGCCTCCAACTTTGGGCTTCAAATTTTTTTCTTTTTTTTCTATTGAGCTCAATTTAATTTCTTCTCGTATTTTGCTCTACTCTCGTATTCTCCATCCATTAACCTCACAAAATAATAGGCACGTGTTTTGCTTTCAATAATGCTCAATTTTTCTACAAAAAATAGCAAATAATACCCTTCTCATCTCAAGTGCAATTAGTCAATTTAGTGTAAATAATGCAAGAACTCCTATTAAATTAAGCAAATAAATCACATGAATTTCTAGCAATTTTCACACTAATCACAAACACAAACACAAGTTGTTGATTGTGATCACCATTGACTCAAATCAATAGATTATCCCTTTAGCTTATGTCATCGTTGATGAAGAAACTTTTCATTCATGGCGTTTGTAATTAAGTATGCTGGCAATACATGTGATTCGTGGAGTTCAGGGTGTTTGCCTAATTTCTGACCGACACATCGGCATATTGAAGGCAGTTGAGTATATCCCAGTTTTTCAAGAACCAATGGGTGTATATTGTTTCTTCCTTAAACACATTGCTTCAAACTTCAATAGTCGTTTCAAGTGTTTGCAGCTGAAGGATTTATGCTATAATGGTTGTATACACTATGGTTATGTTTGAACAGATAATGGATCAAATCAAAGAGTTGAACCCTGCCGCATTTGCTTATTTGGATAGTATCGACAAATCTAAATTGACATTTTCCCATGACCAAGGTCGCTGTTGTGGTATTATGACCACCAATATATTTGAATGCTTCAACGGCGTATTAGTTGGTGCACGACATCTTTCGATTTCAGCAATTGTGTGAATCACATTTCAAAGGTCGAAGAATATTTTCATCGAAAGAGAGAAGCTTGCCATCAACCAAGCTTATACCATCATGTATGAACGTTATGTTTGCCAGTTGTTGTCTCATACGCCAATACTGAATCCAATCATGATGGTATTGTCTCCAATTGCAACCGTCTCGCCCTTGAAAACTATATGAATGTGAAGTACTGTGAGCTTGATCAAGGGCGGGGGGAATACCTTGGATACAATCGAATTGTCTCAGCACTCTGTCTGGATGGTGACATTTAGACATCCAGTTTACAGTAAGACATCGGTTGCCTAGTTAGGCAATTTCTGGCGCATTAACTTCATACACTTATATCGTGAGCACGACGTCGAGGAACCCATTAGACAGCTTCGCTAGCACTGGTTCGAAGATCGGAGGGAACGTGACAAAGGAGAAAGATGAAGTTTTGTTCGATGAGAGAGAAAAGACTGAGAACCTTAAGACTTTTGAGGTTGAAAAGTACTTATGTCCGAGGAAAAGAAAGGTTACATGTCCAACATCCAGGCTAATGAAGGAGAGAAGATTAAGAAAATTGGAGCGTACGCGTGTCGATATCTGCAATCATTTGGATATTTGCACTGTGATCCTTTTAATTCAATTAAGCCTTAGTTGGGCATCTTTAGTTTATAATATTAAGAATGAGGACTGTGGTCCCCCTAAGCTGTTACAAAAATGAGATTTTGTACTCTGGCAGAAATTATGCAGACATTATTCTAACCTATTTGTCTCTCCTATTTCTCCCTCCCCAAATTCTCTCTCCTCTTCTCATACTATCTTCATGAATGTTCTTCATTAATTTACAGTATTTTATTACTGATTAACTCCAGAAAATTTACCAAAGAATATTTCAAAATTATTTTAAATCCAGCGAGAGCAGGACAGTTGGTATTCAGAGCACTCTTTTGTCTTCAATGGCGGAGGGCACCCATTCCAAGCACCTGTTCGAGGCATAAAAGATATTAGAACAAATGCTCCAAATAGAATCATTAAAGTGGGAGGCTACCAATAACAAGCTACAGGAAAAGGTAGAGGGTCTTACCTCCAAAGTCGATTGGCAATTGCTCGGTGTTAACGAAAAACTGAAACATCTCACCACTACAATCGCAGCACTCCAGTTATAGCTCCTGAGCAATGACAAAAACAAAGGTTAAATGGAGAAAGAATCAATTCTTGGTGACCCAAATGCGGGATCTATAAGTTCCAGCTTGTTTAGAACCACGTTTAACAACAAGGCCGAGACAGATGTTGGAGCATCACTCCCAGGCCATTCATAGCTCACTCCCTCAGGTGGGCTTTCCTCGCTTTGAAGGCATGCATCCCAGGGCATGGATTTAAAGGTGCAACACCTATTTCAGGTTAATCCCTAATATTCCCGACATCCAAAAAGTTCACCTAGCTTTAATGCATTTTGACGGAAAAGCTTCCCTATGGTATCAAAAATTTTCTCAGAAAAATATTGAAATTACTTGGCCTCAATTTTTGGATGTGATTTCTGCTCGTTTTGAGGAAATAAAAGGAATCTAAAATGGTAGTTGAGTTTAATAAACTCAAACAAATAGGTTCATTCGTTGATTACGTTGACGAGTTCGAATAGCTTAAGGCATGTTTGTTACTTGTTAATGGGCATGAATTTTCTGAAGGGTATTTTGTGGCTAGCTTTGTTAGTGGTCTCAAGGATGAGTTGCAGTCGTTTATCTCAATGTTTGAGCCAATAACCTTGCAGCAAGCCATCACCTTGGGAAAAATCCAAGAGAAGACATTAGAAGCCCTTGCAAGGAAGTTTAGGCCCTTCTCACGGGTCGCTAACCCTAACACTAACCCTAACTCTCAAGCGGTGCTTAAGTCCCCTTCGGGCGACAACCAAAAACCCCCCATTACTAAGGAGAAGGGGCTTTGTTACAATTGTGATGAGCCATTTACTTATGGGCATAAATGCAAGCAAAAGGTGTCCTACATGATCCTAACAGATGAACAGTAGCAGAAAATGATACGGGCCAAGATTACCTCTATACCAAGGGCGTTTCACCAGGCCACACATTGATCGAAGAGGTTCAAATGACATTAAATGTTGTTTCTGGAGAAGGGAGTGTCACTACTTTAAGGTTATTTGGGGAATTTAATGGGCACAGGTTATAAGTTCTGACTGACACGGGCAGTACACTTAGCTTTTTGAAGGCAGCTTCGGCTATCAAGTTGGGGTGTCCTTTATCCCTGGCAGACCCTATTATTGTGAGGGTAGCAAACGGCCAACAAATGGTTAGCCACCAGCAGGTTAATCCCTTGTGTGAGAAGATGCAGGGACACCAATTTAGCTATCCTTTGAGGCCACTAGAGACCGAAGGATGTGATTTGATTTTGGGAGGGGATTGTTCGAAGTCTTGCACTCCTATTGAGCTGGATTATGATTTAATAACGGTAACAGTCACCCTGTTAGGTCAGAAAATCAGATTGCATGCTCATACTTCTAACGAAGATTGTCAACTCATCAGTAATGTTTCACTCTTCCAACTGTTGCACTCTGAACTGAATTCAGAAGTAGAAGCAGTTTATCTAGTTACAGCACTCCCTACAAACCATAATGATGGCCCAAAATTGGAAGAGATCCTTGTTACTTAGAAGGAAATCTCTGAAGATCCAGTTGGATTACCACCGCCTAGAGGGGTGGAGCACCAAATTCTTTTGAAAGCTGGGAGCTGCCCAAAGTAGTACCCATACGGAACATCCCATACACATAAGGAAGAAATAGAGAAGATTGTTAAGGAGCTATTGGCAACTGGGGTTATTAGAGACAGCAAGAGTCCTTTTGCCTCACCTGTGATCTTGGTGAAGAAAAAAGACAATTCGTGGAGGCTTTGTGTGGATTACAGGTACCTTAACGACCTCAATATTAAGCACAACTATCCTATTCCAATTATTGATGAATTATTAGATGAATTGCATGGTGCTAAGGATTTTTCCAAGATAGATTTGAGGTCCGGTTACTTCCAAATCCTCATGGACCCGGAGCATAGACACCTAACTGCTTTTAGATACCATAGTGGCCATTACAAATTTTTAATCATGTCTTTTGGCCTTTGCAACGCCCCAGCAACTTTTCAATCTCTCATGAATAAGGTTTTTAGGGAATTTTGAGGAAATTTGTGTTGGTTTTCTTTGACTATACTTGTTTTCAGTCCTACTTGGGAAGAGCATTTGGTTAATTTGGGTGTCGTATTGGAACGTTTGAAGGATAACAAGTTATTTGTTAAAAGAAGCAAATGCAGTTTTGGTCAAACACAAATTTCTCATGAAGGTGTTGCTACCGACCTTGAAAAAATTGAATGTTATGGTTAATTGGCCTCTACCCAAAACCATCAAACAATTGAGGGGTTTTTTTGGGATTAACAGGGTACTACAGGAAGTTTATTAAAGGTTATGGGCTCATAAGCAAGCCCTTAACCCAACTGCTCAAGAAGGATGGTTTTAAGTGGAATCAAGAGGCTGAGATTGCTTTCCACGCCTTAAAAAAGACTATGACAATTGCTCCTGTTTTGGCATTGCCTGACTTTTCTAAGAAATTGAGTTGGAGACCGATGCTAGTGGTAGGGGTGTAGGTGTTGTACTCATGCAAGAGGGAAGGCCTATGGCTTTCATGAGCAAGACCTTGTGCCCATGAAATCAAGCTCTTTCCATCTACGAGAGGGAATTTCTAGCTGTTCTTATGGCTTTAGAAAAGTGAAAGCACTACCTACAAGGCCAATACTTCACTATCAAGACTGATCAACAGTCTCTCAAGCATCTACTTGACTATAAAATTGTTACCCCACTCCAACAGAGGTGGATAACAAAATTACTTGGATTTAACTACGATATTCTGTACAAAAAGGGAACTGGAAATGGGGCAGCTGACTCCTTATTTAGGAGGGATACCACTAATGTTTTAGTTGCTGCACTCACCACTATTACTCCTAAATGGTTGTAGCAGATAATACAAAGTTATGACAAGGATGATTTATTCAGAGACTCATAGCAGCAAAGGTGTTGGATTCATCTACCTATCCGAATTTCCAAGTCACTGATGGGGTGGTGAGATATAAAGGAAGGGTTACGGTGGGAAGTTCGACTAACTTAAGAGAGCGTATTTTTCAGGAGATGCATCACTCAGCTTATGGAGGGCATTCAGGTATTAATGGGACTTATTTGAGACTTAAAAGGGTGTTCTACTAGCCAAAATTGAAAAAAGATGTAGAAGAATGGGTGAAAAATAGCGACATTTGTGCTAGAAGTAAACCTGATCAAGGACCCTACCCTGGGTTACTTCAACCCTTATCGGTCCCACATCAAGCTTGGAGCCATATTTCCATGGATTTTATTGAGGGCTTACCAAAATCTTAGGGTACGAATGTTATTTTAGTGGTGGTAGACAGATTCACAAAGTATCTGTATAAACTGAATTTTGACCTCACGAATATTTCTTGCTTGAACCATTTTAGTTTAATAAAATGTTCAACTTTTTGATCAAAAAAATTTTATAATTTATAATATTTTCAAATTATGAAAGTGAACTCTATCAAATCAATTGAGTCATTGATATTTTTATTTGGACTTGTGAATTTTAATGAACTAATATTATAAGCTTATGAATTATAATAGTTTATATATTATACATTAACTTATTTTTACATTTTTTTAATAGATTCATTAGTAATGTGTAAGTGGTAATTAAACTTATTTTTTGTTAAATAAACATTATATGACCACTATTTTAATACAATTGTTATATATAATTTTTTGTAAATTTAAAAAAAAAAGTAATGGGCCAGCCCGGCCCGATAGCCCGGTGACCCATATAGGACCAGACTAGACCTCCAATTTGTAGGCCCGATCAATTTTTGGCCTGACCCGCCCGATTTGTCACCTCTAATTCGTGTTTGCTTCACGGGATAGCCTTGATTGATTGTTTAATCCTAAGTAATATTGTATTTGCTTGGAGGGACTCTGGCCCAAGATTAATATTGAGTCTGCGACCAAAAGTAGTTTAATCTCATGTTTTTAGGACAAACTAATCCGACTAGGGGAGTTTGGATTACCTTGTCTCAAACTGAAAAATTACTATAGTATCCTTATATTTTCTATTATTATTTTAATTGTTGAGGGCAGTAATATTATTTACCTATCAATCCCACCTAATCCATCAATCCAAATGTAAAATTATCTTTATCATTACAAAATAAAAAAAAAAGAACAATTCTACAATCCAAACATATATTTATTGCAAATATATCAATCCCAATAGTACAGTCCAATTTAATCTATCCCATCTAATCAATCCCGTCTCGTGAAGCAAACGACCCCTAAATTGATTAGAGATGTAATTTGAGATGGACTCGACGGGTCAGCTCAATCATTTTGTCCGACCCGACCAACATAAGCATGTGGTGCTAGTAGGCTCATCCCAATTCGGTTCATTTATTCTGCACGGCTCGATTTTTTTTTTTAAAAAATGTAATTTATTTTTTTATAAAGAAAAAAAATTGCAACTGATGAAACTCTGACAAAAAATAAAATAAAATAAAATAAATAAATGTTAAGGAAAAAAAAGCATCTACCATACAATGAGAAAATATAATAAGGAATTAAAAAAATTATGTATATTAATAAAACATTGCCTTAGAACTTGTAAATAAATGATAATTTATATCTTTCCATGTTTTTCAGTTTCGAGCCATGAATTGATTATGAAAATATATCAAGCCCCTAATTAATAATTTAAATTTATATTCTCATTTTATTTTTAATAATAATAATATTCTACCACACTACTTAATCATTACCCTCCAAACATTACTTTAAACTTATTCTTACTTTTTACTAATTTAACAAGAATTCTACTGAATGGACAAAAGTGTAATTTATTTTCTATCTCACTCTACATATCATTAATATTCATTAAAATTTGTATCAAAAGAAATGAGAACAATTAGTATTTTTCAAGTTCTAAATTAACAAAATTCTAAACTAATACTTATATTTGTATTCTTTATAAAATTTATATTTAAATAGATCAAATTCATGAGTTATTTTTTCTAATACAACAAAGCCTAGTGACAAAAATACAAAAGACTTGAGGAAACATAATTTCAACTCTATTTGCTCATCTGAGCTTGGAAGGGATAGCAAGAATCCAAAACTTGATCATCACTTGTATCCACACTACTTCCAGGGGTTATCTTTTTCTGATCTTGACAATCAGGACTAACATTTTCTTCACATCCTTTCTTACAATCGAACCCGTTAATCCAGACCGCCTCGACCTGATCGGAGAACGCCACTTCTGATACAGACAAACTACAAATGTCTTTATACATCTCGTACCTAGCAGCGTGCACACACCCGCCTTCTAGAATCTTCGACAAAGGATGCAATACCCAGATCGGATCCTTATCTCTCTCTAACCTATCCTTCCAATCAAGAAATTCAGAAACCAACTCTGCTCTGTTGAAATGAACAAACACTGTTGTTTCATCCAAACGGTAGATATTAGCAACAGAGTTAACACCAAAAGCTTTGTTTAAACAATCTCTGATATGCTCTCTTTTCAGCTTTTTAGGGAGGCCCCACAATAGAACCATGTCTGAAAACACGGGTTTCGCACGCCTCCGTTTGATGATAGTGGAACCTGGAAACTCTCCATCAATCTTTCCCGTATTTAGGTCTATAATGTCTCCGTTTATCCAGCTGAGATATAAATGGTTGATGAATTTGTGGAGCTTCTCATTGTTTAGCAAATTTAGGGTTTGTGAGCTGAAATCGACTCCTAAACTAAGGCATGCCTGAGAAAAGACACAACCTGTCATAAAAGCGTCGTATCCAGCTTCATGCTTAGCTCCGGAGTTCCAGTTTGAGAACCTGTGATGGCATTTTCATTTGTTAGTAACAAGAGGTTTTTGTATATTAAGGAGTAAATTGCAAAATTGATCCCGAATCTATTGGGTGTTAGTAGTTTTAGCTTCATACAAAATAATTTTCTCGATTAAGTTTCATGATTTTTAAAATGATTCAATTATAGTCATATATTGACAAAGTTACAGATATCTGCACGTGCAGCTCACATGAGTTGTCGTAATGATTTGCAACAAAACTAATGATTTTGCAATTAACCCAAAATTTTATAACAAAAGAAAGAGCAAGACCAAACAAACCTCTGATCATCCACTTGAACTTCCACTTTTACACGGAGTTTATCTGCCAAACCGGTGCTTGTGCCACGCGGAGAAATAGGTGGACAGAGTAAGCCAAACGCTTTGGAGAGTGATGTGCTGCCTTTCATCATATTTGATAACATGTTGTTTAAATTTAGCAGGACTTTAGTATCAATAATGTGCGGGAAATATTTTTGAACAGCTGAGGCATATTCTTCAGCAGTTGAAGGAAGAGGACCAACAAATTTCTTGTAAACATGAGCAAGATCTGCCCCAGCAATAGCAAACAAATTTTCAGAAAATATAACAGATGTTCATACGAAGAAATTTCAAATGAAACTAAATAGTATCCACCTCATACCAAGAAAACAATTATGGCCAACTTTCTCTCCGATGAGAGCAAATCGATAACATGTCGAAACCCGATAGCAGCTTTGATTTTTGTTTCAGCTTCTTTCCTCCGGCAAGATTTAACCTCCTCCTACAAGAGTCATTCATAAAATGAGATTAGAGATTAAAACCCCATGACGTGGAATTAAAATTGTGCATGGAAATCCTCAAGAACGAAGATTTCCATAATATTTCAGGTTGACAAACGGCTATCCGAAATTGTGCTGGTGTTCCAAAGTTCAGAGAAGAAAATAGAACTCAATATCAATAGAAGGGATAAACAAACTGAAAAGCATTAATATATATATATATATATATATATATACACACACACACACATATTTTAAAAGGATAGACAGACCAGTGCCTCGTATTCATGACAAATAGGATATACTTGATGAAATATATTAAATAAAAAAAGGCAAAACTTATGAAGTGTCTGTTAGTGTTTCCTAATCACCTTCAGTAAATCCTTATCTGTTGCAGAATCTGTGTAGACTATCAATGGCTGTGGACCAGAAGTTTCATCAGTCACATTGACATAAGCAAGATCTTTGAAATGCTTCTCAGTTACCTGTTTTTGTTGATTAAAAAATAAGCATGAAACTTAACCAAGGATTACACCAACTTAGAAAAATGATATCCATGATGATACTGTACCTAGGATTTATTAGCACTTCAGACTTTTTATGGAACTAAGTTTGCAATGAATAATATCCTTAGATATCTAATCTAGCCAATGTCTGGTAATTTTTGAGAAATGCTTAATCAGATAACAGTCAATCAAAAGCAAATAACGAGGGGTAAAATTGTATACCAACTTAATCAACTTCAGCTGGTGGGAAGTCAAGCCATTCAGTACAAGGGCTGGACGCATCTTGAAGAAAGTAGTCTGAAATTTCTGATTTGCGTCACTCCGACTTCCCTGGAGTTCCGGTCCCCTATTTCTCTCTCCTAATAATCCAGCACGCCATTCAGCAACTATGTTCTTCATTCTCTCAACAAACAGAATATCTGACATCTTAACTAACTGCTTATCTAAACCATTTTTCAGGTTGAACAATGAATCAGGGAACTCGTCCTTGTATACCGAGTCCAATCGTTTCAATGCTTCCTCTTCTTGGCTTCTGGATAGATAAGAGATTCCTGAGATTATTTAAAAGTATAAAAATCTCCAAATAGAGGTCACAAAAGCCTAAGACTTGCAAACTTATGTTAGGCGAAGATTTAAGAGAGTAGGACAGATTAGACTTTTATCATATTTTATGTTATGAGGGTTATAAATAGAGAGTCGGGTAATCATTTATGGACATGCTAAAATTGTCAAGTTTCTAGGTTAATAAGGTTTCAAAAGGAGAGATTTGCTTTGCCTCTCAAATTGTAAACCATTTTTACCTTGTTAATTGACGAATAGACAACAATATTCTGTTTTTGAGTTGTACATAAACACAAGGCAAATGGAAAGATGCAATAAAATTGAACAGAGTGGTGGCAAGACTCACTGATCAATCACCATAGAGTCTATCATACTAGAGGTGTACTAATAAATATTTACATCTTACACCCAAAAAAAAAAAAAGACAAATGTGAATACAATGGTTTGGACATGCACATAGGATAACTTTAAATGAAAATATTCAACTCATAAGGGGAAGACAGACCTAAAAAGACTTGGAAAGTAACTATAGTAAAAGGCATGATATATTTAATAATGAGAGCATGTGCCTAGACCAAACACAATGGTAATTGAGATAAAGGCTTAGGCTGTTGTTGCACTACTAAAAGAAAAGTTTTACATAATCAATAGTACCTTCAAGTAATTAGTAACACGATGGCAACATTATGTTTTTTTATTCCCCCAAATATATAGATATATAAAAAACCAGTAATCACCACGTACTTCAGCAGCAACTCCCAATTATGCTTCGAGTAAGAGTAACTACCATGAAATCATTTCAGATCATTCAACTTAATATTTATCTTCTGATGATCTCTACCTTAAACAATAGTTAAACAGGCTATAGATTAATAGCTCATAATAGACATGATCAAATCTAACACTGTCAAATTCTAGATGAGCATTAACATTCCCTCAATTTACACATAAGGTTAGCCAATTTATAGCTACTTCTGGGCTTAAGATGTGAAAAAATAAAAGGCAAGAGACGAAGGATTTGGTGTGATTGTCAAGAAATAAGATGCATCACATAACTTGATCAATCAAAATCATTTATCCATAAATAAAATCCTAAGAACAATATCAAGGCTAAGAGTGCTATGTAAAACAAAAAATTCACCTTCATAAATGCAGGCATTGAAATCAAACTGGTATTTCGCCAAGAATTCCAATGAGCTCGTTTGGCATTGGAACTCATAAGACAAACCATCACCCGCAATTTCCTGCCGAGGAAATATATAAAAGTTGTGCCTGTAAAAACAGCAATTGCAGCTGATCACACTAGAAATAACTAAAGCAAACTCTCAAATCAATATCACTTGCATCCAAATTTTTTTATTTTTTTCATCAATTCCGATTTTCAATTAACAACAAGGCACATTAGTATAAACGAAGAATTTTGATATTGAATTTATCTAAATATTTTCCACCACACACACACTTACGGATGGGCAACAAAGGAGTGACTATGCGTGTCCCATCGAAAGGGGCAAACGCCGAACTGAACGACGGCGAATTTGTCGGCGGAATCCTTAACCTTCAAATACTGGATATCGGGTCGGTCAAATCCGAAGGTCTCTCTCCAGGGAGCGCTGGTCACCCCCGTCATCTCCAAGTCGATTGCAACGAAGTCGGCTTCCCTGACGTGGCAGCGCAGCTCGGCCAGCGCCGGCTCGAAGTTCGACTTAGTCACATTCTTCAGCGCCACTTCTGCCGCCGATGGTGAGGAGCAGAGGAAACGGGTCGGGCATTTGCCCGGATTAGGACCCGAACCAGGTGGTAAGCTTTCATTCTCTGCGATTTCTCATGTTAGGGTATTCGATAATAGTGAAGAAGATAAATTGAGAAAGTAATTTGTTTCTAAACTTTTAATTGTTTATACACCTATATAAGTAAAGGATACACCAACTAAAATTATCCTAATTTTTTATCTCTTCTTTTAAAAGAGATGCAACCTCATCAATATTTTTTCCATTGCAGCAACACAACCCAACATAAATCAAACATAAACAAGAGAGCAAAAACAGAGAGAGAGTAAATAATAGGGATGAATTCTAGTTGACTGGAAAAAAATCAAACAAGATAATATTGTTCAAATACCACAAATAAAATCTGATATTTTAAGGGGAGTGTATTCCTTTAGTATTCTATGGAATTTTTATGGATTTTGAAAATATAGGGGTATTCAATATAGATTCTTAAAACTCGTTTAAAATATGATGATATTCATTTAAGATTTTTTAAATTCCATCCAAATCTAGTGATATTGAAAATTTCATTGACTTCTCAGGATTTTATTTATTGATAGATTTTGTAGGATTTCGAGTGTCCTCTTATAAATAAAAAGTTCATCCAAAATCTCTTCTCTCACCATAAGATTTTTGACGTATTATCTCTCTGAAAGCGGAAGATGAAACAACAGAAAGAAAAAAACACGAATTGACGGCCACCACCTAATTTTCTTTGATTTTCTTTTTTTTTTTTGTTGTTCAAATCTTGCTAAATCAATTTTATCTGGTTTTCTTGGATTTCTATAATATTGACGAATGTATAATAATGATGTGTTTTTTATTTGATTTTTTTTGTTCGGTTTACATATGTTAATAAGTGTAAACATTATATAAAAATATTACTTTATTTTGTGTATATCAATATAGTAATATTAATATGAGAGACTCACAACAAGATACAAAAAAGAGGACATCTAATGATTGATGCTGCGGCCCGAGGATGACGAGATAATAGTGGTATTTTTTAAAAAAACAACGGTAGAAGAATACTTCCTAGTCTTAACTCAAAACTTGGATGTATTAGTTCTGGTTTTAGATTTTATATTAATTTAAGAACAAATATAAAAGATCATTTAAATTATTAATTTTAATTATAATAATTAAAATTATGTCTGATATTTTTTAGATAATTATTAAAATTGTATTATAATATATTGAAGTAATTATTAAGCTATATTTGTATATATCTATAGTATATTTGTTACAAATATATTTTAAATTTTAAATAAAATTGACAACATAAAATTTTAAAAATATATTTTAAATTTTTTTGAAAGAATGAATATTTATTTACAATTTGTGTATTTTTAATTTCTGAATTTTTTAGAATACAACACTTCTCCTATTTATACTAACCAAACTCCTAAATGATTGATGGAGATTTTTTTTTTCCCAACCATTACAAGATGTTCTCTACAATCTTCTTTACATATTCTAAAAAATTAATAAAATTATTATAGTAGGATATCAACCTCTACAATATAAGTTTGGATCATTACATGAGATCTCTTTATTTCAATTTGTATTTATTATATCATGTATTTTAAAATAGACATTTTATGTTATAACAATCTATAGACTTTATAAAATCTATAGAAACAATCTAATAGAATATGCTAAACTCTACATAGATTTAAAACAATCCATCAAAATTAGCAAAATCCAAAAGAATCCATGAATTTTAAAAAGTCTGACAAAGTCTTTTAAAATCTGGATTGAATACACCCCTCTAAATCTGAAAAAGCACCTGTCACAACATTCCACCAAAACTATTCAAAAGTTCAATATATTTTCGACACTGAAAACGCGGCGACGTGAAGCGGAGTTAGCGGCGCTGAGGGGCGGAGACGACGCTGGATCAGTGAGACAGCGCATATGAATAAATCACGACCGGAAGAAAATGAAAGAAAAATGATGGCAGGGTATAATTGGTAGTTTAATGATGAATGTATTAATTATGATTTATGAAAGTCTATTTAACAATTATACATTATAAATAAATAAATAAATAAGGTAGTTCAAATTTCTCGAGTCTAATTTATATGGGTTGGCCCAAACAAATTGCTTTAAAACGAGGGAATTCGGCCCATAAAATCTTATTCCTTATTTAGTTGCTTGATTTCTGATAATTATTGGTTTATGTTAAAATAAACGAGTTGCTAATAAGCTCTGCTCCTTAAAAATTGACTTGATTCGATTCGTAGTGTTAAATGAGGCGAGGTCAAGCTCGCAAAATACTCGTTTACTTAACAAGACGGCTCAAACTCAACTTAATAGGATCGATAGATAAGATTTTTTTTAAAAAATTTTATTAGGCTCGGCTCAATAAGTTCGTTAAACTTGTTAGTGAGTCAAGCCGAACTTTATTTTTAACTCGTTGATATTATCGAGTCGAGTTCGAACTCCAAATACTCGGTTCGATTAGACTCGACTCGAATAACAAGTCTAAATTCATTGGCCTTGTGTTTAAGTGCAAAAAAACTAGCCATACTCGTGAAACTATTACTTCCTCCGTCCCGTAATAATTTACACAATTTTCTTATTTGGACGTCTCATAATAACTTGCACACCCTCTATTCTCACATTATTCTTGATGTTACACAAAATATCATTACTTTTAGTCCCACACTCCCACATTTTTGTAACCATTGTTGTATAGTGGGCCATTCTTTCGAGAATTGCCGAAACGTCAAGGGGCAGAATCAGGAGGAAGAGAAGCTCCCTAAATTTCAGGGTGCTCCGACAAAAATTGTAGAGGGTGTTTGGATTAGCAAAGGGGCCCGCAATCATGATAAGGAGCCAACTAGGATCTTAACAAAAAATGGATTTGAGGCTCTGGCGGGCTTGGAAACAGATGGGACCCCCGCGGATGATGCCTCAGATGTTAATGATGAGACATTGGCTAATGATGCCTCTTCGGCCGAAGGTATGCAGAAGATGGAATTGGGTAACTTAACACGGGTGTCTGCGGTGGAGTCGAGTAATACGACCGGCTCGGACAGGGCATCTTCGGAAACAAATAGCTCCAAGATTGTGCATGCTACGACCTCAATGTCTAAGAAAACTACCTCTAGAGGGAAACCAACAGTAGTGAAAAAGGATCAGGACCAGGTTGTTGATTTGATGAATGGGTTTGCGGTCCTTGCGGACTTGGATAAGGAGGACGAGGAGACTCCGGTTGAGTTATCTCCTCAACAACAGAGCAAGGTGCCTTCTGAATCAGGCAGCTCAAAGTTGGTTAATTCGTCGTCTGCCACTGTAAAAAAGGGTAACATCTGAGGAAAGACGACGGTAGTAAAAGAATATAATCTATGAAATAAGCCTGTGGTAACGCAACCAGGTGGAATGCGGTCCTCACCACCTTTTGATAAGAGTTACATAATTACCTCAAATGCTGATACAACAACTCTTAAATCAATGCGAGCTGTGGTTACTAAAAGTTGGGCAGATATGTGTGAAGATGAGATTTAGAGTTAAATCCGTTGAAGTACGGAGCAGACTAAAATTCTTCATTTAGCAGCTAAGGATAGGTACTTATGTACTTCAAGTTCTTTGTTTTATTTATAGGTTCTTCCTTTTTTCCTTGATCTTTTCAAGGTATTAAAAGGGGTTCCGGCCTCTGGATCAATATGTGATCTTATGGTTTTTATCTTCTTTCTTTTTAATATAACAACTAATTAGACTTTTAGCCCCACACTCACACACAATTCAATTCATTTCTTACTTTATACATAAAGTTTTACAAAATTACCCCTCAAACCCCAACTCATTACTTATTTTGTGTGCCCACAAAATGGTACAAGTTAATTCGGAACAGAGAGAATGTAAAATTATTATCACTTTTTAATAAAAAAATATTATCACTTTTAATATAAGTGATGCGGATAAAAATGTCAGGCCCAACTGCACGTAGGGCCCAAGTATGCCCAGTCCAATAGGGCCCGATGGTGTAACCGAATACCCTTGATAGAGGGGGAAAACCCGAGATGGGCCCGAGCCCAGATCGACCGCATCAAGGCTACGAAGCCCTAAACCCACCTACAGGTGGGCCACGAAGCTCAGGCCTGTATGGAGAGGGGCCACGAGGCCCAACCCTAGCTACAGATAAGCCACGAGGCCTAAAACTGAATGCAGGCCGCGAGGCCCAAACCCAGTTGCAGGTGGGCCGCGAGGCCCAAACCTAATCTTGATGTTTTCATGGTCATCGAATGACCAACATGGAAGCGGTGGGTGGATCACGGCCCCTACCAAGAAGCATGCAGTTTGGAGTCTCCACTTTTTGTGGAAGACCGAATCAATCTGTGAGATAGTGATCCCTAACTATTAGGGACGTTCAGATGGGAAGCGATCCCAGCTTGAAAAAGAATGTGGTTTAGTTAAAACCCCCTCTCAATTTAAGGAGGAATATTGAGTCAGAACGAAAGGCTCCAAACTTTTTAGTTTTTAACTTTAATTTTCATTGTATGTAAGATTGTACAGAAGTTGTTATCATAGGTACAACATGAAAACCCACCTGAATAATAGTTCGATAAAAGACATGATAATGATGTCCTCGCTGGAGCGAGGTGGATCTGAGGAGACCAGGAGGTGTCAAGTCTATTGTTGAGTAGGACGTAACCACCCACCTGAATGACAAGTTTGATGAGATGATAGGATGACGATGTCCTCGCTTGAGCGAGGTGGATAAGTGGAGACCAAAAGGTGTCCAGTACATTATTGAATGCATTACAACCCCCCACCTAGATGATAATTCGGTAAGATATATGAACTTAGCTCTTTACCCCGAGTATGAAATTTTACAATGAGTCAATGGTGATGATGTTGATATAAATAAGGTATAACTTTTGTGTACTTTACCTGATTCTAACAGAGCATTATCTCTTGAGTGTCTCTAAGTATTCTGATATATTAATATGATGTCATATTAAATGAGCATGATTATTTTACTGTGATATTTTGGACTTAGTTCTGACAAGTATTACAGTTGTGGAAAGTGTACCCATCAAACGTGGTGGGGTACAGTCTTACTCCAGAGGGAGGAGGACCAATCTACCACCACCTCCCTCACGAATTTTAGAAGGAAAACCAATTACAGAAGCAAGCAAGGCTGTGGAGAAAGCCATGGGTGGAACTGACATAATCCCACCTACGAGACAACGACGTCCTCCCTAGAGTAAGGTGGGCATGAAGAGACCTAGAGGTGTCAAGGGTATAGTTGAGCACAATTCAACCCCCATCTAGACGATAAATTGGTAAAATCTCTAAATTTAGCTCTTTTACCACAAATATGTAATTTTACCATGAATCAGTGGTAAGAATATTGACATGAGCAAGGTACGACTTCTGTTAATTTCATATGATTTTAACGAAGCCTTAGTTTTTGGATATGAGGAATATCGGATATGATGTTCGTTCAAATAATTATGATATTTTTGACCTAGTATTAACAAGTTTTGCAGATATGTAAATTATACCCATCAACGAGGTAGGGTACAGCCTCCTTCTAGAGGGAGGTATTCCCTGAGCAGGTTAGACCTGAAAAAGAGAAAAGTTCCCCCTTAACCAGAAGATGGTTTTGCTGCGGAATGAGGTCCATTGGAGGTAGGAAGACGGGATTCTCATGATATCCCTACTGGAGAAAGGAAAATATGATTATGCCCGATGAATAATGATGGAAAGAGAAACACCTTCCCTGGAGGGAGGAGAAACATACAAAAACTCTGAAGTGCTAAACACACAGTGAGGTGGTTGGAGATCAACTACAAACCTGGAAATACGTACTAATTCAGAGATCGATAAAACAACTTTGACTATAATGGTCACTGTTCGGAGAGCTGATCTTTCAGGTGGGATGGCCAGGTGGGCCATAGAGATGAGGCTGAATATGAAGCCTTGATCCAAGGAGTAGAGATGGCAGCCAAGCTGGGAGCACGACGTGTGGTCTTGTTTTCAGATCCCAGCTGGTGACGCAACAGATTACAGATGGATATGTAACAAAGGATGAAAAGATGATAGCCTAACTCCAGCGAGTAGCGGGGTTACTGGGCAGATCCAGTTCTTTTGAGGTCAGATAAATACCTCGGGAAGAAAATTCCAGAGTAGAAAGCCCATCCAAGCTGGCGAGTTCAGCAACACTGGAGGCAGGTGGGAAAATTACTGTGATGACTGCAGAAATGAAGCCACAATCCCATCAGCAGGGGTTATCGGAGCACCTAACGATTGGAGAACTGTAATTTTTAATGTATTGCAGGACCCTAGTTCATTCCTAGACAAGAGGAAAATGCAAAGATGGAGATCCCAGTTCGTGATGATCGGGGATCAGATGTACAAGTGATCATTCACTAAACCATACTTAAGGATGTTTATCCCCCACAGAAGGGAGATTTGACATCCCCAAAATTCTGGTATCAAATAACGATACCCACCTCGCTGGAGCTTTGGTTTGAGCCTAGTGCAAATACCTTGGAGATCACTGAAAAATTCTCTCTACTCTAGCTAGTCGGGATGTTACTAGCTGGACCTTACTACCTAGAGTGGGGGGAGTGATTGATACGTTCGAAAGATTGGGTAAGTTGGACCCGAAATGGGAGAGGCCCTACAAGATTGTTAGGGTTCCCGGAGGAGAAGCATATGAACTCCAGAATATGGAGGGAAATCAAATTGCTCGACCTTGGAGTGTGTGCCTTCTGAAGAGGTTCTGTGTTCGAACCCCACCTCACTACAGGTAGGTGGACTTCATTTGATTGATATTGCGTTTATTTGCAGTTCTTTATTTGATGTGATTTGGCCATGCTGGCACTCTTGTTTCTCCTGCCTATGAGTTTTGCCATAGGGAGGTTTTATAAAGAGACTGGCTAAGTTGATTTTTACTTACATTAATCGATTATGGTCAATGAGACATTATTGTGTTGAATGAGAGAAGTATTTTCTTATTTCTTAGTATTGCAAATTTATATGAGTACTTAGAAGTGGAAAAAATGAGATTTGAGATTAGCAAAGCTAACAGATAGCTGCAGAATTGAGAAACCTAAGTTAAATTTGATATGTTTAATTGAGATTTGAGATTAGCAAAGCTAAGAGAAAGATGGAGAATTGAAAACCTTGTGTTAAACCTGATGTGTTTAACTGAAATTTGAGATTAATGAAGCTAAAAGAAACTAAGTTAAACTTAGACAGCTTAACTTGTGACGCCCTTTATGGGTTTGAGATTGTGACGCCCTTTACGGGTTTGAGATTGTGACGCCCTTTACGGGTTTGAGATTGTGACGCCCTTTACGGGTTTGAGATTATGACGCCCTTTATGGGTTTGAGATTGTGACGCCCTTTACGGGTTTGAGATTATGACGCCCTTTACGGGTTTGAGATTGTGACGCCCTTTACGGGTTTGAGATTGTGACGCCCTTTACGGGTCTGAAATTTTAACAAGTTGGTCTAGAGAGATTCTTTCCGAGTGATATTGCTGAGTTATGAAAAACTTTATTAAGCTTGACTAGATTTTGAAGAAGGTCATAGATGGCTTGAATAGCAGACTTAGGCGCGAAAAACCTAGAACTAATCTTGTTAAGATAAACTTATCAAGAATCCAACTAGATGCCCATCAAGGGTTCGCAGATCCGGATAAAGCTCGAGAGAAAACGAGGTTAAACCTGAGATGTTTAACTAAGATATGATTTACAAAGCTAAAAGATAACTTGAGAAACCTAAACACCGAGATGTTTAACAGAGAAATTCAGAGCTGAGAAAAGCTCGAGAGAATACTCACAGCTAAGAGATAGCTTCAAGAAATTAAGTTAAACCTACAGCGAGGGTTTAACTAACCTGAACCTAGAGAGGGTTCGAGAAAAGAAGCTAAGAGATAGCTTTGAAAAATTAAGTTAAACCTGCAGAAAGGGTTTGACTAAGCTTAACCCAGAGAGGGTTGCGAGAAAAGAAGCTAAGAGATAGCTTCGAAAAACTAAGTTAAACCTGCAGAGAGGGTTTAACTAACCTGAACCCAGAAAGGGTTGCAAGATTCAAAGCTAAAGAGATAGCTTAGAGAAAACTAAGTTAAACCTACAGAGTTTAACTAAACCTACCCCCAGTGAGGGTTATGAGATTCAAAGCTAAGAGATAGCTTCGAGAAAACAAAGTTAAACCTACGAGAGAGAGTTTAACCCACCTAGACCCAGAGAAGGGTTATGAAAAAAAGAAGCTAAGAGATAGCTTCGAAACACTAAAGTTAAACCTACAGAGAGGGTTTAACCCACCTAAACCCAGAGAAGGGTTACGAAAAAAGAAGCTAAGAGATAGCTTTGATACACTAAAGTTAAACCTACAGAGAGGGTTTAACCCACCTAAATCCAGAGGAGGGTTACGAGAAAAGAAGCTAAGAGATAGCTTCGAAAACCTAAGTTAAACCCACAGAGAGGGTTTAACCCGCCTAAACCCAAAGAAGGGTTATGAGAAAAGAAGTTAAGAAATAACTTTCGAAAACCTAAGTTAAACCCACAGAGAGGGTTTAACCCGCCTAAACCCAAAGAAGGGTTATGAGAAAAGAAGTTAAGAAATAACTTTCGAAAACCTAAGTTAAACCCACAGAGAGGGTTTAACCCGCCTAAACCCAAAGAAGGGTTATGAGAAAAGAAGTTAAGAAATAACTTTCGAAAACCTAAGTTAAACCCACAGAGAGCGTTTAACCCGCCTAAACCCAAAGAAGGGTTATGAGAAAAGAAGTTAAGAAATAACTTTTAAAAATCGAAGTTAATCCTACAGAGGGGTTTAACCTATCTAGACCCAAAGAAGGTTGCAAGAATTAAAGCTGAAAGGTAGCTTCGAAAGACCCAGTTAACCTTATAGCAAGGGTTTGACTGACTAAATGACAAACACGAGATGAGGCTTTAAGATAAGCCTTGACCAAGCCTACGAGAAGGGCTTGACTAAACCTGCACCTAGGAAGGGTTTCGAGATTTGAAACTACCGAAGTTTCGAAGTTACCAAGTTAAACTTATAAAGTTTAGCAAAACCCGCGTCCAGAGAGGACTATTAGACTTAAGGCTATGAAAGTCTTGAGGATATCAAGTTGGATTTACAAGCGTCTAACTAAGTTAGTCCCAAAGAAGGGATTACGAGATCAGAAACTAAGGAATAGTTTGCTGCGTGTAAAACTGAATCTATGGCAAGGGTTTAACCAGCTTAAGCCTAGGTGAAGTTCAGAGAGGAGAAGATAAGAGATAACTTCTAAATAATAAATTAAACCTGCAGATAAGGTTTAACCCACCTAAACCCAGAGAGGGGTTACGAGAAAAGAAGTTAAGAGATAGCTACGAAACACTAAGTTAAACCTGCAGATAAGGTTTAACCCACCTAAACCCAGAGAGGGGTTACGAGAAAAGAAGCTAAGAGATAGCTTCAAAACACTAAGTTAAATCTGCAGATAAGGTTTAACCCACCTAAACCCAGAGAGGGGTTACGAGAAAAGAAGCTAAGAGATAACTTCAAAACACTAAGTTAAACCTGCAGATAAGGTTTAACCCATCTACAAGAAAAGAAGCTAAGAGATAGCTTCAAAACACTAAGTTAAACCTGCAGATAAGGTTTAACCCACCTACAAGAAAAGAAGCTAAGGCTCCATTTGGATGGAGTCATTTGAAATCAATGGATTTGAGGATAGTACGCCATATATTTACAAATCAAAATGGAGAAAAACTAAAAGAATGGATTTGGTTCACACAAATATTACTTATAGATGAGAGGATTTCAAATACCCAACAAAATCTAGTCATTAGAAATCCTCTCACTTCTCCCATTTGTGCTTAATATTTGAGTTAATCAAATCCATTCATTTAGCTTTTCTCCATTTTAATTTGTATAAATGCATGGTATATTATACTCAAATCCCTTGATTTCAAATCCACTCCATCCAAATGGAGCCTAAGAGATAGCTTCGAGAAAACTAAGTTAAACCTACAGTGAGGGTTTAACTAACCTGAACCCAGAGAAGGTTGCAAGATTCAAAGCTAAGAGATAGCTTCGAGAAAACTAAGTTAAACCTATAGTGAGGGTTTAACTAACCTGAACCCAGAGAGGGTTGCAAGATTCAAAGCTAAGAGATAGCTTCGAGAAAACTAAGTTAAACTTACAGCGAGGGTTTAACTAACTTTAACCCAGAGAGGGTTGCAAGATTCAAAGCTAAGAGATAGCTTTGAGAAAACTAAGTTAAACCTACAGCGAAGGTTTACCTAACCTTAACCCAGAGAGGGTTGCAAGATTCAGAGCTAAAGATATAGCTTAGAGAAAACTAAATTAAACTTATAAAGTTTAGCTAGACCTACCTCCAGAGAGGGTTATGTGACTTGAGGCTAAGAAAGCCTTGAAAATATCAAGTTAGACTTACAAGAGTTTAACTAATCTAAGCCCAGAAGGGAAATGCCAGAATTAAAGCTAAGAGATAGCTTGAAGAGACTCGGTTAAACCTACAACTACAAAAATATGAGATTGAACCTATAAGTAGGGTTCTACTAAACTCGAAAAGGATTGAGAGAACCATCTGAGATGTAGCCTTGACAAAAGCTCAGACTAAACCTGCAGAAAGGGGTTTGTCTAATTCAAACCTAGAAGAAAGATTTCTAAAAGAAGGAAGCTAAGAAAGTTTCGAGAATATTAAGTTAAACCTGTAGAAAAGGTTTAACCCATCTAGCATTCATAGAGGATTTACAGATCTGAAGTTAAGAAAGCTTCGAAGAAACTAAGTTAAACCTAAAGAGTTTAACTAAACCTACACCCAGAGAGGGTTACGAGATTCAAAGCTAAGAGATAGCTTCAAAATACCAAGTTAAACCTACAGAGTTTAACTAAACCTACACCCAGAGAGGGTTTCGAGATTTGAAGCTCAGAAAGCTTCGAAAAACTAAGTTAAACCTGCAGAAAGGGTTTAACTAACCTAAACCCAGAGAGGGGTTATGAGAAAATAAGCTAAGAGATAGCTTCAAAAAACTAAGTTAAACCTGCATATATGGTTTAACCCACCTAAACCTAAGAGGGTTGCGAGAATTGGAGCTAAGAGACAACTCCCATATACTAAGTTAAACCTACAGCAAGGGTTCAACTAACTAAATGTAGAATGAGATATGGCTTAGAGAAAAACCTTGATTAAGTCTACGAGAAGGGCTTAACTAAACCTGCACGTAGAAAGGGTTTTCAAGATTTGAAACTACGAAAGTTTCGAAGATATTAAGTTAAACCTATAAAGTTTAACTAAACCTACATCCTGAGAGGACAATGTAACTCAAGGCTGCGAAAGTCTTGAAAATGTCAAGTTAAATTCACAAAAGTCTAGCTGAGTCAGTCTCAGAGAAGGGACTATGAGATCAAGAGATAGTTTTATGCACGTAAAACTGAATTTATCGCAAGGGCCTAGTCGGCTTAAACCTAGATAAAGTTTTCAGAATTAAGACTGAGAAGTAGTCACAAAGATGCAAGGTTAAACCTACAAGGAGAAGGTTTAACCACTGAGAGATAACTACGAAAATATAAGGTTGGACCTATGGACATGGTTCTACCAAATTCAAGAGGGGAATGAGACCCGTCTAAGGCATAGCCTTGACAAAACTCAAACCCAGGAGGATTACAAAGAGAAAAGTCAAGAGATGGCTGGGAGGTTAGATCTATAAAGAAGGTCTTAGCTAATCCGAACCTAAGAAAGGTTTCGACAAGTCTAAAACAAGTTTAGCCTATATGGAGGTTTCAAACTTACCTAAAGTGAGGAAGGGTCATTCCTGGAGAAATCAGGATAGACTCATAAAAAAGTTCAATTCACTTGAAACCTAAAGAAGTGGGTTTCATAATTGCAAACTGAAGATACTTTTGAGGATACGCAAGCCCTAGAGGAATTGCATGAAAAGAGGAACCTAAGGTATTGACCCTTAAAAATGAAAGAGAGAAAAACCTACAGGAACCTAGGAGAATAGGTTACCTACCTACACGGGGAAACCCGTACCCAAATATACAGTTTGGGGGGGGGGGAAACCCTAGTAACCTACCTACACATTCAAACTAACAGCCTAGAGGCTAACAATTTTAAGAATGTTTGAAGAAACTGAAATGATCGATTTGAAATAAAAGAAAGAATTAATGGGAATGTGTATTAGTAGCCAAACTGAAAGACGGATACATGATCGACAGCTGGCTTGCACGAAAAACCGAAGAGTCGCTGGACTCCAACAGTTAGCGAGAGGGGATGAACCCCGGAAGTCGAAGCTGCAGGGAGGATAGCCTAGCTGCAGGAAGGTGTGTCTAATCTTCCATACTCTAGTGAGCTCCGAGATCGCTCACCAGAGTAGGGGGGAGTGGTTGATGCGCATAAAAATGTCAGGCCCAACTGCACGTAGGGCCCAAGTATGCCCAGCCCAATAGGGCCCGATGGTGTAACCGAATACCCTTGATAGAGGGGGAAAAACCCGAGATGGGCCCGAGCCCAGATCGACCGCATTAAGGCTACGAAGCCCTAAACCCACCTACAGGTGGGCCACGAAGCTCAGGCCTGTATGGAGAGGGGCCACGAGGCCCAGCCCTAGCTACAGATAAGCCACGAGGCCTAAAACTGAATGCAGGCCGCGAGGCCCAAACCCGGCTGCAGGTGGGCCGCGAGGCCCAGGAAAGATTTGAAGAATACGCGGGTATTTGACCAAGCCCACAGCGGTTACTTATCTGATAAGACCGAGAAGTATGAGAAGTGACGAGTAGTTGAGATAATTGAGGCCCAAGTCAAGGAATATTCCCTACATTCCTCATTGACTGGGTCCAACCTCCATCCAGGGGGGGATTCGTAGGCACAATACAGATTTCTTGAGAGTAAAGATATCCACGCACGACATCATGGCAGAACGTGCGGGATAATGCCTTGGAACCGTGATGACGGTTATTACTCTTAACTTACGTATAAGTAACACACCCAGGAGGGAGATAACGGTATCGAATTACTATCACTCTCACTTAGCTACTCTATACGTACTTTTCTTGAGTGTTTTCCGGTGATCTGACTTGAGTGTCGGAGTGCCTACGCCGGAGAACCCTCCGGCGTGTTTTGCAGGTACGTTTGTGCGAGGGAGCTAAGGAGCTTAGTGCGTAAAGGCTTTACCCACGTGAACCCAGGTGGGAAAACGGGCCCAGGTCAGTTTTTACGCATCAATAAGTGTATCATTTTTTTTAAAAAAAATTATTTTAAAATGATATATTTTCCACGCGTCTTTTGAAATATGATTCCATTGATTTAATTATATTTTATTTTAAATATAATACATTTTGCATATATTTTTAAGAAATGATCATATTTTTATTAAAAAGTAATAATAGTTTCATAATGGTTGAGTTTGAGATCAATTCCAAAAGTGTTGGGCGATTTATTATTTCCAATTTTCGACAAATTTCCGGATTGATTAATTTTTTTTTATTTGTTATATTGGTACTATGTATTTAGTTGTATTAAATATAATTTCTTAATTTTTTTAATGTAATTAACTTCTAGGCTATTATATACTCCCTCCGTCTCAAATTATGGGCATACAAAATAAAAAAAATGGAGTAATAAGTTGGAGTTTGAGGAGTAATTTTATAAATTTTTATGTATAAAATAAGAAATGGTTGGATTGTGTATATATATACGGCCAAAAGTAATGACATTTTGTGTAATATTGTGAATAATGTGAGGATGAAATTTATAGTGAAATTTTTATTTTTGGGATGTTCAAGTTATTGTAGGACGTGCAAATAAGAAAATTGTGAAAGGTATTATGGGACTGGGGAATAGTTTTCTTATATTATTTAATTAATTAATTTCATTATATTAAAAGCTTCAACTCAAAATACATACACTTACATTTATTTAATAAAAAAATGTAGGCCCCCACTTTTATCGGTCCACACTTCACCATGAGTCAACGATAAAATCGCTTTAGCTCGATTTTTTTATTTAAAAATAAAAGAAAATTCCTTTATAAGGAAAAATAAAATAAAATATGATTCTACATCACTTTTACATTTAACAGTGTTGTGACATGGATTACACTCAACTGGATGATCTCGTACACTCAACTGGATGATCTCGCAACTCACTAGTAGGAGCGAGCATCTCCAAAGGCTCGGCGAGCAGTGCGGCTTGCCTACCAAGCAGGTCTCATGGACCTTGCAGGCGAGGCTCTAATCCAACGATCCAAGCCAGGTTCGAGAAGCCCTCTAGCGAGGATCGAGGAATGACGATCGGGGACCAGATCTTCCTCAAGAAAGAAAAGATCTCACAGTAAGACGTAGTCAGGAAGGTCATGCCCTAAAAAGGAAAAGATCTCGTCGCCATAGGAGATCTCTGCAAAATTGTCATGTGGAGCGTGCTGAGAGGGCCGCCAGCCTGCTCGTCCGTACATTACCGTACCAGGGAATTAAATATTGTACTCTAGCATTAAATGCCTCCCGATTTCTTGGGATGTAGTAGCCATCAAACTACTTGTATAAATAGACCCTATTGAGCACAATAATAGGGATCGAAAAATATTCACCCTTAAGACTGGACTCATTCTCCCAGCAATCCCCTGTGCATTTACTGCTTTCAGCATTCATTACTCCATTATTGCACTCATTCAAAGCTCATCATTAGCATTCAATATCTACCAACCCATATAACTAAATAGGCCGATTAGCCATCTTATTATCGTGTTAACTAGATGTTTAATCGGTGTAATAACAATCAGTTTGCCTGGTATGATTAGAGAGTAATATTTGTATGAACTTAATGTGTACGATAAACTTTATTATTATTATTATTGTTATACACATACATTATCACTATCATGCAAATTCATTGTTATAAGTAAATGTGACATTGATAAACAATGTTCATGATAATAATAATAAATATACATAATAATAATAATAATAATAATAATAATAATAATAATAATAAAAATAGAGTTTATCGTAGAAACTCGGTTAACACAAGTTTTTATCTTTAAGAGGTTACCAAAGACGAAAAAATTAGTTACAAAATGAAAATTAAAATATAAAAGTCAATTGAACGACAATTAAAAGAGTGATGAAATTACATGATGATAAAAACAATAAAGAAATATATTAATTTTACAAGTATTAATATTAGTTTATAATATCCTTAATATAAGAATTAAGTTATAATATTTTATTTTTGGTAAAGTGTTGTGTGTTCAAGATTACCGTATGTCACTTTTAAATTTCATTAAATATTTTATATTTTTAATTAAATATTTCATACTCCACTTTAAATTTTATTTTTTAAACATATACTTTAAATTAAATATTATAATATTTTATGCTATTAAATATGAATAATTTAAAATATTAAAAATATTAATTTTTTGTTAGTACTCCTAAAAAAGTAGAAGTAATATGATATCACTGACCTAATTTTTTATATTTCGGATGAAATTTTTAATATTTTTGATCAAATATTTAATATTTTAATTTTTAAAAAATAATACACAATAACTTCTTACTCTTTCTATTTGTCGTAATAAGTTATCACTTTTCCATAAATTGTTATTATTTCAATTTTTTATCACTTTTATAAAAATTTGTATTATTTTTTTAAAAAAATAATAACAATTTATTAAAAAGTGCTTAGTGTAATGCATGAGAGGGTTTCATACAAATTTTTTCCTTATTTTTATTATTTTTAATAGATCACCAACTCAAAAACCGTTAATTTTTTTAACATTAAAAAATAAAGAAACAGAGGAATCCGACATTGACAAGGGGGTTGCTGGTCCCACTACAACATTTTCTTTTTCTTTTATCAAAATGTATTTCCCTGATTTTAACAACTCTACGCTTTTTCTGTATCTTTGCCTGGCAATTAGATTACAACCAATATTGAGTGTATACCTCGCTCTCGAATCACTTTCCTGCTCAACTAATTCTTTCTGTAGCATTCATGTCGGTATGTAATCCTCTAATTTCAATTCTACTCTTGTTGCTTGTTGATTTCTTCAATTTATTTTAGTCAAATTACTCTCTCCCCTAAAAAAAAAAAAAGTTAGATGAAGTGTTTTTCGTGATTAATTTCCGTTTTGTTCATAAGGTTCGATCGGTCTTAATTTTTTTTATATTTAATTTATTCTGTGTTTGGTTTTTGAGTTGTGTGTGGAAGTGTTTGATTGTTGTTGGTGTTTGTTGTACCGCGATTGAATGTTCTTTGGCTAAAAGGAAACTAATGGGAGGGTTCTTTGGTGTATTGATTTCATATTTTCTGTTAGAAAAGTAATATAGATGAACTAAATTCACGTCTCTCTGTTCAGAGTTTTAGACGAGGCGACAATCCTTCATGATATCAGAGTCTCACGTCCAGATCCTGGTTTCTATTTTTGCAGAAAGCAACTCACCCATATTAACTTGTTGATGTGGACGATGAGTCATTACGCTTTTCGGATGCCCGTGATTGCGTTTTCAAGCCTAAAGTTTGATTTAAAATTATTTTTCTTTATTTATGTTTATTCGAAGCCCATCTTCTTTTTATATTAGACCATTACATGGGCCTTGGGTACTATTTAATTGAGTTTTGAGAACTTGTTGAGGGTTGTTGAATTTGATTATCAAATAATACTATTGAGATTACGCCTAGTATACGTAGTATCAAGGCTATTCTCTTCGTGTTTGAACCTTCCGTTACGTCACTTGTCCACTCTCCTCCCAGAGGTAAATGTTAAGAATTCAGCCCATGAGTGAGGAGAGCGTTAGGGAATTAATATAGATGAATTCAATTCACACTTCTTTACAAGTTCGGATGAAATTCTTTTATTTTCTTCATCTTCATTTTGATATTTGTAAAAACAATATATAGGTAGATCCAGAAGAGTATTAGAATAGAAGTAGAATTGTGTAGAAATTAATTGGGTGCGCCCGGTGCGGTCCCATAAAATTTATCCCACCCAATATGTGAAGGAGACTTGTTGTTCCGAGGTTCCACTATGATTTTGTGCTTCATTGCTGCAGGGACAAAATATTCTCAGTTGTTGTGAATGGGCTTCGTAGAACTTGTCCTACATATGCTCAATGGATCTTTGAAGTATATTGTTCAACTTATAACAACTCGAGACAGTTTTTTTTGGAAGCGTGAAAGTAGAGCTTGCATCATGACACCTCAAAAGTTGAAAGATTTTAATTGCTCATCGTTAAGTTTGTCTGAATTTAGATTTGTTATATATTTGGCTGATTGGTTTATTTATGGGTAAGGCAGTTGCATATACAAAAAATTAAGGAAGATACAGATATGGCACACTTTGAAGTTACTTTCTTTTTTGATAGGTGTTGTGGTATTGTTTTGTGTTTTTGTATATATATGTTTCTATCGTTTGTCGAACATGGAATTGAATAAATTCTAGCGACAAATGTTTAACAAGAGTTTGAATTATCGTTCTGTTCTACTCAAGCCTCGAGGTGTACACAAACTCCATTCTTTTTTTTTCAATTTGTCAAACTACCAAGCGTATATAATTTCTTGTGTGTGGCATTTCAATTAGTCCAGTCTTCCTCATCACTTGATGATATGATATTTTACCAACTGATTGTTCCATTTTCATGTCATCATCTGATTTTCACACTGCAGATTGATCAAAGTAAATTTTTATTTAAACTATTGTTACAAGTTATCTATTTAGGATCTTTAACATCAATTTCTAGGCTGCTTCTGCAATATCATTTACTAACTTAGACATACCTTATTTAATTGTGCCTTATGCAGGAGAAGGGTCGACCATTGCCAAAGTTCGGTGAATGGGATGTTAATGATCCGGCTTCAGCAGATGGATTTACTGTAATATTTAACAAGGCTAGGGACGAGAAGAAGACAGGTGGGAAGCCAGATTCTCCAACGAGGGTGGTTGCAAATTCAAGGCAGGAAGTGGAACCTTTAAAACCTCAAGGTGTACGTTCTTTTTCCATTACATCATTTTGTGATGGATGTGTGTTAATATCTTGAAAATAATTACTTGCAATTATGTCTGTTTTTCGTGTAAATTCACATGTTTATATTATGATCTAGCTTCTGCTAACTCCCACAATATCCCTTTCATTATTTACATTACGTTGTCTTCGTCCCAAATAAGGCCATGTTTCTAAAGTCTTAAGTTAATTTTTAAGTGAAATTTCAATGCTCTCTTGACAAAAATGTTTGCAAGTCAAATGTGATTGAATATGTTAAACAAACAAATAAACGGAGTGTATAATTGAGAACTGATGCCTTATATCGTACCCTCATTTAGCTGACAAATAGTAAAAGGTTGTACGTTTGAAAACTAGTTTTTTATAGAACAGGGACCAACTATTTGGTAGTCGAGTAGGTCTTGCATGAGACGGAGCATAATTTAGGAATGACGTTTTAACATTTTTAAAATGATGAATGCTAATTTATACTAATTTGTGAAACCGTCTCACATTAGTTTTTGCCTTCGTAGTCTGCATGTTAAAATTGGAAATAGATTTTATTGTGATATGAAATACAAACACAACACTAGAAATTAGTTAGTTTGTAAGTTACTGAGACAATTAGATCATGTAAGCAACTAGGAAAATTATTTAGCTCGTAAACTAACATGAGTTGCTCATTATTAGCTGTAACTGATCTCCTGTCTAAAATAGCAACATTTCACCTATTACTGTGATTCAAACCACATCGAAAAGAACATCAATCTTTACTATCTCTTATATACAAGAATGTTTTCATATAACTCAATGTCGACCCCTTTTGAGCCTCTTCGTTTTGGTTTCAACTGTTTTGAACTGATAACGCGTTGAATTGCAGAAAAAATGGTTTTGCTGCATGTAGAGGCGAGCAGAGTGTTGACGAGGTTTACGTGTATGTATTGGATATTATAAGCAGACCAGAAAATGATGTTTCGATATGAGACATCAGAGCAGTCCATTGTGCTGTAAAATTGTGTTGGTTAAGAAAACTTGATATCATTTATGTATGTTGTTTTTTGTGGATGAAGATTGGGCATGATTTACGTTTGTTTTCCTTTTCTTTTTGTTTTTTTTATATCATTTGATTTTCTGACCTTGTATAGCATTTGTGTTTCCTGTTACCATCTTATTGATTTATTTGATTCAGTAAAATATTTTACCTGTTTTTTCTCCATGTGAATTTGTTCGTTGGTTTGGTCTCATATGAGGTTATTTCATGCATGTACTCACCTCACAAGAGAATAGTATCATACAAATTAAAAGTGCAAAATGTTAACAAAATTAATTGAAAAATATCATAATAAAACTCGAGACAAGAGACCAACTCTTATTTGTGCAATCACCAACATGGTCTTTGGGGGGAGGGGGAGCGCATTGAAAATCTATGGCTCTATTTGGGTGGATAGATTCAAATTTAAATTTTGTTTGGGGAATTCCATAACAAGATTCATTGTTTAGGGCAAATTTGTTGTTTGAATAAGTTTCTCCGTAAAATTAGTTATGATAGTATTAATTTTTTATTTAAAGGGTATTAGTTATTTTAATATAAGATATTAATTTTGAATGATAGTAATTGTTTCATTAAAAGGGTGTTAATTAAAAGGTATTAGTAATTTTAATAAAAGGTATTAGTTACAAACCAGTTTACGGTGAAATTAATTAACAAAGATCAACTCATTGTTTTTTTTTTAAAAACTTCTCAATTCAGGATAATTTTGTTTTTCTTTTTCCATGTCTAATTTAATATTTTTAAAAGGGTGTTAATTAAAAAGTATTAGTAATTTTAATATAAGGTATTAGTTGCAAATCAATTTTAAGGTGAAGTTAATTAACAAAGATACTCATTGTTTTTTTTAAACTTCTCAATTCAGGATAATTTTTTTTCTTTTTCCATGTCTAATTTAATATTTTTATTTCGACATGTTATTTATTTGTTTTTTTTTTTAATTTAAGCCAATTATTTGGATTGACTTATTCTAGTTTTTAATAACATGATGGATGACTTTAATTGAAAAAAATGATTTTTTTCGTCATGTCACGTATTAAGAAAAATACAAATAAATCGAACTGTAAATTGAGAAAAGAATTTTTTTTTTGAAAAAAAATTGAGAAAATAATAAAAAATTGAAACATTTATAAAACAGAAATCTAATCAAGCCTACACCTAAATATTAGATTTTCATATGAAAATTTTCCAATTTCAAATCCTTGGAGAAAAATACACCATACTTTAGAGTTGACAAAGTGTTACAAACCCAGGCTGTACATCAATTAGAGGCTTAACATTTAATTTCTAGAAAAAAGAAGCCAATGCACATAATGTAAGAGCTACGAAGGTAGATTTAAGTGTGACAGAGCTTGGAAGTCTCCCCTTATCATTCCTCACAAAAGTTGCATTATAGAGTGGCAAATTTATCAAAACCACAGCTCCACACAACACAATCTGCAGCGTTAAGGCTCGATCAACAGAATCGAGCCCCCGAAAGATCACTCTCGTTGCAATCGAAGCTAAACAAACGAGATTGAGCAGCGCAGATGATGATAAAACGACGAACATGGGGGAACCTCCTCCAAACTCCATTATCTCTTGCTCGTACTGCTCCATCACATCATCATTCGACACCTTGGCTGAGACCACGAAACCTGAATTGGAACCCCACATCAATTTCAAGAAACTATCTGTCATTGCAAATAAGTACGAGCTTGTTCTTTTGTACAACCACATTCGTTGCTCGTTCCACCACCCTAAAGCCGTCCCTCCGGCCCAGAGAAACTCGATTAAACTATACACGTGCTCTGCAATGATCACGTACATAAATGGAGCAATCCACAAGCTTGATATCTGAAATTTTTTCACACAAGACGAGAGTTAAAGAAACTTTTTTTTACCATAACTTGCCCACTATCCAATTTTGGTCTAAATTTTTTCAACTATTTCGATTTAGTTCCAATATTAAAAAAATTGTCCAATCTCGACAGAAAATAGCCAAAAAATTTAAAACGTCTTCTTATGAACTATATCGAAATAATTAAATTTGTTTGTACCAAAATCGGAATATAAACAAGTTATAAGACGAAAAAAACCTTTTATTTCTTCCACACAATGTAAGAAAAGCGTTTCTTGATCAATAAAACACATCAGATAATGTTGTTGTGGTGTGAAATAGAGTCACGCCATAACAGCAGTTGCTGCTGTGTTTTATGCAAAATAGAGGATCCATGTTCGTTCTTATCGATACACCAACGTACCTGTGGAAACAACGGGATTCCATTGAGTAGATAAAGAGGCGGTACGATGGAGTAAAACAAGGTTGCAAAGCAATTGAGAGACCACATGCAGTAGACACAATATCCCATTATAAGGCCAGAATTGATCTTCCCTACACCATACAGCAGGGGGCTGTATTCCGACAGCAAGATCTGCAAGTCGCCTTCCGACCATCTCTTGTGCTGTACTAGTGTCTGATCAAGCGTTGTCGTTGATACGCCTAAGAATCCTTCTCTTTCAGGACAGAAATAAATGGACTTCCATCCTCTGCATTGGATTGATAGCCCTGTTATCACATCTTCAACTGGACAGCCATACTTCAACCCCATCTACAATAATGAAAGTTTTTGTTAATATCCACCCATGAAGTGGATAATATGAGGAAGTTATAAGTATAACGGAACAAACAATGAGAAAAAGATGAGGCTTTTTCTAAAGAGATCAACTCTCGCTCCCAAGAAAAGAGATTGTAGAGAAACTTGGTATCTCAATGCTCATACGTATCCCTATACTCTAAAGTGCACTTAAATTGTGAATAATTGGAAACAATCCGTATTATAAGTGGTTGTGTTTCTGACTCGTAGGATCACAGTAAGTATGTAGAATCCAATCGGGTTTGATTATCTTCCACTACAGTAAAGTTAGTGATTTATTACCATTATATTTCAAATAAATAACAACCCAATCTTGAGTATTAATTGTGCATCAGTTACACCGGTACGTATATATAAAATAGAGGGAATGGAAAGATGGACCTCGTGCCCCCATTGAGTGTTCTTTTCAAATGTAGAGCTTGCTAGTGCTTTCACTCTTTCCTCTAATTCAACAACACTTTCTCCTCTTTTGGGAAGAGCTATATCCTTCCACTCGAACTTGGATCCCTTGCTCGACTTTTTTCCACACAGAGTGTCCCTTCTGTGAAAGCAACCAGTTCCGATATATAAAGGTCCACCATTACCATCCAAACCACGAAATTCAACCTGGAACAAGAGTAGACAAAGTCTTAAGTAAATCAGTTTTACATTTGAAAGAAAACATTAATTGTTGATGTACTGACCTGGGAGATCACTCTAAGGGAGCCTCCATAGAGTTCATTCTTGGTAAGATTATGGAAGTTCTGGGGAAACTGCACAAACGCCACGTCATCGCCCATCTCTTCGTCCAAAAAGAAGCAGAGTGCATCTTTTACTGATTGTGAATTATTAGAGTACATATCACAGTCCACATTTAGAATTACAGGTGCATTACTGATCTCAGATGACACCCTTATCTACATGATTAATAAATTTACATATGTCACACTTTATATATATTGCATTTGAGCAGGTTTATGGATGTTGAAAAACTCACCAATGCATTCATTGCTCCTGCTTTGGAGTTGTGAAAATGCAGGGGCCTCTTCTCCCTAGCCAAATACACCAAACTTGGTAGTTTACACCCTTCAATGTCCTTGGTTTGATCAGCATCTCCATCTATCAATATCTGACATAATACCAAAACAAACACCACATTTTTTTTAAGACAAAGAAAGATGGATACTTAGTAGGAATCCAAGCCCCTAACAATCACCTCAAGTGTAAGTGGAATTTTGCAAATTAGACTAACTGCTTAAAAGTATTTCTAAAAAGTAAAAGTTGAGGGGCAGCTTAAAAAATAAGTGTTTCTATCCCCACTAAGTTGCAAATACACTCTTAGTAAGCTATGAATAGCCTTTTATTGCATCTAAACCTCACACATATTTTTTCTGGTAAAAATAAATCTTTAAAGCAGTGGTTTTTGGTGCAAATAAGTTATTTATCTTTTCAAAATTGTACAAAGAAGACTTCTATTAGCACAATATAAATGTAATTTCTTTTTTTTTTTAATTAATGTGGTTAAATGATGAATTTCCAAATTTTCAGAAGAGAAACATATAATTAAAAAATCATGCTAACATAAAATTATAAATACAAATCTCATACTTTGTTTGTTGAAAACAAATTAAAGAATTCAAGAAACATATTCATTAATAAATAAAAAAACACTAAATTGAAATATAAAAAGAAAAAAACTAAAGTCGAATTTGTTAGTATCAAATAAGATGTATTTTTAGTTTGCATAAAAAAAATACACTAAGGATATATTTGTTGAATTTGAAAAAATTTAAAAATTATTTGCATAAAATAATACATTTAATAGTTTATTTAAATTTAAGGTAATAATTGAAGGGCATAGATGTAATTTATCCTCATTTTGTTGGACAAATTCGTGCATGCGACGTTCATTGTGAGACTGCACACAAATTATAATTTAAATTAACATCCATTTATTATAAAATGTTACTCCATTCATACAGTAAAAGTTTTTCATTACTTTTTGACATAAATATTAAAGAAATTTAGTAGAATAATAGTGTAATACAAATGATGTGATGAAGAAAGTAAAATATATGATGAAAAGGTGTAACGTACATTAAATATATTATTTGAGTATTAAAAAAAAAAAGCAAACACTTGTATGAAGTGTGACAGTTGTAAAAATGTGATACATTTCGTGAGACGGTTGTAAAATAATACAAACAGAGCCACCAACCTACCATTCAAATAATACAAGATCCGATCAAAACAAAAAATAACACAAAAAATATCGGTAGAAATTAATACCATATTTTACAGAAGGAGAAAAAAGAGATTCACCATATAATTTCTACACATCATTCGTAAAATATATCATAAAAACAAACAAAAAGCCAAACACATATTATCACAATCCTGCTATTCTTGGAGATCAAATGGATCCATTTTAAGATCAGACTAAAAACTGCACATTTTAATTTCTACCGTCTTCCAAAAATTGCACATGTGCAAATATAGTTGCACATGTGCAATTACATTGCATATTTGCACATGTGCAGTGAGTGAACACATTGTGCGATATTTTTCTAGTACAACAATCTAGTACCTGAACTTTCTAGCATTACACAAAACCCAGTGAGCGAACTCGTACAAATCCGTGAGTGGACTCGATGAGTCCGGGATCTAAAAGAACCCGAACCCAACAAAGATCTAGACGGACACGAACACAACACAGACCCAGATAGACGGCAGGAGCCCATCTTGCCGGATTCTTCTTCTTCTTCAACAGCGGCGGAGCTTTGTTGGCGGAGGATGGAGCCCAAATCGGTGGTCGCGGTGGCGTCGATCTGCTCTGCTCTATTGCGTAGCTCCACGATTTCGGTGGTGTTCGTCGTTGCTGGGGTCTGCCGTGGGTCCACCGCCTTGAAGAGTTTCATCATTAATTTCCAGAGAGAGATCGAGTGGCTTGGTGATTGCAGCACCGCCCATGGTGAGTGGATGAGGAGAGATGTGATAAATTGAAAAGAAAGTTTTATTCGTGAGTGTGGATGAAGGCTTAGGTGATAAATTAAAGAAAGTTGATTGGAGAGAGACAGAGATGGAATGAGTGTGGAAGAAGGCTCAGTTGTCTCAGTTCTGTGTTTATCCAATTGAGAAATCACATTATTTGAGTGGAAATCAAAAATTGAAAGGAGTCAGTCACGTTAAGATTTGAGGGTAAAATGGGGATATAAAATTTAGAATTGTATTTGATTGTATTCTCTTTTTTGGATAGTATCTAAAAGTAATAAAAGTTTTAAGATGGTACCTTAGAGTCATATTTTCTATAATTTATTTGGTAATATATACGGATTATACATCATATATTTAATTTATTTGGTGATATCACATATTATATAACGTATAGTTAATTTATTTGGTAATATATACAGATTATTATATTTCACTCTTTCCACCTTTATTTCTCGTTATAATTTAAATAGATCGTCTATTATAACTATTTAAATTAATTTTTTTATTATATATATAACTTTTCTTTCATTATCGCGCGATGCATAATTCCATATATAACCAAAATCCATAGAATCACTTTATTTTAAAATAAAGAATTTTGGAGGGTGGAGGTTGATTCACAAATAGTAATATATAAGATGACAAAAACTTGTATGAGACCGTCTCATGCATGAGACCTAGTCACTTTTAATAAATTGGTATCACTTTTTAACAAGTGATACAAATTTGTATAATTTAAAAAGTGATAACAAATTGAAAAGTGATAACAATTTATTAAAAATTGACTCCGTCTCATGTATGAGACGGTCTCACACAAGAGTGCCTCATATAAAATATAAAATATAAGATATATATCTAGAAGATAGGAAGTTGGGGGTATTAGAAGTAGGTAATGGGAATGTTGGGGATACCTAATTCTAATACCCCCAACCAAGCGGCCCCTAAATCTTTGGGATTTAATTATTTTTCAAGAATAACAAATCTAAATGAAAATTTGAAATTATTAGTCATCCCTATAATTTTGGGCTAGTATAATGAGATATTTGTTAATTCTACCTATTATCAAATAATAATTTAGGCCCGGCCCAATGGGCCAACTCGGAGTACCCGTAAAATATAGACCCAAAAAAATTCAGGCCGATCTGGCCCAGCCCGTCGGGCTACGGGCGCCCGATTGGCCTGTTATTATTATTATTATTCTTTTTAAGTTATAATAAAGTAAATATTAGGGAAAAAAAGAAACACTGAAAACCATAATCTATCTCCATTCTCCAATCAATTGGTTCAATTCATAGTAGCACGCACAGCGCCGCCTATCCTCACCGTCGCCCACACCACACCGCGCCTCCCTCGCCGTCGGCCAGCCCAGTGCGCAGCTCCTCACTCGCCGTCGGCCAGCCCACAGCGCGGCGCCTCCCTCGCCGTCAGCCAGCACAGCGCGGCGCCTCCCTCGCCGTCGGCCAGTCCAGCACGCGGCGCCTCTCCTCGCCGTCGACCAGCCCATCGCGGCCTCCTCGCCGTCAGCCAAGCACAGAAAAAGGGGTATTGACTTGGATTCTTTTTCTTTACCGTTTATATATGTAAATGATGATTATTTGGACATAAAAATTTATATGAGACTAAAAAGAAGTAAAAGACTGAACAAAAAAGATGTTGTTACGGAGGAATCAGTGTGTTTCCAGGGTTGCAACAAGAACAAAATAAACCCACCATTACTCTGTTCTTGTGGTTTCCGGTACACAATTCTGAATATCTCCATCACTCTCTTTAAACATAGATATAGATTTTCATCTTGTACAGTGGAAACCCGTGAGATGTGCAAGCATCCACCGGGCATTTGATAGTAAGTCTCCATTATATTTTCTTTATTCATTGGATTAAATTGATTGTGAGGTTTTCTTGATTTATATTTAAAATCGGATGTAATTCGTATTTTTTTTCAAATAATTAGGTCTGACAAATATTTTTGTGCACATTGTGCACACTAAAAAATAGTGTCCACAATGTTTTTATTTAGTATTACACTTTAATTAAATTAATACTATACAATGTTGCTAACTACACTAATACTATACAATGTCTGAAATAATACTACACTATAATCAAATTAATATTATACAGTACCTGAAATAATACTATAATGTAACTAAATTAATATTATATAGTACATGAAATAATACTACACTGTAACCAAACTTTGTGCACACAATTTTTATTGTGCACACAAATACTACTCTTAGGTTTTAAGGGCTATCTGTTTGCGCTCGCTGTGTTGTTACAGTTAAGAGGAAAAAAATTTGGGTTATTTTGTAATTTAAAAAAATTGTTGCCCTAATCTCAGAACTGCGTGTCTCTCTCTCAGTCTGTCATCGTCGGCCTCTCGCTCGACGTAGAACCGCCGCTTCTCGGACTCTTTCTCTTCTCTGAATAAATTCTATCGTGTTTTACAGTAAGTTCTGTTCTCCATGTTTTACAGCTCTTTTGTCGATGTTTTTCTCTTTTGATCTCCTTGTACAATTATTGTATTACATCTTTTTTTTTTAAGAAATATGGAGTCGGTATCAGTATAGTGGCTGTCATCTCTTGATATGTATTGATAGTTTGATACATCTTTAATAATTGCACACCAACTGTTTGATAAATTGCATCTTTAAATATTAGTATGTCATAGGGTGAAGTAGCAAAAGATTATACGGTTGTAGAAGAGAATATGACAAATTAAGGTGCAATAGAGTTATGGAGGCTTGTTTTATGCGGATAACAACATTGACCTTGCAGTGTTCACAATTATTATCCCATTTTAATGCCAATTTTCTGTTTAGTTTCTCATCTCAGTAGTGTTTACTTAGCATTAAAACAGTCGTAGTATTTTGTTATCAGAATAATGCATGATTTGTTTTCTAGTCAGATTACTAATTTGTTTATTTGTGTTTGCAACTTTGAATGAACCTGTTTGCTCTGGTTGTAATTTAATCTATTCATAACAATTTAAGTGTTAGTATCTTGTTGATTCATAGGCCTTATTTTTAAAATTTTAGCATCTGCTTACATTATGTTTGTGTTCTTGATATGCTTTAATATTTTACCTAAATGATTAAATATTAAATAATTTTATTTCCCAACTCCTCAATTTTTTTTGGCTTCGTTAAGAATTTGTATGAGAGAATACTATAATGTGAAAATGTGATTTGTATCTCATTGCAGGACTTGTAATTTTTCCAAAATGAGGATTGTAATGCATTTCCATTGTAAAATCTAGAGAGATATGTGGTTTTCTTTATCCCTTTTAATTATTTTTATATTTTATGCTCTCCATTTATACAGATTTAAACGGATTACCAAACAAATTTGGAATATACTGAGAAAGGACTTTACTTTTTAGCTTTATACTCAGTTAAGAATGTGTTGGAAAATGTGAATTTGTTTGGTTTTGTTCTGAGAGGAAAATCAGGAAGGATAACATCCCCCAAAAAAAAAAATACAGCTTCTGTTGGTCCCGGACGAGATGTGCAAGGAGGTGGAAAGTCTAGAAGGGGGGTTGAATAGACTTTACCACACTCAAAACTTTTTACAACTTTTCGTGAGCTGAGTGTGAGGTTAGAAGACTTTGAAGTCTTCTGCAGCAAGGTACTCAGAGTGTGCTAAGTGAGATCAGCAGACTTCGGAAACTCGAAGTCTTCTGATGGTGCGGAAGCTAATCTCGTGTGTATTTGAAAAACCCTTTTAAAGAAAACCTTTGAGAAGAATACTTAGCAAGATTAATGCAGGTTTATAAAAACGATGATGAATGAGCAATTATAATTATGAATGCAGAAAGTTTGTAAAAGGCACGAGAGATTTTTATAGTGGTTCGGATATAACGATCCTACGTCCACTCTCCCTGATTCCACAGGGGCCTTACTATCCACCAAACTCGGTCTTGTCTCCTCTGATCTCCTTGAGGATTCGACCACAGGAAGTTTAACAAGTTCCTGCCCTTGGTACAATCGATTCGATCTTTGAGTGTTTAACTCTTAGATCTAAAACAATCAACCTTTTCTCGTACTGAGATAATGAAAGGTGATTTACACTTCCTTGACCAAAAATAAATCTCTTAGAAAATTCAACGTGTTCGATCAATTTCTGGTGTGAAGAGTTAAGCGTGAATTACAATGAGTGAAGGAGTTGTTCTCGATGTTTCTCGCGCGTGTGTATATTTTGAAAATCCTTCACTTCAGTTTTTATGATTCTGAATTTGACTAGCCGTTAGGCTAATTTGTCAATCAGATCTTCAAAGAAATGGTAAGTGATCGTTGGAAGATTTGTTTGACTTTGGATAATTGATTTTCTGATACCAATCAATTATGTCGTGATTGATCTTGATTGATAATCAAATCTTCACTTGACTGACTTCGAGTATCTTAGAGTTATCTTTTCTGACTTTTGTTATCCCTGATGAATTTCTTGAAGTCAACTCTAGCAACTTTCAACCTTGCTCCAGCGCATCTAAAGCTTGCTGTAGCATGGATTCCAACCTTGCTATCTTCACTTGAACCTTTCTTGACAATACTTCTTTTTGCGTAACTCTTATCATCTCTTCTTGATCTTCATGACGCCCTTCTAAATGACTTGAACGAAATCTCTCTTAGATCTTTAAGTCTTCTTATCAGTGACCTTTAGTTCTCAACCAATCTGATACATGAAGGTTAAGCCTAGCAAGTTTAACTGTACTAAGACATAAACCCTATCTAGATCATCGGTGACTAACGAGTTCAGCTGGTCCTATTACACATAGGTTTTAAGAACATCATCAAAACATACAAATTCAAATCCTAACAAATTCCCCCTTTTTGATGATGTTAAAACCTTCTTGAGAACTGCTCACAAACAAGGATAAGCGAAAAGAAAGACAAAGAGACCTTAAAAAGATCTCAATCAAAACCAGTGACAACGAGAAGTTGTCTAGGCGCAAAACATTCACTTCTATTCATATATATATCGATCGGTACAAATTACGTAAGTGAAAAGCAAAAAGAACAAGAGATAACAAGGAAAATGCATAAAAAGATAAGTACTAACATCGTGACTTCTCTCGGTCTAGCTTCCCAACCAAGAACCTTCATGTCTTCCTCGGTCATACCTTGAAACCCTGTTGGAACGTTTAGCCACTCATACACTCTATCATAGAGTTCTCTGTTATTTGTTCCAATAGGTGGGTTGACCTCGGCCAAGCAGATTTTGAGCGCCCTGCGAACACTCACTGGTCAAACTTCCCATCTCTTTGTGGGTGGAGTAGGAATCTTTTCAAATTCGGGCGCTTGAAGGTTCGGGTTGAATTCCTGAAGCTCTCTCGAATATCTCGCCCGAGAGATTTCTGTGCTTTTCCTCCATCCAAGCAAAGAATGTTTCATTATTTTGTGGCCCCGACGCCAATACTTTTGCAGACATAGTATGAGCAGATGAAATCCCTCTTTGCTGCTTTCCGGTCCTCAAATCTCTCAGGAGGACAGCAATCATCCACAAAACCATCGAGAATTGTGGGGGAGGATAAAGTCTTCCTCGGCCTCTCGCTCCAAAGAGCTTTCTTTCCTTTCTTACCCCGCTTCTTCCTTGACAAAGAGGTTTTGCTTTTAAAGCAGCTTTCTTCGGTATGAATCGCTTTTTTGTGCTCTCCAAAGACATCCACTTCTTTCCCTTGCTTCCCTAGTAGCTTGATCATCTTGTGACTATCCTTCTCTTCCATCCTTCTAGTTTCTAAGTCGGCCAGAAAGGCTTCCTCATGCAAAGCCTCCAACTCTTCTTCTTCACAGACTTTCCTTGAACTTTTCGGACATCTTAACCAACCTTCTCCTTTTCGGTGGTTGGGAACTCGACCTTCATCTTCACCCATTCCAATGAGACTCTCGCAATGCCCTTTTCAACTCGCTTTTTCTTTCCGTTCCAACAGAAAACTTTCAATGACCTCCACCTATCTTTGAGATCCTTCAATTCTTTATCCTTAGCCTCATCTCTGTCAACCATCTCGGTTCTCAATCGGCTTTCCCCCTTTTTAACATCATTCAAAAGAGGGGTCCACCGACCTTCCATTTCCGTCATCTTGGCAAGGATATCCGCCTCAGTAGGCGATAAACTTTTCCGTGAACTTGCAGATTCAGCATACTCATTTGCTATTGGAGAAGCAATCTTCTCATCGATTTTGAGCATATCTTTGAGCAGCAGCAGCAGATGTCGGGCCGGCGGTAGCATGTAGCCTATCTCCGTCAATTGAGCATTTGCCTCTTGGGAGTCGAAATTTGCTTTCCCATATCCAGCATAGATGATTGGATAGCCGCATTCGATCAATTCCTTCCTTTAATCTTTGTGCTTCCATGGCACTCGAAGTTTCTTCAATCGATCTTCCATCTTTGTCCGAAATCTGTCCTCAATCGCCTCTCTTTCAAAGAACACCTTCCCGAGAGTGGCTTGGCTTTCTCACCTTCAGCCTTTACACTCTCAACGTGCTTTCTCACCTCATTTATATTATTCAAACATCATGCCGAGAAAGAGTTTCGATGATAGTCTCTGTTGTTCAAAGCAAACATATCGGCAAAGCGGTTTGACGGATCAAAGAGGGGGCTCTCGAATGGCGGCCTCGATGTAGGACTTGGATGACTCAATAGACTCAGCAAGAGGAGTGTATTTAGCAGCCAATACAGAAAACATTGAAGCATACTGTTGTGTTAACTCAGCAAACTTTGAGGAGTAAGAGTTATACAAATTCTCATGAACAATAACGGGCATAAAATTGGGCAAGCGAACAGATGTAAAATCAGGAAGAGGAGGAGGGATAGTAGAAACACCTTTCTTGATCTCTTCAGGAACTGTAAAAGGAAGAGCTGAACTACCTTCAGCAGGTTCTGGTTCATCCATCAGTCGAGCAACTAGGCATGCAATCTGATGATCTGTGGTTAGGTCAAAAGCTTTGGCAACTCCAGCCTTGTTCTGTAGTTCGAACTCCCATAGAGAGAACTCATTATGGCCAATCTCATTTGCCAGAAGAATAAGATCATCTATTGCTCCCAGCCTCGCATTTCTCCATACAAGGATGTCTATCAGCAGGCTTCGCTCCTCTGACATATCCCGTAATCTAGGAAACTTGCTGTCCACCCAAGTAGAAACCTCAGTAATCAAACACTTCTCAAATGGACCACGAAATCTATCAGCAAGGTTAACCATCTGCATTGGGACATCTCCAACCACACCTCCACTGTGATCACCCTCAAAGAACCTGGGTGATAGGCTCGGCGGCACCCATGCCCGCAACATCATCGCCAATTTCCATCGGTGCAGGCAAGCTTGGAAGAAGAGGGAATCTCGAAAGAGAAGGAAACGGAATTGGTACTGTTCCTCCCTTTGGCGGATTCATGAGAGACCATCTCTTCAAAGATCCGAAATCGGAGAATCATCAACCTCCATTGCATCCACCACCGACGATCCTTTCTTTCCAGGGGATACCTTAGGAGGCATTTGTGCTCCTCTCAGTACGATTGCTCACCGAATCTTTCCGGGTTGCCACGGTGAACCTCTTTGCCTTTCTCTGTGGTAATTGAGAAATCGGAATTTGATCTTCGCCGCCGAGAAGACTTCCGAGTCTTCTCCCTGTACTAGCGACCTTGGAACTTGCTGGTGCCACGATCACTAATATCCGAATCTTTGTGGTCTCATCTTTTCCACCAATATCCATCATCTGGGCAATTCCTCGATGGGTGACACATCTGCGGTTCCCCCTCAATCTCGGCTGGTCTTCTTCATCATCGAGAATCGGGAGGGCCACCGAGCTCCTCATCCTTATTCAAAGATAAACTTTGCCTTAGTATATGGTTTCGTCCACTTTGGGTCCCACGCCGTGTTGGGCATCACCCTTTCCAAGAACACCGTAATCTTGTTCGACATGGAAACGTCTTGTTCCACAGCCCATACCTTAACCACGGATGTCCAACCACCTCTGTCCGAAAGAACCTGTTCTTTTCCTTCGCAGAATCTCAAAGAATTTTCTTGACCCAATCACACTCGACTCCATCCACAATCGCCTTTAAAGCACACAAACGCCTCGACTTATGAATCCATACTCCGGCGTTCACCAAACATCACTTTCACCATGATGTCAAACAACAGTCTATACTTCCTTTTGAGATATGCTTTCTTCAAATCCGACACATGATGCCGACATGAAGTTTTCGCTAGAGAACGAAAGGCTTCGAGATGATTATCGACATATAAGATTCTCGGGTCAATACCTTGCGGTGATAACCATAAATGTTGATGAACATCCTCTCGTCCGATGGTCGACTGCGGCCATACACTCGTCGTTTTGATCTGTTCTTACCAAAATCACCACGAACCTTAAAGCGTACCACATAAGCATCAAGAGTTCGTCGTTCGGAAGAGTGAGCGAACAAGATCTTGATACAAACCCCGATCAGATAGGAGATTCAGAATCTCCCTTTGCTTCCCATTTGTCCGGTTGTTCTAAAATCTACGGATAATTCACTCCGTACTTTCTCGATAGAACCCGGAGGGTCGAGAGTCTTATGTTTCCCTGCGACTGTTTTCGAAGAAGATTACTTTGGAGCCATTGATATTAACTCAGAGAAAGTGAACAAAGATCAGAAGAAGGAAAGAGATGAACAATGGTATGAAGTAATGAGGAAGAGAGAGAAAATAACACCAATTTATAAGAAAGAAGAAAGAAACCGCTAAAATTTAAAAATACAAAATAAGATTTGAACGTTGATTGGCATATTGCACGATCAGATCGAACGGTTATAAATTAAACGGTTCGAATTCCGAAAAGTGCGTGTCCTCAGCTCTGGATTTGAAAAAGGTAATTTTCCAAAATTTGAGAGATTTTCGGGTCCCATGAGAAATAGAATAGGAAATAATATTTTAAAGGAAAATTATCCCATACCCCATGGTTGAAAAGATTTGATTTGACAATTCACAGCGTTAATTTTCAGAGCTGAGGATAAGTAAGGAAATAAAATATTCCGAAAATTATTTTAGCTACAAGAAACAAGGAATATTTTATATCAAGAATAATTTTTAAATGAATAAACAGAAGTAAATCAAGAGAGTAAGAGTAACATATCTGTCAGTTGATATTGTAATCAATCGATACCACCGAATCTTTATAGTGACAAGGTTTTAGACCCTTCTCCAAAGAGGTTTGAAAGTTCGCTGCAGCAGGCTTTTATACTATTCTTCAGCAAGCTTTATACTCTGCTTCAGCAAGCTTTATACCCTTCTTCAGCAAGCTGTTTTTCCTGGATCTAATAGACCTAGTTCCACTGATAGATCTCTAAACCGTGCTTCTGCCAAAGGTTTTGTAAAAATGTCTGCTCTCTGTCGATCTGTATGAATCTTTTCCATTCGAATGTTTCTCTTTTCGACATGATCTCTGATGAAGTGATGACGTATATCCACATGCTTGCATCTTGTGTGAAGTCTTGGATTTCGAGTAATAGCAATTGCCTTTATTGCTATCACAGAAGATAGGAATTTCTTTAGTGACAATGTGATAGTCTTGTAATTGTTGACTTATCCATAGTAATTGTGAGCAACAACTTCCGGCGGCCATATACTCTGCTTCCGTGGTTGATGTAGCCACTGAAGTTTGCTTCTTAGAAAACCACGAGACCAGCTTACTTCCAAGAAATTGACAAGTACCTGTGGTTGATTTTCTATCGATTCTACAACCACCATAGTCTGAATCAGAATATCCACTGAGTTCCAAATTGTCATCAGCAGGATACCAAAGACCCAAGTTTGTGGTACCCTTGAGATATTTTAAGATCTTCTTTGCTGCATCCAAATGACTTTTCTTTGGACTGGCTTGAAATCTTGCGCATACTCCAACTGCGAAAGAAATGTCAGGTCTGCTTGCTGTTAGGTACAGCAAAGAACCTATTAGTCCTCGGTACATAGTCTGATCAACACTTTCACCATCCTCATCTGGATCCATCTTGTAATTTGTCACCATGGGAATTTTTGCATCCTTGCTTGTTATCATTCCAAATTTTTCTAGCATATTTTTGGTATACTTTGCTTGGTTTATGAATATTCCTTTTGAAGTTTGCTTGACTTGAAGTCCTAAGAAATAATTCATTTCTCCCATCATAGACATTTCAAACTTACTTTGCATCAATTTACTAAATTTTTCACAAAGCTTCTTGTTTGGTGATCCAAAGATTATGTCGTCCACATAAATGCATACTAAGAGAATATCACGATCTTCTTCAATTCCGAACAAAGTTCGATCAATCTTCCCTTTACTAAATCCATGATCAAGTAGAAACTGTGATAATGTGTCATACCAAGCTCGAGGAGCTTGTTTTAGTCCATATAAAGCTTTCTTCAGGCGGTATACTTGATCTCCTTGTACGAAACCTGGAGGTTGTTCAACGTATACTTCTTCTGCAAGAACTCCATTTAGAAACGCTGATTTTACGTCCATTTGATATACTCTGAATTTCATATATGCTGCGTATGCAAGGAATAATCTTATAGCTTCTAATCTTGCTTTGGGGCAAACGTCTCATCATAGTCAATTCCTTACATTTGTGAGTAACCTTGCGCAACTAGCCTTGCTTTTTATTTCGATGACCTCATCTTTCTCATTTTTCTTGTTCTTGAAGACCCACTTCGTTCCAATCACTTTTTGATGTTTTGGTCTATCAACGAGTATCCAGACCTCTTGTCGTGTAAATTGATTTAGTTCGTCTTGCATAGCTTCTATCCAGTTTGTGTCCACCAGTGCTTCTTCAATATTCTTTGGTTCTTGAAGAGAAACGTGAGTGACTAAATAAACCATCTAGATTTATCCTTCTTCTTGTTTTGACTCCATCTTGTGGATTACCCAAGATTAAATCAGTGGGATGATCTGTCATCCAATTCCTTCTATTAGATGCGTTCAACTCTTCTGAAGACATTATTGGAACATCATCTTGAGTCATTCCCCCTTGATTTGATAAATTTATATCTGGAGTTCTGGGTGAGTCATCAGCAGGTCTTGAGATTACATCAGCAGACTTTGTTTTGCTTGAGTCTTCTCTTGTCTCAAGAATACCTTTTCCTTTTTTTACGCCAACTTTGAGATTTCTTGATCATCTTCAGAATCGGAATCTAAAATAGGTAAGTGAATCTTGACGTATTTTGTCTTGTCCTTGAGTTCAAGTTTCTCAAACCCTTACGCGGTGACTCTTCTCTTCCTTTGTCCTTAGACTCAGCGGTAGATTCATTAAAAACCACATGGGGTGTTTCTTCCACGACAAGGGTTTTCCTATTAAAAACTCGATAAACCTTGCTTGTGCTAGAATATCCTAAAAATATCCCATCAGCAACCTTGGCATCAAAAGTTTTTAACTTGAATTTGCCGTTGTCATGAATGAAACACCTGCAACCAAAAACACGAAAGAAAGAAACACGAGGAATTCTACCTTTCCATAACTCATATGGTGTCTTTCCATATTCTTTGGTCAGCAAGCTTCGATTCGAGTATAGCATTGTATTCATGACCTCTCCGCCCAAAACCTCTCGAGGAACATTATATTACGCTAGCATTGTTCTGGCAGCTTCCTTGAGTGTTCTGTTTCTCCTCTCAGCAACACCATTTTGCTGTGGAGTGCGGGCCGCAGACGTTTCATGTTGAATTCTAGCTTCTTTGCAATATGTCGCTATGTGAGAGTTTAAGAACTCGGTTCCTTTGTCACTTCTAATCTTTACAACACTTTCTCCTTTTTCGTTTTGTAATCTCTTCAGTAGTTCCGGTAATCTTGTGATGGTTTCATTCTTCTTGAACATAAATATCACCCATGTGAATCTTGAATAGTCATCTACCACCACCAAAGTGTATTTTCTACCACTGAAGCTCAATGGTGATTGGACCAAATAGATCCATGTGAAGTAAAGCGTAGTACCCTACTTGACGTTGGTACAGAAACTTCCTTGAATGAGGCCTTAGTTTGCTTTCCTTTCTGACACGAGTCACAAATCTGATCTTTTGAGAAAACTTCATTTGGCAAGCCTTCTACAAGAGACCTTCTGGCTATCTTGTTTAGTGTTTTGAAATTTATGTGACTCAATCTCTTGTGCCATAACCAGACTTGTTTTCAAGTACTTTTTGCTACAAGACATGTATTGCTTGGACATTTCAAATTCTCGCAACATAAACATTCCCCTTTCTCAAGCCAGTTAAAAGCACCTGATCATTTAAGCCACACAAAACAACACACAAATAACTAGAAAACTTAACTGAGTATCCCTTATCACAGAATTGTGAGACTGAAAGCAAGTTATGCTTTAATCCTTCCACGTAGAAAACTTCCTCCACACGTACATCTCCAATGTATAGAGTTCCAACACCTTTGGTAATACCAAAGTTATTGTCTCCAAATACCACCCGTGGGCCATTTTGTGATTTTATTGAGCTCAAGAGTTGCTTGTTTCCAGTCATATGCTTCGAGCACCCACTGTCGATGTACCAGACAGTATTTCCAGCAACCTCTCTTTCATGTCCCACGGCGTCCTGCACGTTTAGTTAAGTTTTAGGTACCCTTTAGGTTTGGGTCCTTGAGAGTTAGCACAATCTTTAGGAATCCATAGGAATAGATTCTTCTTATCGTATTCAGAAGATCTTATCCTTCTTCCATACATATCAACATAGACAACCTCATCCTTTGGTGCCTTCTTGAATGTTTGTCTATGGGTGTCGACTGTGTTCCTTCCAGAAGACTTCTGACCCTTCTGAGGTCCTCTAGATGGAGTGATCAGCCGTTGTGCAATGGTTCGAGGGTTTTGATGATAAGGGTACGTTCTACTTGAGCCATCAAAAGATTCATATCTCACAGGCACAGACGGCTTAGTAGATCGTTTAGCAAGCTTCGAAGTTTGCTTAGGTTGTGTAGTCTTCAGCTGAGACTGTCTCCACAGAGATGGTTTCGGCTGATGTCTACTTTTTTTCGACCTTCTTTGAGGTTTCTTAAATTGGGATTCCCCCTTCTTTTGATACCTCATCAGTTGTTTAGGTTGTTGAGTATAACTACTCTTCTTCCCATTCGACTGATTTGCTGGGTCAGCAACCTTTTTACCCTTATCAGTAGGTTTAGGTTTGGAGCCCTCTCCTACCAAATCATTACCCTTAACATGTGTACTCTTCTTAAGTACACTTGTTTGAACCTGCGAGGATTGGGCAATGGTAAAACCAATTCCCTTCTTTACGTTAGGTGTTTGAGACGATTCAACTATTGTTTGAACTGCATGAGAAGCTTTGTTCAGTTGATCCAACCTCAAACTTAAACGTTCCTCACTTGATTTTATACGCTCATGCTGATGGAAAAGTTCATCGAATTTCGCTTGTAGAATCTTCAATCGATCGAGTTTTCTCAAGATTCTCGGCAAGCAACCTTTCTACCAAAGAAACCCTGTTCAAAGTATACTTCATTTTAAGAGTATTTAACTCTTGAAGTTATCTCGATTAGAATCTGTTAGTGTCTCAGATGTCTTGCTAATAGATTCTTGTGTAAATCGATCAATTTCTTCTTTCAAGCTCACATTCTCCTTTTTCCACACAGTTGTAAGCATTTATAGCAGTTTTGAGATCTTCCATTAACTTATCAACAAAGTTATGGTCAAACTCTTCGCAAAAGAGACACGAGAAGCGAGACGAAGAGCAGGAATCGAAAGTACCTCATCTCCTTTTGCCATAAGACACAAATCATTGTCAAGAGAAGTCGAAGATGATGTTGAATCACTTGAAAGAGTATCCTCCTCTTGACCACCAAAGCACGTTTGTCTCGCAAACTTTCTCATTTCCTCATCAATCTCTTTTCTTCTCTTTCTCTTGGAGTTAGATCTGGACAATCATAATCGAAATGTCCCGATTTATGACAATTATAGCAAGCATCACTTCTTGAGGATCTTCTTGGACTAGAATCCCTTTTAGGAGAAAAGTCTCTTCTTCTTGGACTTTCTTCTCTTTTTTTCTTTCGGAGTCTTGAACCTCCTATCCTCCTTGGAATCTTCGATCTCTTATCTCGAAGATTTTTTTCCGGACTGAAACCAGTTTTCTTAGAATTCTTCCAGTGTCTTCTATATTTCCCAAATTTCGAATTCATTTTATCAAACTTTTCTCGGTCAGCAAGGCCATTTGTTCTTTCAAGCTTAAATCCTCTCCAATAGGTTCTTTTGATGGTGATTCAAGTGACCTTGAAAGCAACTTCCTTTCCAGTAGAGTTTGAATTTCCTTCGTCCTCGTCTTCTTCTTGTCTCAAATCATATTCATGAGCTTTCAAATGTGAAAATAACTCATGATGACTTATCTGCTCAGTTCTTTTGTATCTTTGATCACTGTGATCTTGACTCTCCATTTACTAGTTAGAGATCTCAATATTTTGTTGTTGATTTCCTTCTCAGTATAAGACTTTCCTAATGAACTTGCTTTATTGATGATATTTGTCAGTCTTAGATCCAACTGATCTATTGTCTCATCAGGCTTCATCTTAAATGTGTCAAACGAATGTAGAATAGACGCAACTTATTTTCTTTAATTTGCTCGAACCTTCACACATGAGTGCTAGGGTTTCCCACATCTCTTTTGCGGTCTTACATGTCTTGACTTTCTCTGTAAGCTCTCTGGTTAGAGTCTCTATGATCTCTGTCCGAGCAATTTGATCAAGATTAAATAGTTTCCTTTCATCATTTGACATTTCACTCCTTTTCTTTTCAATCTTCTCGCCGAGTAGATGCTTCTGCTCCACCGCTCCCAGAACTTACTGGTTCAAAGTAAAACTTTATTGGTCCATCTTCAAGTGTTTCAAGCATCCTATCATGAATTGCACCAAGATGATTTTCCATGCGAAATTTCCAGTAGTCATAGTCTTCAATAGAGAACTCTGGAAGCTTTCTTTTACTGCTCTTATGAGAACTCATTATTAGTAATAAAAATGATTATGCAATGAATGCAATGAGTTTTATGAAAACGGTTTTTCAAAAAGATCATTCGAGATGACCACACTTGATCTTTCCTCAAAGACTATTGGTAACCAAAGCGGTGGTCGGTTGAACCCTTTGCTCCGATACCACTTGTTGGTCCCGGACGAGATGTGCAAGGAGGTGGAAAGTCTAGAAGGGGGGTTGAATAGACTTTACCACACTCAAAACTTTTTACAACTTTTCGTGAGCTGAGTGTGAGGTTAGAAGACTTTGAAGTCTTCTGCAGCAAGGTACTCAGAGTGTGCTAAGTGAGATCAGCAGACTTCGGAAACTCGAAGTCTTCTGATGGTGCGGAAGCTAATCTCGTGTGTATTTGAAAAACCCTTTTAAAGAAAACCTTTGAGAAGAATACTTAGCAAGATTAATGCAGGTTTATAAAAACGATGATGAATGAGCAGTTATAATTATGAATGCGTAAAAGCTGTAAAGGCACAGAGATTTTTATAGTGGTTCGGATATAACGATCCTACGTCCACTCTCCCTGATTCCACAGGGGCCTTACTATCCACCAAACTCGGTCTTGTCTCCTCTGATCTCCTTGAGGATTCGACCACAGGAAGTTTAACAAGTTCCTGCCCTTGGTACAATCGATTCGATCTTTGAGTGTTTAACTCTTAGATCTAAAACAATCAACCTTTTCTCGTACTGAGATAATGAAAGGTGATTTACACTTCCTTGACCAAAAATAAATCTCTTAGAAAATTCAACGTGTTCGATCAATTTCTGGTGTGAAGAGTTAAGCGTGAATTACAATGAGTGAAGGAGTTGTTCTCGATGTTTCTCGCGCGTGTGTATATTTTGAAAATCCTTCACTTCAGTTTTTATGATTTGAATTTGACTAGCCGTTAGGCTAATTTGTCAATCAGATCTTCAAAGAAATGGTAAGTGATCGTTGGAAGATTTGTTTGACTTTGGATAATTGATTTTCTCGATACCAATCAATTATGTCGTGATTGATCTTGATTGATAATCAAATCTTCACTTGGTGACTTCGAGTATCTTAGAGTTATCTTTTCGACTTTTGTTATCCCTGATGAATTTCTTGAAGTCAACTCTAGCAACTTTCAACCTTGCTCCAGCGCATCTAAAGCTTGCTGTAGCATGGATTCCAACCTTGCTATCTTCACTTGAACCTTTCTTGACAATACTTCTTTTTGCGTAACTCTTATCATCTCTTCTTGATCTTCATGACGCCCTTCTAAATGACTTGAACGAAATCTCTCTTAGATCTTTAAGTCTTCTTATCAGTGACCTTTAGTTCTCAACCAACTCGATATGAGGAAGGTTAAGCCTAGCAAGTTTAACTGTACTAAGACATAAACCCTATCTAGATCATCAGCTGACTAACAGGTTCAGCTGGTCCTATTACACATAGGTTTTAAGAACATCATCAAAACATACAAATTCAAATCCTAACAGCTTCTAATAGCAAGTCGTCTGACAGTTTTGTCACGTTGAGGTCATCCAATAAAATTGGAACGATATCGAGAAGATTAGTGTGCCCCTGCACAAGAATGGACCACACAAATAGCTTCAGATAATGATTTTACAATTTTCTTCTAATGATTATATCTCTAATGATTTTGATTTTCGGCATAGGTTTTTGATTATTTAGAGAAATCTGCTGCTTGCAGCCAAACAAGGGAAAATATCCAAAAGTTCGTTGATGCGTGCAAAAAATTTGACCTTGCTAAGGCGAGATTCTTAATATTATCAACGCGAGACCATCATCTATGGTTGAGGTTTACCAGGTATTTTTTTTCCCTGTGTGGTGTGTTACCAATTTCCCTTATCAATCTTCAATACATATTGTTGAAAGCGTAATTTTTACTCGTGTTGGTCAAATTGTTTGCATAGTTTACTAACCATACTTAAATTGTGATCAATGTTGTCTGTCCTCTTTCACTATATATGTCCCAAGTCTACGCCATTGTGTAAAAACAGATAAATAAGAACCTTAGTTTATGTAACAGATGAATCAATTTCAGTTGTTTTGGCTTGGGCCTACAGAAATATAATTATGGGTAAAAGACTAGAATCACCATGAGTTTTTATCTAAAAAAAGGGTAACAAAAATAGAAGGAAAAATATATATTATCCTTTGAAATATCCCATGAGGTTTTCTTCTTACAAGTACCCCTCAATTGATTTAATAAGTAAAATAGAAGCAAATGTCAACGGAGATATTTGTAGTTTACAAATTTTAAACCTCAAGGATAAGTACTATTATCCCTATAATTAATTATAGCCTTGGTTAAAGTTCCCTAGATTTCATCTTACTTCTAGTAGGAAAAAAGCTAAAATTGATAATTTATTTTTGTTGCTTAGACTTGAATTTTGTTATGATTTTCTTTTTCTGTGAAATGTCTTTCTTTTGTTCTTCTCCCTTTTCTTAGAATGTTGGTATGACACATAAGTTCGTTCCGATCCTAAAAACAGCAGCTAGAAAAGGAAGTCCCATGGCCAAAGAACTGATGGTAGGAAATACTTCATTTTACCAAACCTGATATTTTAAAAATTTATATAAAGGAGTTAAGCATCACACTTAGCTAAGACTGCAATGACTTAGTACAAGAGTGAGTAATGAGACTTTACTTCAGAATTATTATGTCCAAAAATGGTATGCCTCACAATAAAGCTGAACCTGGTAAAGACATTAGAATTCCTTTCCGCCTATCTGCAGACGACATCTTTTGTTTCAATGTTGGGTAGCCAAAAATATTATGTTCAGGTTGTTTGAAAGCTCAAAGGCTTCTATAGAAACAGACAACCTTGTTCGTGGAGAGTTTTGGATATGGAAAAGAAGATGATATTTTAATTTGAAAAGCTGGGTGCGTAAGGGTTTGCACAATTCGATTATTAACCGAAAATTGAACCGAAATCAAACCGAAATATAAATTCAGTTCGATTACTGTAATTTTCGGTTCGGTTTTGGTTAGTAATTTTACCAAAATTCGGTAATCGGTTCGGTTTGGTTCGGTTATTTACCATATTAATTCGGTTAACCGAATATAAAACCGAATTATATATATACATAAATGTATTATTATATTAATAATTTTTAATAAAATGAATATACCATATCAAACCCTAGTCTCCACTCTGCATCCACTTTCCAATTCCCAAATCAGCTGTTCCTCCCTTCACTCCCACCCACGATTTTATGCCACCGCCCTGCTGCCGTACCCACGCCACGACTTTAGTCCCGCCGGCATGTGCGGTGCTCAGCCATGTCCGTCGCCGCACCACTCTGCGCCCAGCCCCACCCATTGGTCACTGCTTTGCTCGCGTCGCCTCACCGCACGTCGTCTCCCTCCCTCTCACTCAAGCTCAGCCCCGTGCATATGGGCATTAGATTTGGTAATGGGAAGTATTATGTTAGGGCTTAAGAGTCAAAACTCAAGAATTTTGCAAGTAAGTAGAAGTATACTGAATTTCGGGATAATCCCTCCCAAGCCTTAGGCCGATTTTACAAGATATGATTTCTAAAAGTATCTCTAACTGCTCACCAGTCTGCTATATATACTGGTGACTAGAGAATTCTAGATTACACCTTGCTATCCTTATGCAACTAACTTATGAATTATTACTTATGAATTATTCTTCGGTTAATCCCTGCTTATTCCTTCTTTTGTACACAATATCTTTATCAATTCCCCTCCGCTTAAGAACAACCTTGTCCTCAAGGCAAAAATCTGGAAATTGCGCTCGGAGCTGCTCTTCATCCACCCATGTCGATTCTTCTTCTGATTGACCTTCCCACTGAACCAAGACTTGTGTAATCCTGCTATCTCCTCTCCATATTTCACGGCTTAACAAAACCTTAGCTGGAACAAAATTCGGTGCTTCTTCGTACAAATCTGCTGGTAGCTCTGTTTCAATAGGGTGTTCCCCCGTGACAGCCTTTAGTTGCGAGATGTGAAAAACCGGGTGTATCCTTGTCCCTAACGGTAAGGCTAGGCGATATGCAACCTTCCCGATCCGTTGGATAATCTCAAATGGACCAAAGAACCTTGGAGCCAACTTAACATTTAGTTTCTTGAACAGCGAATGCTGTCGGTAAGGCCGGAATTTTATGAACACCCGCTCTCCTACTTGGAACTCCAACTCTCGTCGATGCTTGTTGGCTTGATGAGCCATGCGTTGTTGAGCTCTCTCTAAATGAAATCGTAAACTCTTTAGGATGTTATCCCTGCTTAGTAGTTCCTCTTCTATTGCTCGCGTCTTCACCTCTCCCGGAAGGAATTTAGCCAACGTCGGGGCTGCCCGGCCGTAGACTGCTTCGAATGGGGTGCATCCAGTTGCCGAATGATAACTCGTATTGAAGCTGTACTCTGCCCAAGCTAACCAGCGTGCCCACCTGCGAGGAAAATCAGAAACAAAACAACGTAAGTATGCTTCTAAACAGCGATTAAGCACTTCCGTTTGTCCATCTGTTTCTGGATGATACGCGAAACTCATGCGTAGCTGCATTCCAGTTGCTTTGAATAGCTCTTTCCAAAAAGTTCCACAAAATATGGGGTCTCTATCTGTTACAATTGATCGTGGTATGCCATGCAATCGCACGATTTCTCTGCTGATGGCAGTGGCCACATCTTTAGCGGTATAAGGGTGAGATAACCCGATTAGGTGGCATGCCTTGGATAATCGATCTACGACCACTAATATCACGTCAAACCCTTGCGAACGTGGTAAACTAGAGATGAAGTCCATGCTAATATCCTCCAAATTTGCATGGGTATCGGGAGTGGTTGCAGCAATCCCGCCGGCGTGCGAGTGTCTGCCTTTTGCCGCTGACACACTAAACAACTTGCCACAAACTGAGTTATTTGTCGAATCATTCCCGGCCAATATATGCTTGCCGCGATGCGCTTGTATGTCCGCAATTCTCCCGCATGTCCTCCCATTGGGGTCGAGTGAAATTCCTTTAAAAACTTGTCAACCCACGGGGACCCTGCTGGAATCGCTATTCTACCCTTATAATAAAGCACGTCGTGAACCAGTGTGAATGGCCGGTTAACCGCTTCACCCCTACGAAGGGCCTGCACTATTGGCCCATATGTTGGGTCTTCTGCCACCGTGGTTCTAAGTGTTCCCAATCTAACCAATTTGGCACTGTTACTGCCGCGAACTCAGCCTCATAATCTCTACGCGATAACGCATCTGCTGCCTTGTTTGTCATTCCCGCCTTGTATTCAATCTCGAAATCAAATCCCATCAACTTGGCTGTCAAATATTGTTGCGAGGGTGAAGTTATATGTTGATATAATAAGTGCTTTAAACTTCGGTGGTCAGTTCTAACGACGAATTTCCTCCCCATGAGATAGGACCTCCAATGCAAGACCGCATGAACCAATGCCATTAATTCTTTCTCGTATGTGGATTTTAAAGAGTTTTTCTTCGATAAAGCCTTACTGTAGTATGCCACTGGACGATTCTGTTGCATCAAAACGGCGCCCATACCACGTCCCGATGCATCACATTCAACTAGGAACGTATCTTCGAAGTTTGGAATGGCTAATACTGGAGCCGATGTGATTGCTGTTTGCAGCTGAGAAAAAGCTTCTTGCGCTTCTTGGTCCCACTTGAATTGGGATTCTTTGTCCTTGCGTAGTAGACGAGTTAATGGGGCCGCAATTTTCCCATAGCCTTGTATAAAGCGACGGTAATAACCAGTGAGCCCTAGGAATCCCCGGACTGCCTTAGTTGAACGAGGAAGGGGCCACTGTAACACTCCCACTACCTTTGAGGGATCCATTCGGACTCCATCATGTGCCAAAATGTGTCCCAAATATTCCACGGATTGCCGTCCCCACGAACATTTCTTGAGATTGATAACAAAGCTGTCTTTCAACAATAATTCCAACACCGTTCGTATGTGATTGACATGGGACACCCGATCGGGACTGTAGATGAGAATGTCATCGAAGAAAACGAGCACATATTTTCGCAAGAGTGGCCGGAACAAATCGTTCATGATAGTTTGAAATGTCAAAGGTGCATTTCGAAGTCCAAAAGGCATTACAATAAATTCGTAATGGCCCGAATGGGTCCGAAATCCCGTCTTAACAATGTCTTCTTCTGCCATACGAATTTGGTGGTACCCCGATTTGAGGTCCAATCGAGTAAACCAAGCAGCTCCATGTAGTTCATCAAGCAATTCTTGAATCACGGGAATTGGGTAGTTATCCGAAATTGTTCTCTTGTTTAATTCGTGATAATCGACGCAAAATCTCCAACTACCATCTTTCTTGTGTACCAACAAAACCGGGCTCGCGTAAGGTCCGGAACTGTGCTGGATTAATTCGGCATTCAAAAGCTCTTCCACCAACCTCTCAATCTCAGTTTTCTAGGCCGCACTGTATCGATATGGCCGGATCGAAACTGGAGCCGTCCCTGGCAGTAGCGGAATTCGGTGATCATGGCTTCGCCTTGGTGGAATGTTCCTTGCGGGAGTGATTACTGCCTTAAATTCCTCCAACAATTCTTGGATATCTTCAGGAATTGTTTCATCTAATTCCGTTTTAATCCCATTAACTTCCATGGCCCATACCATCCAAGCTTCATCGAAGTCGTCTAACCTTAAACCTTCGGCAGCCGTTAATTGTTTGAATGCTAATCGTGGATCGCCCATCAAGGATACTGTTTTTCCTTGGTAACATAATTTCATTGACATCTCATTCCAATTTGCAGACACATCTCATTCCAATTTGCAGACACATCTCCTAGGGTGGAGAGCCACGTAACCCCCAAAATGAGATCAACGCCCGTCACCGGAAAAACGTACGCAGCGATATCAAATTTCACTCCCCCCAAAATTAACCCCACATTAGCACAAAGGCCCGCAGTTTGCGTATCAACACGAGAATGTTACTGCGGTAAATGGAGCTTCAGTGGTATCCCGTGCGCACATGTAATGGCTGTTTCCAGACATTTTCAATTTGAGGTTTCCGAATTGGTTCACCAATGCTATAGTACAGAAATGTATGTTTCCATGTACAGTTCCCCGATGTTTTTACCGTTGGCAGATGAAGAGAAATGGGACGAGGCATCTTTCATGTTGAAACATAATCCTAAACGTCGAATTATACGTCGCGGTCGGGATGTCATTACTAGAATCCCCAACGAGATGGATTAAGCACAAACTCGGGAGAGACAACGATATCAAGCACATGATCAAGCAAGAAGTGTCAATCTAGGGTCTTCATCGCGACATAGATGATTTGAACAAATTTCAGTTGTTCTTGTGTTATTGTTCACCCACTGATGTATTAATACACCCATTGCATTAATGTACCCGCATGTTTTATTGTGTCCATATTAGTTTGATTTTTTCTTGTGGTATAGTTTGATTTATAATTTAAATGATTATTTACCGTATTATTTAAATATATTTATTATGATTATTTCAGTCCACAATGACAAGTCCAATTCCGTGGGAACCCAAAAACATGTTCGAGAGTTTGGAGAACAATAGCCTATGGACTCCAGAGGCCGACATAGTTCTTGCTGATCTTTTATGGGATCGGTACTATTACGGAGAGTGGGATCCAAAAAAAAAAAAAAAAACACAACTTGCATTATTCAAGTTGTGGTCCGCCTTAACGTTAAATTTCAAACACAAAACTTTAACATGTATAATGTAATTGAAAGAATTGATAAATTCTTTGATTGTTGGTACAAGATGTTCACTACAAAGGGGGTCCATTGGGATCGTTCAACAGATTTATTGATTGCATCCGATAAAATATGGAATTGTTGGTTGATGGTAAATTATTTAAACCACACATGTGTTTATTGTTTATTATTTATATTAATTTTATCCTATCTAATCTATTATTAATTTACATATCTTAGAATGATATCCAGTCACACTCATATGCAATGCTGCAAGAAGAACTGTTGTGGGACAAATTAACGGTTTTATTTCCAAAGCCGCATACTCGATCACGGTCTCGTTCACGTACACAAGGTGGAGCTTCCAGTAGTTCAGGGCAATAGAGTCTACCTGTTTAAATTAAGAATTTGGATTTAACAATATTTTATGTTTTATGTTTTATTAATTTAAACATGTGTCAAGAATATTTTAAACTTCAAGTACTTATTTCGATTTTATTTTCAAGTGCTTGTTTCAATTTTAATGTACACTAATTAGATAATAAACTATGAAATTTGGACTCATTTTGCAAAAGATTAATTTTTATTGAAGACAATTTTAAAGTTTGCAAGAAAAAAATATTTAACATACAAATTGATATTAATATTTAGTGCGCTCTCCGATGACCCTCTGTACCACATCTAGGTGCACGTTTAGGGCGGCTACCACGTCGTACAATGCCCTGACCAAGTTGGATACCCTCATTCTGACCCTCTTGGGCATTCAATGGTGCATTGAATGTAGGACTATCAAAGCCTATAAATGGACTTCCTGAAGCATTAAACTCTCTTGGCATGTCATTTCCTCCTTGTCCATGTACTATTTGCGGATAGTCTGTTTGCAATAGACTAGTAAAACTAGTGTACTGTGGGGTATGCAGTTCTTCCGGCATGTAATGTGGGGTATGCAGTTGTTCCGACATGTACTGTGGGGTATGCATATGTTCTGGCATGTACTGCGGCGTAGACGAGTGAGGGTGGAAACCTACACTGAAAGTAGGAGTCTCTGTAATGAATAACAATAACAATTGTTAATCAATTAATCTTTAAACAACAAAAAATATATAGTTGTAAAATAAATTAAAAGTATATACTTGCGGGTGTAGAATCATGAGAGACACTCGTCCTTCTTCTTCTTCTTCGAGGCAACCTGGAAGTTGAAGGCTCTGTAGTAGATCGAGGGACATATTTATCATTCAAATTAATAGCCCCTGAAATAAATAACAGTTATTAAATAATTATTTTTTAAACAATAGACAATATTTAGTATCAATGTGTATGTAAAATATATACCTGCAGTAGACGGGCCCGCTGCAAAAGTTTATGGTCCTGCAATGATGGCCCAACTGTATAAACTTCGAATCTTAATGGGGGTCTTCCAAGCAAGCGTACGGTATTGTGGACTACATCAAAACTGACCTCTTTTACGGCTTCTACAAACAATGCAGAAGCAGTTGTTACTTCTTGTGCAGCCAAATTTAAATGATGCATCATTTCATACTGCAATCATAAATACGTATTAGACATGCTTTTGGAATATAGACTTATCAAATATTTTGAACAAATAATATGAACACAAAATAATTATTATACCACTTCATCGCAAGCAGTAGTGTTTGCTGATCTGTAGCCTATTTCGTTCTCGAAATGAGAAGGTGATACGATCAGTTGCGTTATGTTGTGATACCACTGCATATATCCATTAACCAAGCTTATACCATCATGTATGAACGTTGTGTTTGTCAGTGGTTGTCTCATACGCCAATATTGAATCCAATCACGATGATATTGTCTCCAGTTGCAACCGTCTCGCCCTTGAAAACTATATGAATGTAAGGTAATGTGAGCTTGATCAATGGCGGGAGAAATATCTTGGATGCAACCAAATTGTCTCAGTACTCTATCTGGATGGTGAAGTTCCACTATAGCCATCATTATAAGTGGACATTACGACATCCAGTTTACAGTAAGACATTGGTTGCCTAGTTGGACAATTTCTGGCGCATCAACTTCATACACTTGCCACATAAACTACAAACATAAAATAGTATATTACTAAGTTATATAAAATTATTAATAACAAGTAAAAAAATATTTAAGTTTTGACTTACATCTCGATCATTCAGTCAATCAAACATATCTCTGTATACACGTACAAAATATCTCGTGCTATGATCATGACAATGGTACGTAGTCCATCTAAAAAATAACAAATAGTGCATAAGATAATTATCTATAAACAATAATTTTTTTTTTTAAAATTTTTAATGAAATTTTATCTAATACCATAAGGTGGTATTCCAAGGTTGCGATCATTAGCACCATATAATGACACTTTCAAAAGCCTTTCAGCGCGATTGATTGGCCGTAGACCATGCCCATATCTATGATAACAAAATGTATTAAATTTATATAACTAATAAATAAATAATTTAAATACAATTATTTATAAATTCGTGTGTTACCTGTGGCTCCACCAATGGTGGTTCGCTCCGAATCCGAAGCATGACAAAGCTCACGGTATAAAATAGCCAAAATAGCACTGACCCAACTGTATGTTCCAACTACATCTAAGTCATGAATTGCTTGTAGATATAGTAATGACACATGACTATGTGATGTATCGGGAATCATAAATGTCCCCAACATGAGAAGCATGCACCCTCGTGCATACTGCTCCACTATCTTTTAGTCAGTATATTCTGTAATGTCAACGGAACAAAGATGGGTCATTTGCATTGTCAACTTAATACAGGTCTTGCTCTTAAAATCAAAATCCTCAGGTGCGAACCAAGAAAGTCATAGCAATATGCTTTCCATTCCTTAACACTTCTAGAGTGATCATCTATAGTAACTGGTTCGCCCTCTATAGACAAACCCCAAATAATGGCCACATCTTGTAATGTAACCGTAGCATCTCCGATTGGAAAATGAAACGTGTGTGTTTCTTGTCGCCATCTCTCTACCAATGCAGTACTAAGATAGTTATCGACAGCCAACTCTCCACAACGAGCAATGTAATAAAAATCGATATCATAAAAGATATCAAGAATCCAAGTGTGCAACCGAAAACTATCGGGTTCATCTACCCTAAACGTAAAAAAAATACACGATGTCGAGTGATTTGATCTAATTATGGCATCCTCAGCAATTTCATTGTTAAAAATTAATTCTGAACGATCTGGTTTTTGATCGATCAAAAGAGATGGATCCTGAGGCTCATATAACTTTCTATACATCCTGATATTAAAACAATAAAATAAAGTTAGACTTATTAAAAATTATAAATATAATGGAAAAGTATTGCAAACAATAAAATAAAGTTAGACTTATGCACATAAAAATTCATAACTCACTGTAAACTCATTAAAAAAATATTAAATTTGAATATGTTATTCTACACTCAGTAGGAAACAACTTTCATTTAGAAACCTAAGTCATTCGAGCTACGGATCGTTACCGGAAATTTAATGAAAACGACTGTGTTGCAAAATTTATCAAAAATATACACGTTTCACATAAAAATTCATAACTCATTGTAAACTTATCAAAAAAATACTAAATTTGAATATGTTATTCTACACTCAATAGAAAACAACTTTCATTTAGAAACCTAAGCCATTCGAGCTACGGATTGTTACCTGAAATTTAATGAAAACGAGTGTGTTGTAAAATTTGTAAAAAATGTACATGTTTCACATAAAAATTTATAACTCACTGTAAACTCATCAAAAAAATACCAAATTTGAATATGTTATTCTACACTCAGTAGAAAACAACTTTTATTTAGAAACCTAAGCCATTCTAGCTACGGATCGTTACCAAAAATTTAATGAAAACGACTGTGTTGCAAAATTCGTAAAAAATATACACATTTCACATAAAAATTCATAATTCACTGTAAACTCATAAAAAAATACTAAATTATAATATGTTATTCTACACTCAGTAGGAAACAACTTTCATTTAAAAACCTAAGTCATTCGAGCTACGGATCGTTACCAAAAATTTTAAGAAAACGAGTGTGTTGCAAAATTCGTAAAATAGACTAACGTTGTTGATAGATGCTCCATTATCCCTCAAACTATAAATATTTAATCTGCAAAAACTATTAGCATGTCAAGAAAGTAATAACCATTATAAAAAAAAAAAAATCATAGTCATGAAGAAGACTTGCCGAGAGAAATGAGGTAAAAAAGATGACTTGAAAATTTTATTTGGAGGAGGGGTAATATAAATGGTGTTGGGTAATAACCAAGAAAAGATGATTGATACTCTATTACACACTACACACTGCGCCACACATTCAATTCTTGCCTGAAAAGATTCCTGACCTCACTGACCACATTTGACCACCCTGCATTTGACTTGACCAATTCCCCTAAGGGGCGCCGTATCTGTTGGCGCCCCATGGGGTTATTTATTATTATTTTTTTATTTAATGATGGAATCCGAACATGACATAGACGATTATTGTTGGAAAGGGGCGCCATCAGCAACGGCGCCCCATCTAATTTTTTTTAAATTTAACTGCGGATATGTGCAGAGTTGGTTGGATCTGAAAAATTGGTTTAAGGGGCGCCACCGGCTACGGCGCCCCCTCTAAAATTTTTTATTTTTTTAAAATTTGCAGGTTAATGTGCAGAGATTGTCGGATTTCTCAATGGGGCGCTGTAGCGGGTGGCGCCCCTCCTTATATTTGAAATTGATATCAAAACCACCATAATTTTGAAACCGGTTTTCAAAACCACTATATTTATTTAAAAAAACCCCAATAACTCTAAGATACAATATTAGAACTCCCATAACTATTTGATACAATTTTTAATGTAATTACCAGTAGATACAACATTTTGGTTATTTTTTTCCAATTTTGCCCTTACTTTTACAAAAGCTGCTGCAGTCTCATTTATTTTGCTTCCCAAAATCAGTTCGTGACATTTCATTTCATTACTTTTCAAATCCCAGTTTTTGATATTAGGTTTTGGACTAGATAGACCCCCGCGTATTACGCGGAATATTCGTTAAATTCAACTTTACAATATATTTAATTTAAATAATGGTAATTAAAATCATAAATAACATACTTGTTTATACATTAATTTTAAATTAATTTATTATATTTATATTATAATTCATGCTAGATATATATTAGAATTATTATATGTACGTGAAAATCTATCACACGATTTGTTTCAAGTTTATACTATAATTAATAAAAAAAAAATAATAGAAGAATTCTTATATAACTGATGTATAAATATTAACTATACATTAACTCATCATAAATACTAATATATACCAAACTTTTTATATACTTGGCATCTAAATATATACATAATTTTATTTTCTCATTTAATGACATATAATCAAAACTCACAAAAAATTGACACATAAACATTATAAATACCCTATTAATATATATGAGGATTCACTTGTTTGAAATATTCATAAATTAACATTTCATAAATATTGAGTTTTTAAAATATTATAAGATAAAATATAATTTAACACGGTCACAAAAAAATTTAATACACTTTTATAGGCTAGAGTTAAATAAATTAGTTTATCAAAACATATAAATATTTATAAATTTAGCTTAGTGGTAGATATCTTAAAACCAACAAAAAAAAGTTCAGGGTTCAATCCCTTATTAATGCTTTTTACAAACTTAATATATAACTGCCACATATACACAAAAATAAAACTGCCACATAAATCAACCTAATAATAAGATGACACATGGAAACAAAAATATAAAAAATTGACACATAAGCAAAACGCATAGAAATTCGACACATAAGATAAAATGAACTCCCTCTTAGTAATATAGGGATTTCTCGTTTACATTTTTGTTACTCTGGTTTTTAAAAAAATAATGTTGCACATGTGCAAAAAAAAAATTATGAACAGTATTATCCCAATGTATACAAATAAATCAAGTTTTAATAAACAACTTTCAGAAGAAATTTTAGAAAAAAAAAAAAAACACAGAATCAAGAAAACATCAGTATTCTGCCCGTTAATGTCATAGATTCAACCAAATAGTTTCAACACAATAGATTCACACAGATTCAAACAAAATAGTTTCATCACAATATATTCAACAATAGGTAAATTAAATTCGTACATTCAACATTAAGTAAATTAAAATTCATACATTCAACATTGCATAAACTAAAACAACTCCGATAAAATTATTTATGCACATGTGCAGAAAAAAAAATTCTGCACATTATTTATATCAATGTATACAAACAACTTTCAGAAGAGAAAGGTAAGAATAAAAAAAATAATAAAGATTATTAATATTCCTTAATCAAACTTCATACTGATTAATGAGACCCAAAATAAGTTAATTATTACCTCATTTTGATTAACTACCTCCTCCCTTAAATTCATTTCTCCTCAATCAATCTAGTATTCCTCAACCAACAATCATTTTTGTCTCAACTTATTCCAAGATAGAACAATACCCTAGCAATTTAACATCGTTCTCATAGTAATTCTCTATTCGATTATTTCCATTATAGTTCCCATTAAATAATTTGAACCAAGCTCCCCCTAAGATCATAAACAATTATACAGATAAATAGATTGAGAGAGAGAGAGAGCACTGTACATTATGATCACTAGTGATATAAGAAACGACAACGGTGATGTCATCAAGTTTGCCACCATAATAACGGAATCCAGCTTCCTGTGCAGCTGTAGAGAAAGGAGTCTGCCTGTTCTTGTCTAGAGCTCGTTGGCGTGCCAATGCTGCTATCTTCTGGGCAGTCACCTGAGGTCCTAAACCAGCTCTTACAGCATGAACAACTATTGCAACAATATCATTGTTATACAAATTATCAAAGAGACCATCAGTCCCAGCAATTATAACATCTCCTGGAACCACATCAACAGTAAAAACCTGCACCAGAATGAATAATTTAGTTCATGATGTATTCAGTCCAAATCAAATTTGATTTATTATAGAGACATTAAGAGAAAATTGAAGCAATTGATCAGCTGTTGCACATCAATTTAAAAAACAATTTGAAATTAGTAGGTAATAAAGTAAACAAAACCATGAACAACCCCATTAAGATTTAGAATGACATGTCACAAAACAATAGAATGTCAAGCTAAGGTAGATTCCTTATTTAAAGAAAGTGTAATCATGTCAATAAGCCAAACAAGAGACATGTCACAAAACAATAGAATGTCAAGCTAAGGTAGATTCCTTATTTAAAGAAAGTGTAATCATGTCAATAAGCCAAACAAGAGGAAAGGCATCAAATATCTAATATAGGAATTATACAAGTTATTGATCAAACTGCCAAATGAGTTGGATCTTGTGTGAACCAGTTTCACCGTGGTGAAACTGGTTTACAACTAATATCTTACAGTAAAACAACTAATACCCTTTGATGAAACAACTAATATCCTTTAATAAAACAACTAATACCTTATTGTATAAAAAACTAATACCAATTAATAGAACTAATACCCTTCAAACCAGTTTCACGGTGAAACTTGTTCACACAAGAGTTTGCCAGCTAGGATCAGGTATCATTAATGTGAAGGATCTAAGAAATTTATTCCTGATATGAGTGTTCAACAAACAGCACTCAACCCTTAATTGAATGTGCAACAAAAGTCAGAAGAACTCATAAAGCCGAATTATCTTAAATCAATTTGATCCTTCTTAACATCCTAATGTAGCAGCAATGCAATGCAAAAACACACTATAAATTCATTCTGAGATATTAAAAAAAAAGTCGCAATTAGTTGTGCAATCGACTAGGGAAAAGACTGCTAAATGATAGATGACACAAACATGTAAATCATTTGCTATTCCTAAATGAAAATACTTCACTAACAGAAGACAAAATTAGGTACAAAATAACTAAAACTTATACAACCTGTCCAGCGCCCGGCAGATTTCCAGAACTCCCACTCTCTAGCTGATAAGTGTAATTGAAAGCATGTTGTTGTATAGGGGATCTGAACACTGTACATCCACCTCTAACCACCATAAACCCGCTATCCCCTAAATTAATGGCATGGAGACCCTACAAAAAATCATTAAAATTGAAAAAATACAGAAGAATGGCTGAAAAAGTTAGGAATAGACTTCTTGTTCTTCCTACATTCACATGTCAACAATATCATACCTCATCCGTGAGAGTAATAATACAAGCAGTTGACGAGCCCTTTGATTTTGTGATATTGTAGGCTTTCTCTAGGACTCTGGCCGGGTTAATAGAACCCTCCGGTTCTTCTTGAACTGCATTAACTGAATTTGACATGAGCTCACGAGCATATTTCCCAGCATCAACACCATGATCAGCCCATCCACCTACACCGTCAGCTACCCCAATTGCCTTTTCCCCCGTACAAATGAAATGGGCATCCTCTCCACCAGTCTCTTCTTTCTCAGGATGTGGCAGGTAACATGATCCTGAATTTAGTTTCAGAGATCTGTCAATTGGTATATTCCTGCAACTAATATAATTTAAATTCAGACTAGTTAAACAATTATTACAATAACTAGAAAGGATTAAAAAAAAAAAAAAAACCCCTTTTTATGCTTCCAATTATGGGCTTCTACGTATCATTTGACGAAGACAACCATAAATGGTCATCTTCAATCTGGGTTTGACAAAGATGGTGAAGTCAATAGGTTTGAATTAGGTAGAGTTACATCTGAATATTGAATTTGACAAACTAATGGAAACATACAACAATCTGCAAACCTTGAATGCCACTCCTCCCTCATAGAATTGCTAAAGGAAAAATCACGAGCAGGGGAGGCAGAAAAACATGTAGTTGATGAGTTGTGCAGACCCTTAAAGCCTAGACCTTGAAAAGGGTAAGCATTGTCCTTCCTCCTTGCAACATTGTACAAGAAACATCTATGCAATAAGAAGTTATTATGTTGTTCCCTATCTTTCAAGCTCATACTGAATTTACTCCAATTACCAACGCTTCTCCGGATTGAATGATGAAATCTTAAGAAGTGATTAGATGGCATTTCTTGGCTTGATTGAGAGTAAACTTTCCACTTTTTGTTGCTTATCCCAAATAAAAGAAAATCTCACCACTTCTTTTTAATGCATCTACTCATAAGAATCGTCCTTCCACTGCAATAAATGTTTACAGAACTATGAAAATGGACACAATTAATGCAAAACTCAAACAAGAATGTGCTTCATCTTACATTAGTAGTAAGTAGTAACACATATAAGTGGTCGTTGCTTTGCACCATAAAGCATTACAACAAGTATTTACATTCGATGCACATGAATAAAAAAGACCTTTTCTGCTTCATTAATGACTACATCTGATGATTTCTACAAATTCACCGCTTTCAGTATCGTGTAATACTTAAATAAAAACAATTGAAAAATGTGCTATAGAAAAAGTAGATAAAGCGTAGATTTTCACAGGGGCAAAACTAGAGTTCTAATCAGAAGGAAAATTATACTCATCCGTCCCATAATAACTTGCACACTTTCTTTATTCGAACGTCCCAAAATAACTTGCACACTCCAAACAATAGAAAGCCCACAGTAAACTTCGCCATCACATTAGCCACAATTTTACACAAGTCACCACTTTTGGATCCACCCATACCCACAATCCAACTTTTATCTTACTTTATGCATACATATTTACGAAATTACTCCTCAACGGATTTGATCTTATGCCCGCAGGTGGGCATCAATTTATATTCCCACCAATCATATGAGCGGTGGACATATAATTAATTCAGGACGCAGGAAGTAATATAATCTAATAGATCAAATTCGTACTCCTCAAAACTCAACTCATTAATCCTAAATTAATTAATTCAGGACGCAGGAAGTAATATAATCTAATACCAAACTAAAAATCTTACGAGAAATATTAAACTCAACTCAATTTCATAAATTTTTAATATATAATTACCATTAGAAACCAAAACAAATGCTCAGCCAAACTAATATATAACTAAAAAAAAAAAAAGGAGTTGCACAAGATCAAAAGCTTAATCTGCAGAAACTTCGTCACATGAATAGGAGGAAATCAAATTCTCACCTGACAAAATGATCAATGAAGTGGCCAGAGAACTCGGAGATTTAGTAACAATCCGCCATTGATATAGATCGTTAGATTGCAGATTTTCCGAATAAATTGGGATGCATATGGGAAATAGGGTTTAATTAATTGGCCCAACACACCCCAGCCACCAGCAACCCTGATCTGCTCCAACAAATATAATTTGTTAACAACCACAAAAAAAAAATAAAGATTCACGCAATTTTTTTTCTTTAGAACCTAGATAATTTTCTTCAAGTTTAAAAAAAAAAAGAACCTAGATAATTTTTTATATATTCTAAAAAAATTCTAAAATTATTCTGGTTGACATGTACTATTCTAGAATTCTATATGATTTTAGAGGCGAATAACAAATCCTATTTTCGAATTAATAATGAAACACAAAAATTTTTTAAATTAATTATAACCTTTAGAATTATATATGAATTTTTTTTAGATAATCATCAAAAATATATATGAGATATTTCTTATAATCATTAAAAATATATATGTGATTTTTAGATAATCATTATATAAACTTTGGACTGAAACCAAATCGAAATATTAATTGCACGCTTTCAAAAAAAGAAAAAAGAAAAAACCAAAATTCAATTTAAGTTTGATCAAACAGAATATTATCTTAAATGTAGATTTTGACTTAATAAATTCTGTAAAAAAAAAAAAAAATTCAATTTATTTGTTGATAGAGTCAGGTTTCTTCTCTCCCCGTCGAGAGCCTTCGGTTTCTTCTCTCCACGTTGAGAATCTTCGTAGTTAATCATGAAATCTTTGCTTGAAAATTTGTCTCTGTTACAGGATGAAGAAGATGAATTAATTCTTGAAGAAGAAGCTATCAACCAAGCTTCTTTGGGTTCCCTGGAATATAACTTTGTTGGGCGGTTTCTTACCGAACAAGCCATAAATTTTAATCTGATGCGCAATCGTATGGCACAAATCTGGAGACCCAAGAAAGGAGTTTTTGTGAAAGATATAGGAGAGGGACGTTATATCTTCAAATTCTTTCATCAAATTGATTTCAAAAGGGTGGAAGATGGTTCACCATGGACGTTTGGCAATTATCCTCTCGTTTTACATCGACTATTACGGGGTGAACATCCACAACGAGTTCCATTAAATTCTATCAGTTTCTGGGTTCAAGTTTATGACCTACCGATTGGATATTTTAGCGAGAGGATAGGGCGTCATCTAGGAGATTTCATCGGAGTCTTCCTAGAATATGATGCATCTAATAGATCTTCAATGTGGCGTAATTTCATGCGTATACGTGTTGCCCTAGACGTAACAAAACCGTTAAGGAGATGCAAGAAGATCAAGAAACAAGATGGTTCTGCGTTTGTTGCCAGCTTCAAATATGAAAAACTTAATGTGTTTTGTTTTGTTTGTGGAAAATTAGGGCATACTGAGAGTTTTTGTGAGATTTTGTTTAATGCGGCTGAAGGAACTGATGTGAGGCGTGAATGGGGAACTTTCTTGAAAGCGCCGGATAAACGTTCTAATACCCTTGGAGGTGATAAATGGCTCCGTAGTGAAGCAGGAGAGGTCGATGGAATAATCACAGGTGCGTCGAATCCTGGGAGAATGGAGGACCGAGTCAACAACAACCCCTCCGAAAATATTGGAATGGATGTAACTGATATGAGATCTCACGGACGTTCCCTATTTTTAAGGATTCAGGTACAGATTTTTTGTTGACTGATAGCCAAGATCTTGACTCGGCAAACATGCATGCAGATTTTGTTCATGATACTGCAAATATTGTCGAAGCAAAGAAGAGAAAAAGAATCGCTCCACAAATTGCGTCCACAACCCAGAGAACGAAGAGGCCACAGAAATCAATACTACTTTGTCGCATTTTTTAACGATAGGCCCCGGTAGCGGGGACTGCCGGAAGGATTAAATATCCTTAGTTGGAATTGTAGGGGTTTGGGTCAATCTGCTACTATTCCAGCCCTTAAAGAGCTCATCAGAGCTCATAAACTCGATGTAATATTTCTTTTCGAAACTTTGGCTTTGTCCACGCGTATCAATGAAGTTCGTACTATTCTGAACTACCAAAGTCGTTTCTCAGTTAGTTGTGTGGGTAGAAGTGGTGGTCTTTGTGTTTTTTGGAAAGACAATAACCTATGCTCTATCAATAGCTATTCTAACAACCATATAGATTTATATATTACGAATAAGAATGAAAGGTGGCATTTAACAGGTTTTTATGGCTTTCCGGAGAGATCTAGACGCCGTCAATCCTGGAATTTGCTAAGGCAATTAAGTAGTTCTAGTAATCTACCTTGGCTATGTGTAGGCGATTTTAATGATCTTTTGCACGTTGAAGATAAGAAAGGAGGCGGTGAGCATCCTAACTGGCTTTTCCAAGGATATCGTGATGCTATTTCTGACGCTGGCTTATTTGATCTTCCCCTTATTGGACATAATTATACTTGGGCTCGCATTAGAGGATCGATGAATGAAATCGAAGAAAGATTAGATAGAGGTATGACAAACAAAGATTGGCTTGAAATCTATCCTGAAGCTCATATTTTGAATCTCATTGCTCCGGTTTCGGATCACAATCCAATTCTTGTGGAATGTAGTCCTCAAATTGGTGTTAGAAAAAGCAGGAAATTTCGATTTGAAAATAGTTGGGTTTTGGAACCAGGGTTTGGCAATGTAGTTCGAAGAAGTTGGGAAGGGTTCAAAGATTTTGACTTAATGAAGAGACTTCTAGCTACCTCTGAAACATTGAAGCTCCGGGGTGATCACAGAGCAGCAACTTTTCATGCGAAGAAAAAAGAGCTAGAGTTGGAGTTACAAAAGCTACAAAACTCTATGCATATTGACACTCAAAATCGATATCAAGAAATTCAAAAAAGCCTAGCCAATTTACTTATGCAGGAAGAACAATATTGGAAACAACGAGTAAAGATTTTCTGGTTAAAGGATGGTGATATGAATACTAAATTTTTTCACCAATCCGCAACTGCTAGAAAGAGGAAGAATAAATTAACAAGATTGAAGAATAATAATGGCGAATGGATAGAAGGTCAATCTGGAATCTCCAGTTTATTGGTTAATCATTTCACGTTAGTTTTTGCCGTAGAGAACGAGCCGGAATCTATGGACCAGGTGCTAAGATATATCCGTACGATTATTTCGGATGAAGATAATGCAGAATTGATAAAGCCTTTTTCCATCGAAGAGTTCAAAACGGTTATTGATCAAATGCATCCGGATAAGGCCCCGGGACCGGATGGTTATAATCCTGCTTTCTACCAAAAATTCTGGCATATTTTAAGCACATATATTTTTACGACCTGTACATCTTCGCTATCCAGCAACAATTTCCCAGAGGGGCTCAACGACACTAATTTAGTATTGATCCCGAAATGTGAGAACCCTTCTAATGCGGGAGACTTGAGACCTATTGCACTGTGTAATGTTTTATATAAATTGATTTCCAAGGTCTTGTGCAATAGACTTAAAGCAACACTTCCAAGTCTTATAGATAAAGCTCAATCGGCTTTTATTAAAGGTAGGGTTATTCAAGATAATGTAAGGATAGGTTTTGAAACAATACATTCCATGAAACGTAAAACGAAAGGAAAATTTGGGGACGTCGCTTTAAAGATTGATATTAGTAAAGCCTATGATAGAGAAAATTGGAACTACTTGAGAGGGATTCTAATTAGAATGGGTTTTCATGATATTTGGATAAACTGGATGATGCAATGTGTTACAATGGTTCGCTATTCTATCCAAGTTAATGACGACATTGTCGGACCTCTAATTCCGGGACGTGGTTTACGACAAGGAGATCCTCTATCTCCGTATTTATTTATCATGTGTGCAGAGGGACTATCAGCTTTACTAGGGAATGCTAATAGAAGAGGACTTCTTCATGGGAATCGGGTTTGCCGAGGAGCCCCTATGATTTTCCACCTCTTATTTGTGGATGATTGCATGCTCTTTTGCCGAGCAACACTAGAAGAATGTAGCAATTTGAAAAATATCCTGAATACTTACGAACTTGCTTTTGGACAAGCCATTAATCTGCATAAATCAGGTATTTTTTACAGCAGAAATGTGGATGACATTACTCGGACAACTTGCTCTCAGGTGCTTCAAGTTTCGGCACCTCTAAATACTGGGAAGTACCTCGGCCTCCCATCCTTGATTGGGAGAGAAAAAAGAGCAGCTTTTAGATATCTTCGAGATAGACTTTGGAGTAAATTGCAAGGTTAGAGCACCAAGAAACTAACAAAGGCAGGAAAGGCGATTCTTATCAAAGCGGCAGCCCAGTCCATTCCCGCTTATTGCATGAGTACGTTTCTACTCCCCTCTACTCTTGTAGATGAACTTCAAAAGATGATGAATTCTTTTTGGTGGGAAAATAAAAATGATTTAAGAAAAGGCATTCAGTGGAAAAAATGGGATAAGATTTGTGTTAGAAAGGAAGTGGGAGGTCTCAATTTTAGAAATCTACATCTCTTCAATATAGTCATGCTTGGTTCGTTTGGTTGGAAACTTTTTTCCAATCCGGATGCTCTCGTTTGTAAAGTTCTCAAAGCTAAATACTTTCTAAGGGAGAATTACCTGAATGCCAAAGAAGGGCATAGTCCAAGTTTCACTTGGAAGAGTGTCTGGACGGCTCAAGATTTGGTGAAAAGAGGTGTGAGATGGAAAATAGGTGATGACTCTAACATAAATATTTGGGATTATCCCTGGTTAAAGAATGAAAACTCTTTTATGATATCTACCTCACCAATAAGTGATGTTAGAGACGCAAAGGTTGCTGATCTTTTTATTCCTGGAACTCGCAAATGGGACACTGATTTAATTAAAGAAACATTTAATGATAACGACGTGCAGAGAATTTTATCTACTCCTTTACCTCCAATTGGTGTTGAAGATAAGATGATTTGGCATTTTAGTAAGGATGGGGCTTATACTGTTAAATCAGCCTATCATTTAGCAGCAAGACTAACTTTGGAGGAGGATTACTCAGTGCATGGTAACTGGTGTAGCCTATGGAAGGTGAAAGCCCCTCCTAAGGCTAAAATGGCTGTTTGGAGAGCATGCAGTGATTGTCTTCCAACTAAAAGTAACTTGGTTAGAAGGAAGATAGATGTAAGCGGTGTCTGTGTCACTTGCAACGTAAATTTTGAGAATGAATGGCATATTTTCATTAACTGTAACCTGGCTCGTGAATGTTGGAGGTTAGCGGGGTTTGATTCTATAATTATGTCAAAAGCTGCCAATTTCTTTAATATTAGAGAGGTCTTGTTGTCTGTTATTTCTTCTTTAGAAAATGCATAGGCTGCATTATTTGTTATGATAATATGGAGATTATGGAAGTCAAGAAATGATATTTTGTGGGAAGGAAAATTTACATATGCTGCTCAAATAATTTCTATGGCTAAGACACAACTTGATGAGTGGATAGCAGTTCGAAAACCTTCTATCCGAGACCCTACTGATATTGGATGTCGGAAGTGGCACCCTCCTCCACACTCATATTTGAAACTTAATGTAGATGGAGCTTTCTTTAATGATACCAAGCATATGGGAATCGGTATGATAATTCGCGACGACCAGGGAGGTTTTGTGACTTGCTGTTCTTTGGTTATTGACGGTTTATATGATGTAGATGAAGGTGAAGCTATGGGACTATATGAAGCATTGTTATGGATTAAAAGTTTGAATCTTCATAAAGTTATGGTAGAAGTTGATGCAAAGATTGTTGCAGATGCAGTATATGGTTTCAAGCAGAACATGTCCACATTTGGAGATTATATTTCAAAATGTAAATCAATACTTCAGGATTACCCTAATTTTTTTTATCTCTTTTATTCGTAGAGAAGCCAATGAATTGGCTCATCGTATTGCTAGGGATTCTCGCTCTTTTCTGAGTCCTAATTGTTGGGTCGAGCCTCCAACTTTTGTGGATGACCTTCTCAATATTTTTTGTACTTGCAATTCTTAATTAATGAATTTTTCTTTTTCGAAAGAAAGATAATCATTATATAAATGACCAACTCAAAAAGTCTGAACTTAATTTTTTTACAAAAAACTTGTGTGAGACCGTCTCACGGATCTTATTTCATGAGATGGATCTTATTTGACCCATTATTTGACCCGCCAAAACACCGCTAAATCATTTAGGCCAAATATGACTGTAAACCTTCCTTCCCTGTATCGCGCCCCCTTGCTCTCTTTTTGATATTTTTAACTCACTCTCCTCGCTCTTAAAAAACCTATGAAGAGTATTACAAAATTACAGATTCTAGGTAACCTGAAATATGTATTACACACATTTTTATTTTTATTTATTTCTTTCTTGATCTGCGAATAATATTGTTTTCTCCTCAGATAAAAAAATATTCTCCTCTACACAATATGTATATTATTGTACACTTGCTTACTTCTATATATATATCTGTTTCGTAAAGATTTTACTTAAGGGTTTTCAGGAAAAATGTGATGCTTTGAGCTCGATGTGGTCGTGTTGGATGAAAAGGTTATCTTCAGAAAAGTGCAGGCAACATCATGGGAACAAATTGCGAGCCCCTAATATATGAGGTCACCTTTTTTTGCCATTCTTGTGCATTGTATTTATTCCATGCAGGATCACAATTTATATAAAAACCAATAAGTATGATTTTCTCAGGTTATTTCTCAATAATCAAGCTAACTGCAGAAGCATATATATACGAAGAAATATTCAAGAACACACGCATTAATTTCTTTGATTTTGAAATAATGATACAATAAAAGTGATATATCACGAGAAAGTGATAGTATGCAAGTGAAAAGTGATAGTGTTTTCATGAAAAGTGATATATTATTACTTTTTGATGCGTAAAAACTGACCTGGGTCCGTTTTTCCACCTGGGTTCCACGTGGGTAAAGCCTTTACGCAGCAGAATTCCTAGCCTTCTCGAACGTACCTGCAAAAAATACGCCGAAGGGTCTCCGGCGTAGGCACTCCGACGCTCAAGTCAGGTCACCGGAACACTCAAGAAAGTACGTAAGAAGTAGCTAAGAGTGATAGTTAATCGATACCGTTACCTCCCTTCTTAGAGTCTTATTTATATGTACGTTAAGAGTGATAACCGTCACCACGGTTTCAGGGCACTATCCCGCACGTTTCTCCATGATGTCGTGCGTGAATATCTTTTCTCTCAAGAAATCTGATTGTGCCTACGTTTTCCCTCCCTGGACGGAGGTTGGACCCAGTCAATGGAGGAATATAGGAGATATTCCTTGACTTGGGCCTTAATTATCTCAACTGCTCGTTACTTCTCACGTTTCTCGGTCTTATCAGATAAGTAACCGACGTGGGCCTGGTCAAATACCCGCGTGCTATTCGAATCTCGCCTGGGCCTCGCGGCCCACCTGCAGCTAGGTTTGGGCCTCGCGGCCCACCTGTAGTCGGGTTTGGGCCTCGCGGCCTGTAGTTAGGTTTGGGCCTCGTGGCCACCTGTAGCTAGGTTTAGGCCTCGTGGCCTATCTGTGGTTAGGTTTGGGCCTCATAGCCCACCTGTAGGTGGGTTCAGGGCTTTACAGCCTTGTTACAGTCGATCTGGGCTCGGGCCCATCTCTGATTTTCCTCCTTCTATCGAAGGTATTTGGTTACGTCCTTGGGCCCCATTGGGCTGAGTATCCTTGGGCCCTACGGGTAGTTGGGCCTGACATTTTTATCCGCATCAACCACTCCCCCTACTCTGGTGAGCAACTTCGGAGCTTACTAGAGTAAGGAAGATTAGGCAGTCCTCCCTGCAGTTTTGATTTTGGGAACATCCTCCCTGGGGCTCCAGCTTTGGGGAAATCCCCCCTACAGCTTTAGCTTTAGGGATATCCTCCCTGCAGCTTTAGCTTTCTGAGATACATCCCCCCTCGCTGACTGTTGGAGTCTAGCGACTCTTCGACTCCCTAGGCCGCCAGCTGTCGAGCATGCATCCTTTCTTCAGTTTTCGTAACTGACACACGTTTCCATCAATTCTCTCTTCATTTCGAATTACTCACATCACTATTCCTCTTCTTCCTCATAATTCCGTTCACACTATTCTGCCTTACTACAAATTTTTCGTCAAAACCCTTCCTTCTACATTCCACCCTCCTCTTCGTCTCCACGTAAACTCTTCCTTTCTTTTTCTGGCTTATTGCATATAGAATAGGGTTTTGATTCATGCCTTCCTCTAGTTCGTCAAGAACTCCATCTCCTCACAGAGTTCCCACCATTCTCCGATTCCCTCTGCCCGTGGGGATGCCTCTCCAGTATCCTCCTCTTCCCCAGAGGTGGATAGGAGTCGTTTCTGGGACTCTTTTGTGGGCTCTTCCAAACTCAAAGAAAAAGCCCTAGGTAGTTATTTCTCAGATAACATTATCTCTTCAGGTTTTCATTTATCAATGCCTGGCTCGTGTGAACGACCCAACTTGACCACTCTCCCGACCCTCGCTTTCTGGCATGCCCAGTTCGAATTGGGGTTGAGGCTTCCTCCTTCCAAGTTTCTATGTCAGATTTCAAACCTCTATGGAGTACCTCTCAACCAATTTGTTCCCAACGCCATAAGGATGATGATCTCATTTTATATCCTCCTTAAGGGAAACGGGGGAAAACCCTCTGCGGAGCTCTTTTTTTTCTCAATACAATTGCAAAACCACTGGCCCCTTCTACTACGTGAGTAGTAGAGTGAAGGGGAAGTGCCTGTTTCTTGGTAAAATCCCCAACGTAAACAAAGAGTGGAGCGATCATTATATTTTCATTACTCCTGATCGTCCATGGACTTTTCAAAATCAGAAGTGGATTTACAAAAACCCCTCTCTTCCTGCTCCTTCTAATCAGATTTTTTCTCCCACTAACCGCCGGGTGATTCGGATGTTAAATGCTCATGTGAATGCTTACGGGTATTTTAACTTACCCGAATTGTGCTCCAATTCGCGTCTCCTTTCTCATTTAAATTTAGCTCGACAAGGGTTCCCCTTGAGCTAAATGATGGTAAATATCACATTTTCTCGATGTCACAATCATAGTTGCCACTGATGCTGACTTATCTTGTTTTTTGTCATTCAGAAATGTTGTGGCTTTCGAAGGTTTTGGAGGGACCTGCTGATTCTTCAGATTCAGCCCCTCCTCCTGTCTCTCCGAATGATGCTCCAGATGCACTCCCATCATCTCCTCTTCGCACTCCCCCAGAAGATCCCGAGGCTGATGCCCCTCCTCCAAAGAAGTCAAAGGCTGCCAAAGGCAAAGCTGCAGCTAGCCAAGGCTCATTACATTCAAAGGATACTTTCAGACGCAAGTATCCCACTAGACGCAGTCAGGGTCTCTCCTCTACCCCAATTGATGTTGATTCATATTCCTCAGATACTTCTGCCAGCAAATTCTTCAGCGAATTAATCTCTGCCCAAGATTGTGAGAGGCTCCTCAGCCTCCCTCCTGACCAGCAACAACACCAGGCTGCATGCCACTTTGCTCAGGTAATTCACGTTTCATGTGGATCATCAATATCCAATTCTCTAGATAATTATTAACACAGTTTATGTATTTGTGTCTCAGTTAGGTATCCTGTTGTCCAGCTTGTGGAGCCCTTCTAACCTTCTCCCCTCGCCGCAGCTCAAAGAATTGGAGGATTCCCTCCTCGCGGAGAAGAAGAAGGTCACTCTCGCTTCCCTTCGCATCAAGAAGGTTGAGGCCGAGCTGGCAAAAGCCGAGGCAGCACGGGAGGCTGCAGAGAAAGAGACTAATGACCTGGCTGTCCACCACGCTTTACAGGAGTCCCAGGTGCATCAAAAGGCCTTGGTAGAGGGCGCGAGATCTTGTTTAAAGACTCTCTTCCACTCTGAACCTGGTCAGCACTTCTTACACGCTTTATGGCCTAATTTGAGGAAGGATTATCTCAATCATCCCAGTTTTCTCCGGGATATGAGTCCCTACATCCGATTCTTTTATGAATACGGGTTCAACGCAGCTGTGCAACAGCAGGCCGATCCCAACTTCTCGGGAGAGTTCAATAAGACTGGTCCCCTTATGGCGATGCCCACTCCCCCTTCTTTCAAGGGTGACTCCTCTCGATCGATCGAGGAGGACTGGTGGTCTCCAATCCTTAACAAGATGATTGCTGATCTGGTGCAGCCCGAGGTTACTACAGCAGAGATGCTCCCGCTGGTCCCCCCTCTATGCCCCCTGACATTAGAACTTCCTTTCTCCGGAGAGAAAGCGTGCATAGCTCAAACACTGGAAAAGGATGCGAAGATGGCTGCCGCTGCTGCTGATACAGAAGAACCACCCCGATCCCCAGTTAATTCCTGAAACAATCTCTTTCTTTTACCCTTTCTTTGGGTTGTAATGAATTCTCTTATCTCTCTTCTTTCTTATGCCGGTTTGGCATTTAAACTCTGCTCTCCCCTCTGTTGGGAGTTTATATTTTGTTTTTAAACTCTGCTGCCCCCTTGTCGGGGGCCTTTTTGTCGTGAATGGATGCATTCCTCCCTCACTGGTGATTGGAGTAGTTTTTCGGGTAAGTGTTATTAAGACCAATCAACAAAATATCGAACCCATGGGAAAAAGTATGCACATGAGGCCCTAGAAATACGAGTTCTTAGCGACTATTGATGCAACAAGGGATGGCACTAACACTACCAAACACTTGCAAAATACAAACTAAAACAAGCAAACAAATGATCGAACACTTAAAATGCGAGAACAAAAACAATAATAAATGATGGGATAGAGGTGCTAGGATTAACATCCATCAATGAATCATCAATTAACAAGCTACAATTGAATCAAATTGCAAATCAACTAAGATAGAAAGCATAAACCATCATGAAATTAATCACTCCATTAAAATCACAATGCCTAATGTGAGTATCCTTAGTCTTTCCCATCACTCAATGTAGAAATCCCCAATTCATACAATCATGCAAAATTGAAACTCGATCAACACCTAATCACGTTAGCTCAACTGTCGCCTATTGCTAGGGTGACCAACCATTAATCAAAAGAGACAATTTTACACAAAGCACAATTAAGAATCACAATTAGGAAATAAACTAATATGAGTTTCCTTAGTGCAACTAATCTCTCGATTCCGAAGCGCCAAATCCACGCATTCATACACAATTATAACCCGATTAATCCCGGATCACGTTAGCGCAACTCTCGTCTATAGCTAGGGTGATCAAACACTAATCTAAAGAGATAATTATGCATGAAGCACAATTGAGAATCACAATTAGTAAGCAATCTACTCAATTGATCTCCAATCATCAACAATTATAACATCATCAATCAAATCATCATCAATTTCAATTAACCCAAGCACAAGAGATTTAGCCCATGGTACCACAAGCAATACCCATGGGAAGAAGATAGAATTGATCAAACACAAAGCAAATCACAACAATTAAGAAATTAAAGAGACAAAAGAGGAAAAACATCACCAAATGATCTTCAATCAACAAAAATAGGAATGGTTGAGTCTTCAACACCAATCTCCAAATGAAATACAAGCTTGAATTGAAAGAATTACAATGATCAAATGCTAATATATAGCTAATCTAGCAACAATCAATTTAAATCTAATCCTAATTCTACCAATCTACTCTACCTAAGGAAGAAATGGCTTGGGGCCTGAGAAATCGCCCCAAAACCGTTACTAACTGCTATTTTGAAAGATCTCTCTAAGTTGAATGCTCTGCTCAGCCCTTTAAATACCGAATTTTAGAAAAACCACCCCCTCGAGTCGAGGGTCAGGCCTCGACTCGAGGCCCTTGCAAAACTCTCTTCCCTCGACTCGAGGGTCAGACCTCGAGTCGAGGCTTCTGCCTTTTTTCGATTTTGATCTTTTCCTGCACATCCCTCGACTCGAGGCTCTTGTCCCTCGATCAGAGCTCGAGTCCAGGGCACTTTTCTCGTGCGGGGCTTCGGCCCCAACCCCCGGTTTCGTCCGATATGACCGTTTCTTCATTCTAAGCCTAATGGTACTCTCAGATTGGCAAAATTCCACCGAATTACCTGCAAAATGGACGAAAAACATTAAAATCTCACAAATAATACTTTTTAAGCAAAAGAGTGATACTTTTCACATTTAGGCACAAAAACTAACACTTTAGCTCACTTTTTGCACTAAAAGAAGCCCTAAAAACATGCATCAATTCACTCCAATCATACCCCCAAACTTGAATTGTTGCTCGTCCTCGAGCAACGTAGAAAATAAGAACAAAGGAGTGAATTGATTGCAATTATGTCACATGGCACTATAGACGAAGTAAAAGACAATCGAACTCATCAATGAACATTTGTATCAATGCACCTATCCACTAGTAATCAAGATGAATCATGATCAAACAAATGCTCAATCAAATACTCAACGCATTGCTCCTTCCATGGAGTGTTTCACTCTTCACTCAAGTGTATAAAGGTATGATGCACTCAATCATCAAATTCACAAACTTGCACACCATATGCTTGCCAAAAGACTTAATCTCAATCAAAATCACTTGTGATCACTCAAGAATCAAAGAGGTCTTTCTCTTAGGTTGTAATGTAAGCTCTTTGGAAAGGTGGGATGTATATGGATAAGAGTGACTAAGTAGTAGAGACTTGAATGAAAGTTAATCATTACAATGCACTTCTCTTCAATTTCCATCAAGTATACTCTTTCTTTTGAACTTCAATGATCAATCCACCATTCACTTGAGCTTTCTTTTTCACTTAAGCTCACAAAATGAATTTTTCCTTCACTTCACACATTTTTCTTCACAATTCAATTTTTCTTCTCAACCTTTCTTCTTTCAAGCATCATCACTTCGCTCATCATCTTTCACCACACTTAGCAATCAAATCACCATCATTAGCCAACAATTCAAGCTCTACTAAGCATAGGACGAAAAGACTCATAAAAATAGGCAAATGGTTTCAATTTCACTTGGCTTGCTAAAGAATAAGGACATAAAGCTCAAATTGGCTTACTAAGGAAATCAAATGTATTTGGTGGGGAAAAATTTGGCAAAGTGACTCATCATATCAAACATGGCCTCTTATCATATTAATGAAATTTCACAAAGATCAATATCAACAAGTCTAGTGGCAAGTTCTAGCATACAAATCATGAATGATGCACTCAAAAGAAATCAATCAACCGTATAAGATATACGCTTATAAAGGCACAAAAGCTCACGGGCTTCAATTGAGCAATGAATCGAGCATCATCAATAGCATTCATCTTTACATAATTAATCAAGAATGCTAGCATCAAGCTACAAGTCAACTCATGATCATATCAAAATTCAATAAGTCTTGCAAATCAAGCACAAGTGCTCATGTACATAAATCCAAGCATACTCACTACCACAAGAATGATACTAAAAGATATGACAATAAAGTCACAATTAAGCTCAAGACACATCTAGCCCCAAAAATAGATGCAAGAAATCCAAGATACCAATATTGCTTAATCAACAATAAGCAATAAGCTCAACAAACCCCATAATCATATAAGAGCACAAAAGATAGGCAAAGAAAAAGAAACACCTCCCCCAAACTTAGACAAGTCTAAGTTTGAAAGGAAGTGTTGTACCAATAAGCTTTTAAACTCCATCTTTCTTCAAGCAAGTGTAGGACTCTTCAAGCTTTAATGCACTTTCCTTCTTGATCTTGCATTTCCTTGCAATTCCAATCGCTTTCTCAATCCACGTAGTGAGCATACCTACAATCGGGCATAAGAATCTTCAAATAATTACCACTAAGAGATGCAAGAACCAAATAACGACCAACACCCCCAAACTTGAATGATAACATGAATTCAAGGTTTAGAATGAGTGATAAAAATATATGCAACTTCTAATGGTATCAACAATTAAGCTCATAACTATATGAATCTCAAAGCACCTAGCATACTTTCCTAAGCATAAGCAATTAAATTCCCAAACCAATTCTCCCAAAACAAAACAAAAACAAAAAGAACAAAAAGAAAAGGATGGGTTGCCTCCCATCTAGCGCTATTTTTATTGTCCTTTGTCGGACTTATTTCTTCACTTCGACGTCCTTCATCGGAATGGCCATGGGTAGCGGTCCTCCTTGCCATTGTATCTCAATCTTTGAGCTTCATAATCTAGGAGGTCCACATAATAGATAGGCCAACCACCCATATATATCTTGAACTATTCTTGGTGGATTCGCCTCTTGCTCTCTCGCCATCCTCCTTCTCTATTCCTTTTTCCCAAGGATGCCCAAGCAATTCCTTAATGCTTTCCTATAGTCAAAGTGCACAAGAGGTAAAATAAAATCATTAGAAGCATCATTTTCAATAAAAGTATGAATTGAAGAGTTTGAAGGTATAGAGATGCTCATTTCAATCTTCAATTCCTCATTTGGTGCTTCAAGATTTGCTTCCTCATTAAAGCCCATGTCCATCAATGGACATTCCTCTTCCTCACTTTTGACAAGGGAATTCTTCCTTTCATCCTCATTGCTTGGACCCTTTTCTACATCATCTCTTTCACTTTCTTCCTCCCTTTCTTCTTCTTGATTCTCCATGATAGTCATGTTCTTTACTTGGCGTAGGAAATTTTTGAGTTGACTCTTTATAAACATGAAGTGAACTTCGGTGATCTCCATGTTCCTCTCTATCCATGAATTAATCTTTTCTTTGGTCTCATACATTTCTTCGTACAAGGGAAGCATTTGATCACATCTAGTATCATCTTCCTCAAATTTTTCCAACAAAAATCCAAGCATCTCTAACAATATGGCTCTCATATCATGGAGTCACCATTCTTCAAGTTGAGGAGAAGCTTGTGGCATTTGATAATCGTACTCATGGCTTCTCCTATCATCATAGTAATCACCTCCCGATGCTCCTTGACACTCAAATCCAAGACATGGATCAAATGTTTGATCATAAGGCTCATAGTGTGGGAACATCTCTTGAGGTTGGGGAGGGATTTCTTCATATCTCCAATCTTCATAATTGGATGGAACTTGTTGCAAAAGAGAATTATCTTCATAGTTCCTCCAATCATTGTATCCAAATTCTTCATAGTGTGGAGGATACACTCTACTATCTTGATAATAATCTTGATTCCACATGTATGAGTTGTATCCTTCCATCTAGACAAGATATCAAAGTATCAAATTCCAACAAAAATAACAAAACAAACAAAAATACAAAGGCAACAAGTAGCCACTTCAAACAATTCCTAGGTCTCACTTAAGGCGCAAAAACTAATTCCCGGCAACGGCACCATTTGATTGGAGTAGTTTTTCGGGTAAGTGTTATTAAGACCAATCAACAAAATATCGAACCCATGGGAAAAAGTTTGCACATGAGGCCCTAGAAATATGAGTTCTTAGCGACTATTGATGCAACAAGGGATGACAATAACACTACCAAACACTTGCAAAATACAAACTAAAATAAGCAAACAAATGATCGAACACTTAAAATGCGAGAACAAAAACAACAATAAATGGTGGGATAGAGGTGCTAGGATTAACATCCATCAATGAATCATCAATTAACAAGCTACAATTGAATCAAATTGCAAATCAACTAAGATAGAAAGCATAAACCATCATGAAATTAATCACTCCATTAAAATCACAATGCCTAATGTGAGTATCCTTAGTCTTTCCCATCTCTCAATGTAGAAATCCCCAATTCATACAATCATGCAAAATTGAAACTCGATCAACACCTAATCACGTTAGCTCAACTGTCGCCTATTGCTAGGGTGACCAACCATTAATCAAAAGAGACAATTTTACACAAAGCACAATTAAGAATCACAATTAGGAAACAAACTAATGTGAGTATCCTTAGTGCAACTAATCTCTCGATTCCGAAGCACCCAATCCACGCATTCATACACAATTATAACCCGATTAATCCCGGATCACGTTAGCGCAACTCTCGTCTATAGCTAGGGTGATCAAACACTAATCTAAAGAGATAATTATGCATGAAGCACAATTGAGAATCATAATTAGTAAGCAATCTACTCAATTGATCTCCAATCATCAACAATTATAGCATCATCAATCAAATCATCATCAATTTCAATTAACCCAAGCACAAGAGATTTAGCCCATGGTACCACAATCAATACCCATGGGAAGAAGATAGAATTGATCAAACACAAAGCAAATCACAACAATTAAGAAATTAAAGAGACAAAAGAGGAAAAACATCACCAAATGATCTTCAATCAACAAAAATAGGAATGCTTGAGTCTTCAACACCAATCTCCAAATGAAATACAAGCTTGAATTGATAGAATTACAATGATCAAATGCTAATCTATAGCTAATCTAGCAACAATCAATTTAAATCTAATCCTAATTCTACCAATCTACTCTACCTAAGGAAGAAATGGCTTGGGGCCTGAGAAATCGCCCCAAAATCGCTACTAACTGCTATTTTGAAAGATCTCTCTAAGTTGAATGCTCTGCTCAGCCCTTTAAATAACGAATTTTAGAAAAACCACCCCCTCGAGTCGAGGGCCAGGCCTCGACTCGAGGCCCTTGCAAAAATCTCCTCCCTCGACTCGAGGGTCAGACCTCGAGTCGAGGCTTCTACCTTTTTTCGATTTTGATCCTTTCCTGCACATCCCTCGACTCGAGGCTCTTGTCCCTCGATCAGAGCTTGAGTCCAGGGTACTTTTCTCGCGTGGGGCTTCGGCCCCAACCCCCGTTTTCATCCGATATGACCGTTTCTTCATTCTAAGCCTAATGGTACTCTCGGATTGACAAAATTCCACCGAATTACCTGCAAAATGGACGAAAAACATTAAAAATCTCACAAATAATACTTTTTAAGCAAAAGAGTGATACTTTTCACATTTAGGCACAAAAACTAACACTTTAGCTCACTTTTTGCACTAAAATAAGCCCTAAAAACATGCATCAATTCACTCCATTCAACTGGGAGTCTTATTTTCGCTAAATAGCTGATGCTCTCCCTTGCCGGGAGTTTATTATCATGATTGTTGCTTATCCTCCCTTGCCGGGAGCTTATCTTTGCACGTATGCTTGTGTCCTCCCTTGCCGGGAGTTGCATGTTTCTTATCTACGATTTTCGTGCCTGATTTCGATGCATATTTTTCAAACTGTTTAGCTCTTTAAGCTGTTAGCTTGAATGCATGACTTAAGCACATAATACTAGCTTGTAGCGTAAATGTACCCTTTTTCTCATAGGTTGATAACCCATCTGCTTGAAATCCCCTTTTTCATCTCTAGGGGTTTATGCTTTAGGTTTTCAGGTTTTCCCTTGACTTCGTAGTCTAAGAGTTCCTCTAGGCAGCTTTTATAAGCTCGAGGTCACATTTTTCTTCTAGGTTTAACATAGTTTCCTTTCGAAAAAATTAGTTAAGACCATCTTCCTTAACTTCAGGTAAGTTCAAACCACTTTCGTGGGTTTGACTTAGTGTTTTTGAAGCTTTCTTAGCTTCATCCTTTAGAAGTCTTCCCTCCAGGTTTGAGCTAACCGAGCCCCTTCTGTAGGTTTATGTTAGCTAACACCCTTTCATAGGTTCAACTTTGGCCTCCTCTTATGAGACCTTTTTCTCAAGTTTAGGTAGCTTAATCTAACCTAGAAAAACCCTTGCTAGGTTTAGGTTAGTTAAGATCTTTCCTATCTTCGAGGCTTCCTCTTAGCCTTTTCTCTATGCAACCCTCTTTGGGTCTGAGTTAGGTAAGACCTTTCTGTAGGTCTCTATTTTCTAGTTTCTCAACCCTTCTTGGGTTCTAAGTCGCCCAAACCTTTTCTATAGGATCGGCGTAAATTCTCTAAAAAGACATTTACCTAGGTCCGGAATTTAGCTTCTCTTGAGCAATCCTGGCCCTCGATTGGGCACACTCTCTAAAGTTAATTAAATCCTTTCTGTAGATTTAACATAACTCTTCCTCGAAAAACCTTTCTCAGGCTCATACTAGTTAATGCCCTATTACAGGTTTTTAACTTAGTTTCTCCTTGGGAGGCCTTCTTCAGGTGAAACCTGATTTAGGCCCCTCTTTCGCTGGCTCGACTTAGGCTCTTCTTGAGCCATGTCTCAAATTCTTGTCTTCTAAGGCTTGAGTATGCTCGAACCCTTTAAACAACTTCGATTTTTAGCTGTATAACCCTCTTTTCTAGGTTCTCCATTAATGTTGCACTTCCTCACGGGTCTCCCTTAATCTCTCTAGGCCAGACCTTTTCTTAAGTTAGATAAGTTACCCCCTCTTTTATGGGTTTAACTTAGCACTTCTGAAGCTTTCTTAGCCTCTATCTCCTGAAACCTTTCCTTAGGTTTAGCTTGATGTTTCGAAGATATCTCTTAGCTTCTTTTCTCGTAACCCCTCTCCAGGTTTAGGTGGGTAAAATCTTATCTGCAGGTTTGACTTAGTTTTTCGAAGCTATCTCTTAGCTTCTTTTCTCGGATTTCACCTAGGCTTAGGTTGGTTAAACCCTTGCCGTAGATTCAGTTTTACACGTAGCTAACTATTCCTTAGTTTTTGGTCTCATAATCCCTTCTTTGGGACTAACCTAGTTAGACACTTGTAAGTCCAACTTGATATCTTTAAGACTTTCATAGCCTTAAGTCTAATAGTCTTCTCTGGACACGGGTTTGGCTAAGATTTATAAGTTTAACTTAATAACTTCGAAACTTTGGCAGTTTCAAATCTCGAAACCCTTCCTAGGTGCAGATTTAGTTGAGCCCTTCTCGTAGGCTTGACCAAGGCTTTTCTTGAAGCCTTATCTTATATTTTACACTTAGTCAGTTAAATCCTTACAGTAGGTTTAACTAGGTCTTTCGAAGCTATCTTTCAACTTTAACTCTCGCACCCTTCTTTGGGTCTAGATAGGTTAAACCCCTCTACAGGTTTAAATTCGATTTTTAGAAGTTATTTCTTAACTTCTCTCATAGGTTTAACTTCAGATTTTCGAAGTTATCTCTTAGCTTCTTTTATCGTAACCCTTCTCTGGGTTTAGGTGAGTTAAACCCCCTCTATAGGTTTTAACTTTAGTGTTTCGAAGCTATCTCTTAGCTTCTTTTATCGTAACCCTTCTCTGGGTTTAGGTGAGTTAAACCCTCTCTGTAGGTTTAACTTTAGTGTTTCGAAGCTATTTCTTAGCTTCTTTTCTTGTAACCCCTCTCTGGGTTTATGTGGGTTAAATCTTATCTGCAGGTTTAACTTAGTTTTTCGAAGCTATCTCTTAGCTTCTTTTCTTGTAACCCTCTCTGGGTTTATGTGGGTTAAACCTTATCTGCAGGTTTAACTTTAGTTTTTTGAAGCTATCTCTTAGCTTTTTTTCTTGTAACCCCTCTCTGGGTTTATGTGGGTTAAACCTTATCTGCAGGTTTAACTTAGTTTTTTGAAGCTATCTCTTAGCTTCTTTTCTTGTAACCCCTCTCTGGGTTTATGTGGGTTAAAACATATCTGCAGGTTTAACTTAGTTTTTCGAAGCTATCTCTTAGCTTCTTTTCTTGTAACCCCTCTCTAGGTTTATGTGGGTTAAACCTTATCTGCAGGTTTAACTTGAGTTTTTCGAAGCTATCTCTTAGCTTCTTTTCTTGTAACCCCTCTCTGGGTTTAGGTGGGTTAAACCCTCTCTGCATGTTTAACTTTGGTGTTTCGAAGCTATCTCTTAGTTTCTTTTCTCATTGTTTGATGTAAATTCATTTCGCGCATGCTCATCGTGCTTATCTTTCTCATTGAATGCTTCTCGTGCATTTTAAGAAATTAATTTAACTTTTTCGAAAGTTATTAATTCTCATATAATCAATCGTGTGTTGTGATGCAATCAAATCAAAAAACATACAATCATATTGCTCCAATCGTAATCAACGAAAGAATGAACTGATAAACTCATGGATAATGAAAAATCGCTTTCATTAATTAGCAAACAGGTGTGTTCCATTGACCATAATCGATCAACACAAGTCAAGAACTAACTCGGCCGGCCTCTTTAAAAAATCTCCCTGCTGTAAAACCCAGTGGGAAATCCGCAGGCAGGGGAAAAAAGAGTACCAGTGGAACGAAATTACAATTTATTTTGAATTCAAATAACATGAATAAAACAACTCTTTTATAGAAAGAACCACCTACTTGCAACGAGGTGGATACTTTCTTCAGGTGTAAAACCTCTTCAATCAGCAGACATTCCAGGGTCTGGCCAGTTGATTTCCTTCCATGTCTTGTAACTCATAAGCTCCTCCTCGGAGGACCTTGGTCACCTTGTACGGCCCTTCCCACTTGGGATCGAGCTTTCCGATATTTTTAAATGCATCAGCCTGTCTCAATACTAGATCTCCTTTTTCAAATCTCCGACTTATGACTTTCTGGTCATAAGTAGCCTTTATGCGACTTTTGTACTTCTCAGTTTTTAGGTGGGCGATTTCGTGCTCCTCCTCTAGCATGTCTAGGTTCTCCCTCATCAGCTCTTCATTTCTCCCCTCCTGGAAGTGGGCTAAACGATGTGCCTCCATCCCACTTTTGAAGGTATGACCGCAGCTGCCCCATACACTAGGTGAAAGGGGGACTCCTCTGTTGGCTCCCTGGGGGTGGTCTGATAAGCCCACAAAACTGACTCTAGCTCATCGACCCATCTCTCTCTAGCTTTATCCATCCTGGCACGTATTCCGTTCACAATAGTTCTGTTGGTGACTTCTACCTGGCCATTGGCCTGAGGGTGTGCCACCGATGTGAATCTCTGGACAATCTTCAGGTTATCACACCATTCCCGTACCATGTTTCCCATAAACTGGGTCCCATTATCTGATACCAGGATTCTAGGTATGCCAAACCTGCAGCAAATATATCTCCATAAAAATTTGATTATGTTACCTTCTTCGACCCTCGCTAGAGGTACAACTTCGACCCACTTGCTAAAGTAGTCCACTGCCACCAATAGAAACTTCCGCTAGCCCACTGCAACCGGGAATGGGCCCACCAGGTCAATCCCCCACTTCGCGAAGGGACATGGAGAGTGCATGGTCCCCATCTCCTCTGCAGGGAGGTGGATAAGATAGCCATGCTTTTGGCATTTCTCACACTTCTTCACCCAGTCTTTGGCGTCCTGGGTCATGGTAGGCCAGAAGTATCCGGCCCTCAAGGCCTTCTGAACTATTGCCCGAGCCCCTGCATGGTCAGCACAATAACCTTCATGTATATCTTTGATTACATACCTCCCTTCTTGAGGGGATAAACACCTCAAGTAAGGCTGCGTGAAGGACCGCCGGTACATCTTATCTCCAATCATCGTGTATCGGATTCTCCAATTCTGAGCTTTCCTTTTATCTGGGCAGCTCTCCGAGTTCTGCAATACTCGATATATGCTGGTTCTCCAATCATCTTCAGCTCCTATGACCCCTACTGAGGAAACCGTTGCTTCAGCTTCTGCAGTCACCAGGGTGATCTTCCCCCCTCCCTGCAGTGTTGCGGAACTCACCAGCTTTGAAAGGCTATCCGCTCTGGAGTTTTCCTCTCGAGGTATTTGTCTAACCTCAAAGGAACTGAACCTTCCCTGCAGCTCCGCTACTCGCCGAAGGTAGGCTATCATTTTCTCATCCTTAGCTTCATACCCACTTGTAACCTGCTGGGTTATAAGTTAGGAATCTGAAAATATGATCACCCGACCTGCTCTCAGCTCGGCGGCCATCTCCGTTCCTCGAATCAGGGCCTCGTACTCGGCTCCGTTGTTGGAGGTAATGAATTCAAACCTCACTGCAACTTGTGTTTCCTGGCCCTCCGGATCAATAATTACGATCCCAGCTCCACAACCCTGCATAGATACAGAGCCGTCAATATATACCTTCCATTCTCCTTCCTCCAGCGCACGTGTACCCTCTTGAATGAAGTCAGACAGGGCTTGTGCTTTAATGGTCCTCCGTGGCTCAAAATCCACATCATATTCTCCCAATTCGACGGCCCACTTGACCATCCTCCCTGAGAGATCAACTCTTCCAAGCACCTGTTTCAGAAGGTAGTTAGTCCAAACAATGACCTTATGTGACAAAAAATAAGGTCGTAACCTCTAAGCCGTGACCATTATAGTCAGGGCTGCCTTCTCTATCTTCGAGTATCTCTCTTCTACTCCTTGAATGAGTTTACTGATGTAGTAAACAGGTTTCTGGGTTGACCCCTCCTCCCTCACCAGCACGGAGCTAAGTGAAACCCCACCTACATAGAGGTAGAGGTAAAGTGTCTCCCCTGGTACTGGCTTTGTCAGCATAGATAGCTGGGCTAGGTGCTGCTTAAGCTCCTCAAACGCCTGCTGGCATCGCTCATCCCATTCGAACTTAGATCCCTTTCTCAGAATCTTGAAGAAGGGGTGGCTCCTCTCTGCAGATCTGGCTATGAATCTGCTCAGTGTTGTAATTCTTCCATTCAGTCTCTGCAGCTCCTTGATGTTAGTGGGAGGCTGCATATCGAGCACGACTTTCACCTAGGTAGGGTTAACCTAGATTCCCCGCTGGGTTACCAAATATCCGAGGAATTTCCCGGATTTCATCCCAAAAAAACACTTGGCCAGATTCAGCTTCATGCCATTTCTCCTTAGCACTGAAAAAACTTCCTCCAGATCAGCCACATGCTCTCCAGCTTTCACACTTTTCACAAGCACATCATCAACGTAGACTTCCATGTTCCTCCCTAGCTGGTCTCGGAACATCTTGTCAACCATTCTTTGATAGGTTGCTCTTGCATTCTTTAATCCAAAGGGCATTCTAATATAACAAAAATGTCCACTAGAAATAATGAAACTTACCTTTGGAATGTCTGGAGGGAAAATCTGTATTTGATGGTAGCCTTGGTAGGCGTCCATCATACTTAGTAGCTCAAATCCAGATGTAGAATCGACCATCTGGTCAATCCTAAGGCAAAGGATAATGATCCTTAGGGCAAACCTTGTTCAGATCTCGAAAATCTATGCACATTCTCCATTTTCCTCTGGTTTTGCCACCAACACTGCATTGGACAGCCAGGTGGGAAACTGGATTCGCTTGACATGTCCTGCCTCCAGTAGTTTCTCTGCTTCAGCCTTCATAATGGCATCTTTTTCTGGTCCAAAGACCCTTAGGCTATGTTTGTTTTGGGATTTAAGTGTACGGGGGAAGTCATGACTTTACATCCATGGGATGTAAAATCTTTGATGAATAGTAAAATTATGTGTTTGTTTTGAGATTTTGGTAGGATAGGATTTTGCTTTATGTCAAATCAAGTGTAAGAATAAAGTAGGAAAGAGAATGGATAGAGAAAGTAAATTGTATAAAGTAAATTGTATTGGGAAGAGTAATAATAGGGTTTATAGGTGTGGATTGAGTATAGAATTTTGAAATCTGGATTTCAAATCCCTAACTCGTATGGGACGGGGGCCGAAAAGTCCAAAGTCCATCCGTGTGAGTCTCAAAACAAACACAGCCTTAGTTTCTGCTTCACTGGTTTAGCTTTAGGGTCCACGTTCAGGTGGTGCATCGCGACCTCCTTGGGGATACCTGTCATGTCAGAGGAAGAAAAAGCAAAAACATCTGCATTTCTTCGTAAAGCTGTTACCAGGTCTCTCTCTAGCTCTGGCTCCAGTTGGGTTCCGATCCTTGTTGTGTATCCCTTCTTGTCTGGATACAACTCGATCATCATCAGCTCTTCGCCAGCTTTCATTTTTGGGGAATCAATTTTCTCCGTAATCTTACATCTCTTGGATTCTCGGTCCACCCCCTTATCTCTTTTCAAGCTGCGGTGCAGCTCGTTGTCGGCCATCTTTACTGCCTCCACGTAACATTTTCTGGACTGCAGCTGATCACCAGCTACTTCACCCACCTCATCGTTCACTGGAAACTTAAGTTTCATGTGATAAGTTGATATGACCACCTGAAATAGATTCAATACTGGCCTACCAAAGATCATGTTGTAAGATGAGGGTACATCAACAATCAAAAAATTTGCCATAACTACCCTCCTCCGTGGAGCTTCTCCTAGCCCCACCTGGAGGGTTACCTGACCAAGGGGGTGCACTGCTCCCCCTGTGAATCCATACAACGCTGTATCCACCGATTGCATTTCTATGCTTAAATTCATCTTCTTGAAACATTCCAAGAAAATGATGTCTGCTGAGCTCCCCGTATCTACGAAGATCCTCGCAACAGTGTATCCGGCCACGTCGATTGTGATGACTAACGCATCACTGTGGTCCTCCTTCCTCAGACCTCTGTCTTCTGGGCCAAAGTGAATCCGGGGCGTATGACCTGCTTTCCTCTGATTCTCGTCTCTTGATATTTCTCCCACCTCTCTCCTCATGATCCTCTCTCCAGCTTTTCGCGCACGGAACGAGTCTCCTTCTGCTGGACCTCCTACTATCATCTGGATAAGTCCTCTCTTCTGGGAGGGTCTCTCCTCCTGCCTCCCTTCGATCATCTTTCCTTTTTCCTCAGCTTTGTCATCAACGTCCTTTCTTTTTTGCCCCCTGGAGCTGACCCGATCTCTGTAAATAAACTCTTTAAGATGTCCTGCTTGGGTCATCCTTTCAATCTCATCACGCAAGTGAAAACAGTTGTTAGTGTCATGCCCATATTCATTATGGAAATGACAAAACTTATCTGATTTGGGCTTCTGAGGCCCTCTAGATCGTGTCCATGGAAACTTCATTTCAGGATGGTCAGATGCTACTTCCAGTAGCTCTGCAGGCTCGAGCTTCAGGGGGGTGTACTTGTCAAACCTGGAGCGAGGTCCAGATTTTGCAGCTTTCTCCGGCTCCACTGTTGAGCTCTTCTTTGATGATTCCTTCTTCTTCTCAAGTCTGCTAGGTTTGACATCGGCTCTCTTCGCCTTCCTCACTTCCTCTAGTGTGACGTACTTCTCCGCTCTCCTTAGCAATTCGTCGAACGTCTGGACTGGCTTCTATACCAGGGAGGAAAACAGATCCCCATCTCGGAGATTTCTAGTAAAAGCACTAATTTTTACCTCTGGGGTGTCGGTTGGAACCTCCAATGCTGCCTGATTGAATCTCTTCATGAAGGCCCGCAGGCTTTCATTTTCTCCTTGCTTCATGTTGAACAATGTCAGTGTAGCTCTGGGTTGCCTCCTTGCACTAACGAATTGGTGCAAGAAAAATTCTCCGAACTGCTCGAAGGAGTTGATGGAATTGGGTTCCAGCTGGCCGCCTTAGATAAAGTAGTAAGAAAGACCCTGCACTTCACACCCTCCCCATATCGATAGAGGAGTGCCGAATTTTCAAATCTCATCAAATGGTCATAGGGGTCAGTCGTACCATCATATTCATAATTAAGAGGTTTAAAATTGCTAGACAACTCATCTTGTAAGATATTCTCAGTAAATTGGCAACCTATAACGGGTCGAGGCATACTGACCCGATTTTCCATCTGATGCTTCATGTTGTCCATTTGTTTCCTTAAAGACCTGATCTAGTCTTTCATGGCTTCTGACTGGGTATCTCCTGTACCCCCTTTCTCATCCTCGATCTTACTCTCTCGCTGCAGGGGGGCTGTCTCCCTCCCCCGTGCAGCTTCTTCTGGACCAGCCTCCCTAGGTCTAGGAACTGCTGACCTTTTTTCTTGGACTCCTTCTGCCCCCAGGCCCTCCTCCTGGTTTCTGGACTCCACCTCTCTCCTTCGTTCTTCTTGATGCTCGCCCTGCCTACTCCCCCAAAGTTGCGATCGAGCAGGCAGGTTTCCTATTCCTGGTTCTCCAGTCCATCCTGCAGGAGGGGGTCCTCCCCCCTCCGCCATTGCTCTTGCTATAACTCGAGCTATCATGTCATCCAGCTGCTCCTGAGTGAGGGCGATGGAGGTAGTTGGTTCTGACATTCTCTGAGGTATCCCCCTGGCAGGAGCATTGGCGGCTCCAGGGACCCCCGCTATAGGGATTCCTTCTGGAATCGCAGAGGAAGAAGCAGGTGGGTTAGCCTCTCTCTCTCTAGCAGCAGCTCCTACTCCTGGATGGCGCTGGCCAGGAGTTGAGCTTTCATCTCGCACCACTGTAACAAGTGGTCCTCCAGTGTTGGGCACAACAATGGGTGGCACAGGGTTGGATGCAGCCTCGCCCTGTGTTGGGTTTGCAGGGGCCGCCCTTCCTCGAGCCGGTATTAGTGCAATCGGTCTCATGGGTGTACGTTCACCAGTCATGATGTCTTTCTTTCAGATAATCAGAAAAGAAAAGAGGTTGAAACTTCACGTCTCAGCTCTTCCTTCCCACAGACGGCGCCAATTAATGCGTAAAAACTGACCTGGACCCATTTTCCCACCTGGGTTCCACGTGGGTAATGCCTTTACGCAGCAGAATTCTTAGCTCTTCTCGAACGTACCTGCAAAAAATACGCCAGAGGGTTTTCCGGCGTAGGCATTCCGATGCTCAAGTCAGGTCACCGGAAAATACTCAAGAAAGTACGTAAGAAGTAGCTAAGTAAGAGTGATAGTTAATCGATACCGTTACCTCCCTTCTGAGAGTCTTATTTATATGTACGTTAAGAGTGATAACCGTTATCACGGTTTTAGGGTACTATCCCGCACGTTTCCCCATGATATCGTGCGTGGATATCTTTTCTCTCAAGAAATCTGATTGTGCTTACGTTTTCCCTCCCTAGACGGAGGTTGGACACAGTCAATGGAGGAATATAGAAGATATTCCTTGACTTGGGCCTTAATTATCTCAACTACTCGTTACTTCTCATGTTTCTCGGTCTTATCAGATAAGTAACCGACGTGGGCCTGGTCAAATACCCGCGTGCTCTTCGAATCTCGCCTGGGCCTCGTGGCCCACCTGTAGTCGGGTTTGGGCCTCGCGGCCTTTAGTTAGGTTTGGGCCTCGTGGCCCACCCGTAGTTAGGTTTAGGCCTCGTGGCCTATCTGTGGTTAGGTTTAGGCCTCGTGGCCCACCTGTAGGTGGGTTTAGGGCTTTACAGCCTTGTTACAGTCGATCTGGGCTCGGGCCCATCTCAGGTTTTCCTCCTTCTATCGAAGGTATTTGGTTACGTCCTTAGGCCCCATTGGACTGAGTTTCCTTGGGCCCTACGCGTAGTTGGGCCTAACATTTTTATCCGCATCACTTTTAATATACAAAAAGTTTAATTGTTTGGTGTTCCATAAATTTTCAATACGAAAATAATTCTTGAATAGTGCTATTTTCAAGTAAATTACTTCATTAACTAACTTAATATAATTGATGCGTAAAAACTGACCTGGGCCCGTTTCCCCACCTGGGTTCACATGGGTAAAGCCTTTACGCACTAGGATCCTTAGCTTCCCTCGTACAAACGTACATGCAAAACACGCCGGAGGGTTCTCCGGCATAGGCACTCCGACGCTCAAGTCAGATCACCGGAAAACACTCAAGAAAGTACGTATAAGGTAGCTAAGTGAAAGTGATAGTGATTCGATACCGTTACCTCTCTGCGGGGTGTCCTACTTATACGTACGTTAAGATCCATAACTGTCAACACAGTCTCCAGGCACTATCCCGCACGTTCTGCCATGATGTCGTGCGTGGATATCTTTTTCCTCAAGAAATCTGATCATATCTACGAATTCCCCCCCCTGGATGGAGGTTAGACCCAGTCAATGAGGAATATGGGGAATATTCCTTGGCTTGGGCCTCAATTATCTCAACTACTCATTCCTTCCAGCGTTTCTTGATCTTATCAGATAAATAACCGTCATGGGCTTAGTCAAAAACCCTCACGTACTCTTTAAATCTCGCCTGGGCTTCTCGGCCCACCTGTAGCCAAGTTTGGGCCTCGCGGCCCACCTGCAGTCGGGCTTTGGGCCTCGTGGCCTGTATTCAGTGGTAAGCCTCGTGTCCTATCTGTAGTTGGGCTTGGGCCTCATGGCCCCTCTCCATACAGGCCTGGGCCTCGTGGCCCCCCTGTAGGTAGGTTTAGGACTTCGTAGCCTGGTTTCAGCCGATCTGGGCTCGGGCCCATCTCGGGTTTTCCTCCCTTTATCTAGGGTATATAATAACGTCATTGGGCCCTATTGGGCTGGTCGTATTTGGGCCCTACGTGTAGTTGGGCCTGACATTTTTATCCGTATCAACCACTCCCCCCTACTCTGGTGAGCGATCTTGGAGCTCACTGGAGTAAGGAAGATTTGCACATTCCTCCTTGCAGCTTTAGCTTTGGGAGGTCCTCCCTGCAGCTTTAGCTTTGGGAGGTCCTCCCTGCAGCTACGACTTCCTGGATACATCCCCTCTCGCTAGTCTTTTGGTTTTAGCGACCCTTCGGCTCCCTAGGCCGCCAGCTGTCGAGCATGCATCTGCCCTTCAGCCTTCACACGTCCCATCAGTTCCCTTCTTTATTTCAAATCAGTTTCGCTTCCCCTCCTCTTTCTCTAAATTCTCGCTTCCTCAAGACTCCTTCCTGCAAAAGTCCTCCACGATCATCCTCTCCATTTCTTTCTTCGACCTTTCCCACTGTCCAGGTAATCTTTCTCTCCTTTCTCTTGTTTATTTTCCACACGTAGGGTTTTGAGAAATGTCGGAGTCAAGCTCCTCCCAGACTCCCCCTCCGATTCACAACTCGTCTCAAAGTTCCCATCACTCCGCCATCCCTGCCCTTCCTACGAAGTCCCCCCCGTATCTTTCGGCTCGCCGGAGGTGGACAGGGCTCACTTCTGGGATTCATTCGGGGGTCCCTCTAAGCTTAAGCCAAAAACCCTTAGTAGTTATTTCGAGGAAAACCTGATTTCTTCGGGTTACCACGTGTCTTTTCTAGGCTCAGACGAGCGTCCGAACCTACCTTCTCCTCCCACTCTCGCCTTTTGGCACGCCCAGTTTGAAGCCGGCCTCAGGCTTCCTCCTCCAAAGTTTTTATGTCAAATTGCGGACCTCTACGGGGTTCCGCTTAACCAGTTTACCCCAAATGCGATTCGGATGATGATTTCTTTCTACCTTCTCCTCAAGGGGAATGGAGGGAAACCTTCCGCCGAATTGTTTTTCTCCCAATTTAACTGTAAGACTTCCAGCCCGTTCTTCTATGTAAGCAGTAGAGTGAAAGGAAAATGCTTGTTTCTTGGGAAAGTCCCAAACATCAATAAAGAGTGGAATGATCACTATATTTTTGTTACTCCTGATCGCCCTTGGCCTTTCAAACATCAGAAATGTATTTACAAAAACCCAGCTCCTCCAGCTTCTTCTCACCAAATTTCTTCCTCTACCAACTGCTGGGTCATTCGAGTACAGAATGCCCATGTCCATACTTACGGGTATTTCAACTTACCTGAACTCTGCTCCAATCCACGTCTCCTCTCATTCTTTAAATTCAATCCAGTGAGGGTTCCCCTCGAACCGAATGATGGTAATAATCTTCTTGTAATGATTCTTTATCTATGCATGCAGAGCATAACTCACTACTTACTTGTTTGGCATTTTCTGTTCCCAGAAATGTTGTGGCTGTCCAAGGTATTGGAGGATCCCGCCGATTCCTCTGATTCGGCGTTACCTCCTCCCGCGCCCCAGACTGATGCTCCTGATGCCCCCCCGTCATCTCCCCTTCACACTCCCTCGGAGGATCCTGAGGCTGATGCCCCTCCTCCCAAGAAGTCAAAGGCTGCCAAAGGCAAAGCTACAGCTAGCCAAGGCTCATTACATTCGAAGGATACTTTCAGGCGCAAGTACCCCACCAGACGCAGCCAGGGCCTCTCCTCCGCCCCAATTGATGTTGACTCATACTCTTCAGGTACTTCAGCCAGCAGATTTTTCAGCGAATTAGTCTCAGCCCAAGATTGTGAAAGGCTAGTCAGTCTCCCTCCTGAGCAGCAACAGCACCAGGCTGCGGGCCATTTTGCCCAGGTACTTTATATTCCATGGGAATTATCAGTATCCCTTTCTCTCATTTGTTACCTAACATAGCTTGTGTATTTGTGTTTCAGTTAGGTATTCTCCTGTCCAGCTTATAGAGCCCTTCTAATCTCCTCCCCTCGCCGCAGCTTAAAGAATTGGAGGAGTCCCTCCTGGCGGAGAGGAAGAAGGTCACTCTTGCTTCCCTTCGCGTCAAGAAGGTTGAGGCCGAGCTGGCAAAGGCTGAGGCGGCGCGGGAGGCCGCCGAGAAGGAGACCAGTGATCTAGCCGTCCATTATGCTTTCCAGGAATCTCAGGTGCACGAGAATGCCCTCTTAGAGGGCGCAAAATCCTTCCGCGATCACCTCTTTACTTCTGAATCAGGTCAAAAGCTTCTGCACTCTCTGTGGGTCAATCTTAAGGATGCTTATCTGCAGCATCCTAGCTTCCTGGGGGACATGGGTCCTTATATCCGCTATTTTTACGAGTACGACTTTAATGCCGCGGTATAGCAGCAGGCCGATCCCTCCTTTGCAGGTGCCTTTGATAAAACCGGTCCTCTCCAAGCCATGACCACTCCCCCATGCTTTAAAGGGGATGCCTCCCGCCTTATTGAGGAAGAATGGTGGCTCCCGGTCATGAGCCAGGCAGTCTCTCAGTATCTAAAGGCTGAAGTTACGTGCGCCACCCCTGCCTCTATGGAGCAGCCTCTTTGCCCCCTTTCGTTGGATGCTCCCCTCACTCGGGAAGAGGCTTGCCTGAAGCGGGCTCTGGAGATGGAGGCAAGCCAGGAGGAAGCTACCGCCGAAGCGGAAGGACCCCAGAACTCCCCCCAGTAACCCTCTTCTAAAAACTCTCTTTGTTGATGTAACATACAATTTATTTTTTGTTGTTTTATGTGCTGGTTTAGCACTCGAATTCTGCTCTCCCCTTCGCTGGGAGTTTACTTTCTGCTTAACAACTCTGTTGCCCCCTGGCCGGGGGCTTTTTTGATATGAATGAATGGGATCCTTCCTTGTCGGGAGTTAATTTTCGTATATCCACGTATCTTCCCTTACCGGGAACTGCTTCTCATATCTGGTGTTTATCCTCCGTTGCCGGGAGCTTGTTATTTGCATGAGTACTTGTGTCCTCCCTTGCTGGGAGTTATATGCTGTTTATTTGTGTTTCCCATACTCAATTTTTCACTGCATATTTACAAACTGTCTAGCCTCTAAACTATTAGCTTGTATGCATGACTTAATCATTGGGAACATAACGCTAGCTAGTAGTGTGTACGTATCCTTTTCCTTATAGGCTAATAACTCATTCGCTCATCAACCCCCCTTTTCCTTCTCTAGGGTTTTGTGCTTTAGGCTTTCAGATTTTCCCTTGACTTCATAGTCTGGGATTTTCCTTAGATAGTTTTTCTCATGCTTACGTAAGTTAGCACCCTACTTGGTAGGTAAAACTTAGTATTTTAAAAGGCTTTTCCAGCTCCTTGTTCTCATCACCCTTCTTAGGTGCGTGATCTATCTAAGCCCTTCCTGTAGGCTTTGTCGTTTATGTCTCAGATTTCTCCCTTATCCGACTGGGCTCTCGCTAAAGAGTCGAGTTGGCTCTAGGAGACCTCCTTTCAGTTCCTGTTTTGTCAAACATTTTGGGGTTCAGGCTGATTAAATCCCCTCTGCATGTTTCGCTTAGCTGACATGCAGCCAATAGTCCATTTCCGCTTTCATGTCACTCCTTCTGAGGAGCAAGTAAGCTCTACGTGCTCCCTGGTCTTAGCATTCCTTAACCCTCTGGGGTTTTGAAGCTGGTCAAACCCTTTCTAGGGTCTTAGCTTTTCTCTTCTACAAAAAACCCTTCCTTAGGTTTATACTGATGTTTCAAAACTATTTCTTATTTTCTTATCTTAGGCTTCACCAGGCTTAGTCGGGTTAAACCCTTAGCCGAATATGCCTTAGTTTCCTGCCTCGTAATCTCCCTCTTGGGACTAACCTCATCAGACACTCACAAGTCCAACTTGCTAGCTTAAAGTCTTTCATAGCTTTAAGTTTAATAGTCCTCTCTGGACATAGGTTTAGCTAATCTTTATAGGTTTAGCTTAACGAGTTCGCTGTTTCGGCTGTTTTCCACACTCCAAGACCTTTCTTAGGTGCGAGTTTAGCCGAGCCCTTCTTGTGGGCCTGGTCAAGGCCTGAAAGCCCCGTCTCTTGTATTACACTTAGTCAGTTAAATCCTTATCGTAGGTTTAACCAAGCTTTTTTAAAGCCATCTCTTTAACTATTACACCCTTTCTCGGGTCTAGATAGGTTAACCCCTCTTTGCGGGTTTAACCTTAGCGTTTCGAAGTTATCTTTTAGCTTCATTCTGACAACCCCTCTCTGGGTTTACGTGGGTTAAACCCTCTCTGTGGGTTTAACTTTAGTGTTTCGAAGCTATCTCTTAGCTTCTTTCTCGTAACCCCTCTCTGGGTTTAGGTGGGTTAAACCCTCTCTGTAGGTTTAACTTTAGTGTTTCGAAGCTATCTCTTAGCTTCTTTTTCGTAACCCCTCTCTGGGTTTAGGTGGGTTAAACCCTCTCTGTAGGTTTAACTTTAGTGTTTCGAAGTTATCTCTTAGCTTCTTTCTCGTAACCCCTCTCTGGGTTTAGGTGGGTTAAACCTTCTCTGCGGGTTTAACTTTAGTGTTTCGAAGCTATCTCTTAGCTTCTTTCTCGTAACCCCTCTCTGGGTTTAGGTGGGTTAAACCCTCTCTGCGGGTTTAACTTTAGTGTTTCGAAGCTATCTCTTAGCTTCTTTCTCGTAACCCCTCTCTGGGTTTAGGTGGGTTAAACCCTCTCTGTAGGTTTAACTTTAGTGTTTTGAAGCTATCTCTTAGCTTCTTTCTCGTAACCCCTCTCTGGGTTTAGGTGGGTTAAACCCTCTCTGCGGGTTTAACTTTAGTACTTTTGAAGCTATCTCTTGGCTTCGTTTCTCATAATGCTAATTCATTTCGTGAATGCTCATTGTATTTCTCATTGAATGCTTATCGTGCATTTTATTTGTTGTTTAACTTTCTCGCAAGTTATTAATTCTCACGTAATCAATCGTGTGTTGTGATGCAATTGTATCGAATAACATGTATTTATATTATTCCAATCGTACTCAACGAAAGAATGAACTCATGAACTCATGGATAATGAAAAATCACTTTCATTAATTGATAAACAAATTTGCCCCATTGACCATAATCGATCAACGCAAGTTAAGAGTTAACTTGGCCGGCCTCTTTAAAAAATCTCCCTACGGTAAAACCCTGTGGGAAACCCGCAGGGAGGGGAAAAAAGAGTACCAGTGGAGCGAAGTTACAATTTATTCAGAACATAAATAAAACAACTCTAGCATAAAAAGAACCACCTACTTGCAGCGAGGCGGGTACTTTCTTCAGGTATAAAACCTCTTAAAATGGCAGACTTTCCAGGGTCTAGCCAGTTGATTTCCTTCCATGTCTTGTAGCTCGTGAGCTCCTCCTCGGAGGACCCTGGTCACCTTGTACGGCCCCTCCCACTTGGGATCGAGCTTTCCAATGTTTTTCAACGCGTCAGCTTGCCTCAGGACTAGATCTCCTTCTTCAAATCTCCGACTTACGACTTTCTGGTCATAAGCAGCCTTAATGCGGCTTTTATACTTCTCATTTTTCAGGTGGGCGATCTCGCGCTCCTCTTCTAGCATGTCTAGGTTCTCTCTCATCAACTCTTCATTTCTAGCCTCCTGGAAGTGGGCTAAACGATGTGTCTCCATCCCCACCTCTGCAGGTATAACTGCGGCTGCCCCATACACTAGGTGGAAGGGGACTCCTCCGTTGGCTCCCTGGGGGTGGTCCGATAAGCCCACAAAACTGACTCCAGCTCATCGACCCACCTCCCTCCAGCTTTGTCCAGTCGGGCACGTATCCCGTTCAGAATAGTTCTGTTAGTGACCTCCACTTGACCGTTGGCTTGGGGGTGCGCCACCGATGTGAACCTCTGGACAATTTTTAGGTTATCACACCATTCCCGTACCATGTTTCCCATAAACTGGGTTCCATTATCCGATACCAGGATTCTAGGTATACCAAACCTGCAGCAAATATATCTCCATAAAAACTTGATTATGTTACCTTCTTCTATCCTTGCTAGAGGTACAGCTTCGACCCACTTGCTGAAGTAGTCTACTGCCACCAATAGAAACTTCCGCTGGCCCACTGCAATTGGGAATGGGCCCACTAGGTCCATCCCCCACTTCGCAAAGGGACATGGAGAGTGCATGGTACCCATCTCCTCTGCAGGGAGGTGGATGAGGCGGCCATACTTCTGGCATTTCTCGCACTTCTTCACCCAGCTCTTGGCATCCTGGGTCATGGTAGGCCAGAAGTATCCAGCCCTCAAGGTTTTCCGGACTATTGCCCGAGCTCCTGCATGGTCAGCACAACAACCCTCGTGTATATCCTTAATTACGTACCTCCCTTCTTGAGGGGATAAACATCTCAAGTAAGGCTGCGTGTAGGACCGCCGGTACATCTTGTCCCCGATCATCGTGTATCGAATTCTCCAATTCTGAGCTTTCCTTTTATCTGGGCAGCTCTCCGGTTTCTGCAACACTCGATATATGCTGGTTGTCCAGTCATCTTCAGCTCCGATGACCCCTATCGAGGGATTTGTTGATTCAGCCTCTCGCGATCACTAAGGTGATCTTCCCCCTCCCTGGTAGTGTTCTTTGAACTCGCCCGACTTCGAAAGGCTATCCGCTGCGGAGTTTTCCTCTCGAGGTATCTGCCGGACCTCAAAGGAATCAACCTTCCTGCTGGCTCGGCTACTCGCTGAAGGTAGGCTACCATCTTCTCATCTTTGGCTTCGTACCCCTTGTAAGAAACTCTTTGGGTTACAAGTTGGGAATCGAAAATATGACCACCCGACTGCTCCCAGTGTCTGCGGCCATCTCCATTCCTCGAATCGGGGCCTCATACTCAGCTCCATTGTTGGAGGTGATGAATTCAAACCTGTTTTGCCACTTGCATTTCCTGGCCCTCGGATCAATGATCACGATCCCAGCTCCACAACCCCGCATAGACACGAGTCGTCAACATATACCTTCCATTCTCTTCCTCCTCTGCGCACGTGTACCCTCTGGATGAAGTCGGGAGAGGGCTTGTGCTTTTATGGTCCTCCGTGGCTCAAAATCCACATCATATTCTCCCGATTCGACGGCCCACTTGACCATCCTCCCTGAAAGATCAGCTCTCCCTATCACCTGTTTCAAAAAGGTAGTTAGTCCGAACAATGACCTAATGTGACAAAAAATAAGGTCGTAACCTCCGTGCGGTGACCATTATGGTCAGGGCTGCTTTCTCTATCTCCGAGTATCTCACTTTGCCTTTCTGTATGAGCTTACTAATGTAGTAAACAGGTTTTAGGTTGACCCCTCCTCCCTCACCAGCACGGAGGTGAGTGAGACCCCACCTCTGAGAGAGGTAGAGGTAAAGTGTCTCCCCGGTATAGGCTTCGTTAATGTAGGTAATCTGGCCCAGTCTTTGTTTAAGCTCTTGAACGCCTTTCTTTGGCATTGCTCATTCCACTCGAACTTAGATCCCTTCCTCAAGATTTTAAAGAAGGGATGGCTCCTCTCCGCAGATCGGCTATGAATGCGCTTAAAGCGATAATTCTCCCATTCGGTCTCTGCAGCTCCTTGATATTGGTGGGGGCTGCATATCAAGCATGACTTTCACCTTAGCGAGGTTAACCTCGATTCCCATTTGGGTCACCATATATCCGAGGAACTTCCCGGATCTTACTCCAAAAGAACACTTTTGCTGGATTTGACTTCATGCCGTTCCTCCCGAGCACCGAGAAAGCTTCCTCCAGTGTCGCCACATGTTTTCCAGCTTCTCTACGCTTTTCACGAGCATATCATCAACGTAGACCTCCATGTTCCTCCCTAGCTGGTCTCGGAACATTTTATCCACCATTCTCTGATAGGTAGCTCCTGCATTCTTCAACCCAAAGGGCATTCTAATATAACAGAAAGTTCCACTAGCAATAATGAAACTGACCTTTGGGATATCTGGAGGGAAAATTTGTATCTGATGGTAGCCTTGATAGGCATCCATCATACTTAGCAGCTCAAACCCCGATGTAGAGTCGACCATCTGGTCAATCCTAGGCAAGGGATAATGATCCTTAGGACAAGCCTTGTTCAGGTCTCGAAAATCTATGCACATTCTCCATTTCCCCCTGGTTTCGCCACCAACACAGCATTGGATAGCCAGGTGGGGAATTGTATTCGCTTGACATGTCCTGCCTCCAGCAGCTTTTCTACTTCCACCTTCGTAATGGCATCTTTCTCTGGTCCGAAGGCCCTTAATTTCTGTTTTATTGGTTTAGCTTTAGGATCCACGTTCAGGTGATGCATCGCCACCTCCTCGGGGATACCTGTCGTGTCAGAGGAAGAAAAAACAAAAACGTCCGCATTTCTTCATAGAGCTGCTACCAGGTCCTTCTCCAACTCTGGCTCCAGCTGGGCTCCAATCTTCGTTGTGTATCCTTTCTTTTCGGGATATAACTCCACCATCATCAGCTCTCCTCCAGCTTCCATCTTTGGAGGATCGATTTCTTCGGAAATCATGCACCTCTTGGATTCTCGGCCTACCTCTTTGTCTCTTTTCAGGCTGCGATGTAGCTCTTTATCGGCTATCTTTACTGCCTCCACATAGCATTTTCTGGATTGCAGCTGATCTCCAGCTACTTCACCCACCTCATCATTCACTGGAAACTTGAGTTTCATGTGATAAGTTGATATAACCACCTGAAATAAGTTCAACAATGGTCTACCAAAAATCATGTTATAGGATGAGGGTACATCCACAATAAAAAAATTTGCCATAACTACCCTCCTCCGTGGAGCTTCACCTAGCCCCACCTGGAGGGTTACCTGGCCCAGAGGGTGTACTGCTCCTCCCGTGAATCCGTATAACGCCATATCCACTGGTTGCATTTCTATATTCAAATTCATCTTCTTGAAACATTCTAGGAAGATGATGTCTGCGGAGCTCCCTGTATCTACGAAGATCCGTGCTACCGTATATCCCGCCACATCTGTTGTGATGACCAGTGCATCACTGTGGTCCTCCTTCCTTAAGCTTCCATCCTCTGGGCCAAAATGAATCCGAGGCGTATGGACAGCTTCTTTATGATCCACCTCTCTGGACATTTCTCCTACCTCTCTCCTGAGGGTCCTCTCTCCAGCTCCTCCTGCCTCCCTTCGATCATCCTTCCTTTCTCCTCAGCTTTATCATTAGCTTCTTTTCTTTTTTGACCCCTGGAGCTAACTCGATCTCTGTAAACAAATTCTTTAAGATGTCCCGCTTGGATCATCCTCTCAATCTCATCACGTAAGTGAAAACAATTGTTAGTGTCATGTCCATATTCATTGTGGAAACGACAAAACTTATCTGACTTAGGTTTTTGAGGCCCCCTGGACCGTGTCCATGGAAACTTCATTTCCGGATGGTCAGATGCCACTTTCAGTAGCTCTGCTGGCTCAAGCTTCAGGGGGGTATACTTGTCAAACCTGGAGCGAGGTCCAGATTTTGCAGCTTTCTCAGGTTCTGCTGTTGAGCTTTTCTTCGATGATTCCTTCTTCTTTTCAGGTCCATTTGGTTTGACCTCGGCTCTCTTTGCCTTCCTTACCTCCTCCAATGTGACGTACTTCTCAGCCCTCCTTAGCAGTTCATCGAACGTCTGAACTGGCTTCTTAGCCAGGGAGGAAAACAAGTCTCCATCTCGGAGGTTACTAGTAAAAGCATTAATTTTTACCTCCGGGGTGGCGGTTGGAACCTCTAGTGCCGCCTTATTGAATCTCTTCATGAAGGCCCGTAGGCTTTCATTCTCCCCTTGCTTCATGTTAAACAACGTTAGTGTAGCTCTGGGTTGCCTCCTTGCACTGGCAAATTGATGCAAGAAAAGCTCCCCAAACTGTTCAAAGGAGTTAATGGAATTGGGTTCTAGCTGGCTAAACCACTGCTGGGCTGCCTTAGATAGAGTGGTAAGAAAGACCCTGCACTTCACACCCTCCCCATATCGATGGAGGAGGGCCGAATTTTCAAACCTCACCAAATGATCATAGGGGTCAGTCGTACCATCATATTCATAATTAAGAGGTTTAAAATTGCTAGGCAATTCATCTTGTAAGATATTCTCAGTAAATTGGCAACCTGTAACGGGTCGAGGCATACTAACCCGATTTTCCATCTGATGTTTCATGTTGTCCATTTGCTTCCTTAAGGATCTGATCTGGTCTTTCATGGCCTCAGACTGGGTGTCTCCTGTTCCCTCTCTTGGTCCTCGATCTTACTTCCTCGCTGCAGCGGGGCTGTCTCCTTCCCTCGTGCAGCTTCCTCAGGACCAGCCTCCCTCGGCCGAGGGACTGCTGACCTTCTCTCTTGGGCTCCTTTAGCTCCCAGGGCCTCCTCCTGGTTCCTGGATTCCACCTCTCTCCTTCTCTCCTCTTGATACTCGTCCTGCCTGCTCCCCCCTGGTTGGGATCGAGTAGGCAGATTCCCTGGTCCTGGTTCTCCAGTCCTTCCTACAGGTGGAGGTCCTCCCCCTCCAGCCATTACCCTGGCCACAGCTCGAGCTATCATGTCATCCAGTTGCTCCCGGGTTAGAGCGACAGAGGCAGCTGGTTCTGGGATTATCTGAGGTATCCCCCTGGCTGGGGCATTGGCCGCACCGGGGATCCCTACCATAGGTATTCCTTCTGGTATTGCCGAAGAAGAGGAAGGCATGTTCCCCTCTTCCTCTCTAACAGCAGCTCCTACTCCTGGATGGTGTTGACCAGGAGTTGAGCTCTCACCTTGTGCCACAGTAACCAGTGGCGGTCCTCCAGCGCTGGGCATAGCCACTGGAGGCACGGGGTGGGGCACAACTTCACCCTGCGTTGGGTTTGCGGGGGTTATCCTTCCCCCGGCTGGTACTAGTGCAATCGGTCTCATGGGTGTACGTTCACCCGTCATGATATCCCTTTTTCAGATAATCAGAAAAGAAAAGAAGTTGAAACTCACGTCTCAGCTCTTCTTTTCCCACAGACGGCGCCAATTGATGCGTAAAAACTGACCTGGGCCCGTTTCCCCACCTGGGTTCACGTGGGTAAAGCCTTTACGCACTAGGATCCTTAGCTTCCCTCGTACAAACGTACCTGCAAAACACGCCGGAGGGTTCTCTGGCGTAGGCACTCCGACGCTCAAGTCAGATCACCGGAAAACACTCAAGAAAGTACGTATAAGGTAGCTAAGTGAAAGTGATAGTGATTCGATACCGTTACCTCCCTGCGGGGTGTCCTACTTATACGTACGTTAAGATCCATAACTGTCAACACAGTCTCCAGGCACTATCCCGCATGTTCTGCCATGATGTCGTGCGTGGATATCTTTTTCCTCAAGAAATCTGATCATATCTACGAATTCTCCGCCTGGATGGAGGTTAGACCCAGTCAATGAGGAATATGGGGAATATTCCTTGGCTTGGGCCTCAATTATCTCAACTACTCGTTCCTTCCAGCGTTTCTTGATCTTATCAGATAAAGAACCGTCATGGGCTTAGTCAAAAACCCTCACGTACTCTTTAAATCTTGCCTGGGCTTCTCGGCCCACCTGTAGCCAGGTTTGGGCCTCGCGGCCCACCTGCAGTCGGGCTTTGGGCCTCGTGGCCTGTATTCAGTGGTAAGCCTCGTGTCCTATCTGTAGTTGGGCTTGGGCCTCATGGCCCCTCTCCATACAGGCCTGGGCCTCGTGGCCCCCCTGTAGGTAGGTTTAGGACTTCGTAGCCTGGTTTCAGCCGATCTGGGCTCGGGCCCATCTCGGGTTTTCCTCCCTTTTTTTAGGGTATCTAATAACGTCATTGGGCCCTATTGGGCTGGTCGTATTTGGGCCCTACGTGTAGTTGGGCCTGACATTTTTATCCGTATCAATAATGATACAATGAAATGATATAGTTATATATGAAAAGTGATAATTTATAAGTGAAAAACGATGTTATTTTTATTAAAAGTGATAATCATATTTTATATGCATAAAGTTCAATTGTTTGGTGTTACATAATTTTTCAAGTTGAAAATAATTCTTGTAATAGTGCTACTTTCAAGTAAATGACTTCATTAGCATCATCAACTAACTTAATATAATGATACAATAAAATGATATAGCTATATATATAAAAAGTGATAATGCTACAAGTAAAAATGAGTCACTTTTGATATACATAAAATATAATTTTTTGGTGTTTCATATTTTTCAATATGAAAATAATTGTGTAATAGTGATATTCTCAAGTTAATGAATTCATCAATATTATCAATTATCTTCATATAATGATAAATAAAATTGATATAACTATATATAAGAGTGATAATGTATAAATGAAAAATGAAAGTGTTTTCAAAAAACTAATAATTTTTAATATACATGAAGTTCAAGTTTTTGGTATTCTATAATTTTCAATATGAAAATAACAGCGCCCCATTTAGATAGTAAGGTGATACGAGGGAAGATCTACTCACTGGTGCGCACGGGAGCGCCTTGCCCACTTTGCTTCTTCTTGTACTAGAAAATTCCTTTATTTTCAAATAATTGACTTCATCAACATCATCAATTAACTTAATATAATGATACAATAAAATTGATATAGTTATTATATATAAAAAATGATAATGTACAAGTGAAAGTGATAATGTTTTCATAAAAAGTGATAATCACTTTTAATATACATAAAATTTAATTTTTTGGTGTTCCATAATTTTGAGGCACAATTCTAAATTTAGAGAAATCTCCTTATAAGTCTTTATTTTATTTTTTAATTATTATTATTAGTATATTTTATAAAATTGATTTTGCCGGAGAAGCTCCAGCTAACACGAGGAAGTAGAGTTGCATATCAACAAAGGAGACGTTTGTTACGAGCTCTTCAATGGGAATGAGAATGAAAATACTTTTTTCTCTATGTTCCTAAATGTATTGAAGGAAAAAATATTTCTATGGTATTATATCATTAGAATTTTGCTCTAATTTTGGAAAAAATGAGATAAAATAAGTTTGGTGATGGTGGGGGAGGGGAATGATTGAGGAGAGATTATTATAGGAGGGAAAAAAACTAATCAAAATGGGTAGTGATTACCTTATTTAGGAGGAAAAATAGTGTTAGACAAAAACTTGTATAAGATCGAGTCACTTTTAATAAATTGTTATCACTTTTAAAAAAAAAAGTGATACAAATTAGTATAAAAGTGATAACAATTTATGAAAAGTGATAACAATTTATGAAAAAGTGATAACAATATATGAAAAAGTTATAACAATATATGAAAAAGTGACTTTGTATCATGTCCGTCCCATGTATGAGACAGTTTCACGCAAGAGTGCCCCATAGTGTTATTGATTATTTTTTATTCTCATTAGCCATCATAATTATCTTATATTAATTCTCATTCTCATTGTTATTGAAAATTTTTTAACCAAGCACCCCTAAAAAGAAGAAAAACATCAAATTAGTTGTATGTTAGAAGTAAATTAGGATTCCCTTATTTTTATTTTTAAAATAAATAAAAGGGGACACTCTTGTGTAAGACCGTCTCATGCATAAGACGGAGTCATTTTTTAATAAATTGTTATCACTTTTTCATAAATTGTTATCACTTTTATACTAATTTGTATCACTTTTTTAAAAAGTGATAACAATTTATTATAAAGTGACTAGGTTTCATGCATGAGACATTGAGATGGTCTCATACAAGTTTTTGGCGAATAAAAGTGATGTTTTTAAATAAAAATGATAATATTTTTTCAGATAAAAAGTGCTTGCTTTTAAACACATATGTAATAATTAATTTTCGAGTCGGGAAGCTCATATTTGGATACACGTATTTTCAAATTGATGCTCAATCCAATTAAAAGAATTAAGGCTCATAAAATTCAAACATAATAGTGTCTATAATAATATATAAAAAATTAAAGACATTATAGAATTTCATATACTCCATATTGCATTCAAGGCCCAGTACCGTTGAAATTAAGGACCGCGAATGGTCATATGAAGATTCTAAGGCTGCATTTACTTTTCTTGTTAAACCCCAATAACTCATTTAGTAGGGTATTGACAACTGTTTACTTTGAATGTTAATTCGACCGGGTTATCAGCCATACCCGGGTTAAACCCATACAATTTGCCCAAAATTGTCCCGAGAAGGATGTGCTGTTATTTTTAACTTGAGTACTGTGTATGTGGTTAAATGTCCATATTACCCCCAAATGTAATCCATAATTTCGAACTCCCTGAACATCAAAACTCAGTAAACACGTAACCCTACCCACCTCATCCCATCCGCGCCGCTGAGACCGTTGGTACTGTTCTTCATGCGCCGTGAGAGGGAGACAACAACGGCGTGTATTTCTGGTGGCCGGAACCGTCGCGACGCTGAGCTGAGACGGAGACGATGAGGACCTAAAGTATTGTTCCTCTTTTCATGATAGAATCCCTATTTCGACCGACATAAACCCTATTCTAAATCAAATAAGCTGCGATTAGGTCTGATTCGCTGGAGAACATTCACGTTGAACAATCATTTGGGTACAGAGGAGCCGCTCTATCACGTATGCGTTAGTTTTTTTTTTTTTTGTGTTTAATCATTTCATATTTAACAAACTAACCATTAAGATATTGTTTCAAAAAATGTTAAAATAGCTGCATTTCCAGATTGGGGATTGGAATTTGGGTACCTGGAAGTGACGAGCAATCCCTCTCAAGAACTAGATTGATACACCAGGCAAGCATACTCTTCAATTTTCTACATCATTTTTATATTTTTTGGGTGTAGGGTTCCATCTTTGAGGGCTGTGACTAAATTGAAAACGTGTTGACTGTGACTAAATTTATAGTATGTGAGGGATGAAACTAATTTAATGTGAATAATTCGTTGAAAACATCTTTGATAGATATAAGGGGATAATTGTGAGAGTGGTGTGTTCTTTGATAGTCAAAAACATTCTTGATAATACTATTTTATGGGTTGTTCTTTGAGGGTTGTTCTTTGATAATTGTTTGAGGGCTGCTCTTTGATAATTGTTTGAGGGCTAATCTTTGAGGAACATCTTTGAGGGCTGTTCGTTGAGGGCTGTTCTTTAATATATAACATGTGAATAATTCTTTTAATGTGAAAACATTCTTTGAGTGGGTTTTTTCTTTGATAGTCGAAAATATTCTTTGATTTGTTTAGTTTGATAGATAGCATGTGAATAATTCTTGAATGTGAATAAATTGAAAACATCTTGACTAATATTAAATTTAAGAATGTGAGGGATGGAACTAATTTAATGTGAATAATTCTTTGAAAACATCTTTGATAGATATATGGGAATAATTGTGAGAGTGGTGTTCTTTGATAGTCAAAAACATTCTTGATAATACTATTTTATGGGTTGTTTTTTGAGGGCTGCTCTTTGATAATTGTTTGAGGGCTGAGCTTTGAGGAACATCTTTGAGGGCTGTTCATTGAGGGTTGTTCTTTAATATATAGCATGTGAATAATTCTTTTAATGTGAAAACATTCTTTGAGTGGTGATGCGGATAAAAATGTCAGGCCCAACTACGCGTAGGGCCTAAGGATATTCAGCCCAATAGGGCCCAATGACGTAACCAAATATCTTCGATAGAGGGAGGAAAACCCGAGATGGGCCCGAGCCCAGATCTACTGCAATAAGGCTATGAAGCCCTGAACCTACCTACAGGTGGGCCACGAGGCCCGGGCCTGTATGAAGATGGGCCACGAGGCCAAAACCTAACTACAGATAGGCCACGAGGCCTAAAGCTAACTACAGGCCGTGAGGCCTAAACCCGACTATAGGTGGGCCGCGAGACCCAAACCTAGCTGCAGGTGTGCAGCGAGGCCTAGGCGAGATTTGATGAGCACGCGGGTGTTTGACCAGGCCCATGTCGGGTACTTATCTGATAAGACCAAGAAACATGAGAAGTAACGAGTAGTTGAGATAATTAAGGCTCAAGTCAAGGAATATCTCCTATATTCCTTCATTTACTGGGTCCAACCTCCGTCCAAGAAGGGAAAACGTAGGCACAATCAGATTTCTTGAGAGAAAAGATATCCACACATGACATCATGAGGAAACGTGCGGGATAATGCCCTGAAACCGTGATGACAGTTATGACTCTTAACGTACGTATAAATAAGACTCTCAGAAGGGAGGTAACGGTATCGATTAACTATCACTCTTACTTAGCTACTTTCTATGTACTTTCTTGAGTATTTTCCGGTGACCTGACTTGAGCGTCGGAGTGCCTACACCGGAGAACCCTCCGGCGTGTTTTTTGCAGGTACGTTTCGAGAAAAGCTATGGATCTTATTGTGTAAAGGCTTTACCCACGTGGAACCCAGGTGGGGAAACGGGCTCAGGTCAGTTTTTACGCATCAATTGGCGCCGTCTGTGGGAACAATGAGCAAAGACGTGAGTTGTTCCTGAATTTTATTTTTAGAATTATTGAATATTGATGTTTTCATGGTCATCGAATGACCAACATGGAAGCGGTGGGTGGATCACGGCCCCTACCAAGAAGCATGCAGTTTGGAGTCTCCATTTTTTGTGGAAGACCAAATCAATCTGTGAGATAGTGATCCCTAACTATTAGGGACGTGCAGATAGGAAGCGATCCCAGCTTGAAAAAGAATGTGGTTTAGTTAAAACCCCCTCTCAATTTAAGGAGGAATATTGAGTCAGAACGAAAGGCTCCAAACTTTTTAGTTTTTAACTTTGATTTTCATTGTATGCAAGATTGTACAGAAGTTGTTATCATAGGTACAACGTGAAAACCCACCTGAATAATAGTTCGATAAAAAGACATGATAATGATGTCCTCGCTGGAGCGAGGTGGACCTGAGGAGACCAAGAGGTGTCAAGTCCATTATTGAGTAGGACGTAACCACCCACCTGAATGACAAGTTTGATGAGATGATACAATGACGATGTCCTCGCTGGAGCGAGGTGGATAAGTGGAGACCAAAAGGTGTCCAGTACATTATTGAATGCTATACAACCCCCCACCTAGACGATAATTCGGTAAGATATATGAACTTAGCTCTTTACCCCGAGTATGAAATTTTACAATGAGTCAATGGTGATGATGTTGATATAAATAAGGTACAACTTCTGTGTACTTCACCTGATTCTAACAGAGCATTATCTCTTGAGTGTCTCTAAGTATTCTGATATATTAATATGATGTCATATTAAATGAGCATGATTATTTTATTGTGATATTTTGGACTTAGTTCTGACAAGTATTACAGTTGTGGAAAGTGTACCCATCAAACGAGGTGGGGTACAGTCTTACTCCAGAGGGAGGAGGACCAATCTACCACCACCTCCCTCACGAATTTTAGAAGGAAAACCAATTGCAGAAGCAAGCAAGGCTGTGGAGAAAGCCATGGGTGGAACTGACATGATCCCACCTACGAGACAACGACGTCCTCCCTAGAGTAAGGTGGGCATGAAGAGACCTAGAGATGTCAAGGGTATAGTTGAGCACAATTAAACCCCCATCTAGACGATAAATTGGTAAAATCTCTAAATTTAGCTCTTTTACCACACCATGAATCAGTGGTAAGAATATTGACGTGAGCAAGGTACGACTTCTATTAATTTCATATGATTTTAACGAAGCCTTAGTTTATGGATATGATGAATATCGGATATGATGTTCGTTCAAATGATTATGATATTTTTGACTTAGTATTAACAAGTGTTGCAGATGTGTAAATTATACCCATCAACGAGGTAGGGTACAGCCTCCCTCCAGAGGGAGGTATTCCCTGAGCAGGTTAGACCTGAAAAAGAGAAAAGTTCCCCCTTAACCAGAAGATGGTTTTGCTGCGGAATGAGATCTATTGGAGGTAGGAAGACGGGTTTCTCATGATATCCCTGCTGGAGAAAGGAAAATATGATTATGCCCGATGAATAATGATGGAAAGAGAAACACCTTCCCTGGAGGGAGGAGAAACATGCAGAAACTCTGAAGTGCTAAACACACAGTGAGGTGTTTGGAGATCAACTACAAACCTGGAAATACGTACTAATTCAGAGATCGAGAAAACAACTTTGACTATAATGGTCACTGTTCGGAGAGCTGATCTTTCAGGTGGGATGGCCAGGTGGGCCGTAGAGATGGGGCTGAATATGAAGCCTTGATCCAAGGAGTAGAGATGGCAGCTAAGCTGGGAGCACGACGTGTGGTCATGTTTTCAGATCCCAGCTGGTGACGCAGCAGATGACAGATGGATATGTAACAAAGGATGAAAAGATGATAGCCTAACTCCAGCGAGTAGCGTGGTTACTGGGCAGATTCAGTTCTTTTGAGGTCAGATAAATACCTCGAGAAGAAAATTCCAGAGTAGAAAGCCCGTCCAAGCTGGCGAGTTTAGCAACACTGGAGGCAGTTTGTGATGATCGGGGGTCAGATGTACAAGTGATCATTCACTAAACCATACTTAAGGATGTTTATCCCCCACAGAAAGGAGATTTGACATCCCCAAAATTCTAGTATCAAATAACGGTACCCACCTCGCTGGAGCTTTGGTTCGAGCCTAGTGCAAATACCTTGGAGATCACTGAAAAATTCTCTCTACTCTAGCTAGTCGGGATGTTACTAGCTGGACCTTACTACCTAGAGTAAGGGGGAGTGGTTGATACGTTCGAAAGATTGGGTAAGTTGGACCCAAAATGGGAGAGGCCCTACAAGATTGTTAGGGTTCCCGGAGGAGGAGCATATGAACTCCAGGATATGGAGGGAAATCAAATTGCTCGACCTTGGAGTGTGTGCCTTCTGAAGAGGTTCTGTGTTCGAACCCCACCTCACTACAGGTAGGTGGACTTCATTTGATTGATATTGCATTTATTTGCAGTTCTTTACTTGATGTGATTTGGCCGCACTGGTACTCTTGTTTCTCCTGCCTATGAGTTTTGCCATAGGGAGGTTTTATTAAGAGACCGACTAAGTTGATTTTGACTTACATTGATCGATTATGGTCAATGGGACATTATTGTGTTGAATGAGAGAAGTATTTTCTTATTTCTTAGTATTGCAAATTTATATGAGTACTTAGAAGTGGAAAAAATCAGATTTGAGATTAGCAAAGCTAACAGATAGCTGCAGAATTGAGAAACCTAAGTTAAATTTGATATTTTTAACTGAGATTTGAGATTAGCAAAGCTAACAGATAGCTGCAGAATTGAGAAACCTAAGTTAAATTTGATATGTTTAACTGAGATTTGAGATTAGCAAAGCTAAGAGAAAGTTGGAGAATTGAAAACCTTGTGTTAAACCTGATTTGTTTAACTGAAATTTGAGATTAATGAAGCTAAAAGAAACTAAGTTAAACTTAGACAACTTAACTTGGACGCCCTTTACGGGTTTGAGATTGTGACACCCTTTACGGGTTTGAGATTGTGACACCCTTTATGGGTTTGAGATTGTGACGCCCGTTACGGGTTTGAGATTGTGATGCCCTTTATGGGTTTGAGATTGTGACGCCCTTTACGGGTTTGAGATTGTGACGTCCTTTACGGGTTTGAGATTGTGACGCCCTTTACGGGTTTGAGATTGTGATGCCCTTTACGGGTTTGAGATTGTGACGCTCTTTACGGGTTTGAGATTGTGACGCCCTTTATGAGTTTGAGATTGTGATGCCCTTTATGGGTTTAAGATTGTGACGCCCTTTACGGGTTTGAGATTGTGACGCCCTTTATGGGTTTGAGATTGTGACGCCCTTTATGGGTTTGAGATTGTGACGCCCTTTACGGGTTTGAGATTGTGACGCCCTTTATGGGAGGATTGAGATTGTAATGCCATTTATGGGTTTGAGATTGTGACGCCCTTTACGAGTTTGAGATTGTGACGCCCTTTACGGGTTTGAGATTCTGACATACTTTACGGGTTTGAAATCTTGACGCCTTTTACAGGTCTGAAATTTTGACATCCCTTATGAAGCTGAAAAGCTGACGCCCAAATAGGGTATGAAAAAAAATGACACCGAGAAGGGGACGGAATAAAACCATAAAGATCGAGAAAGAATAAACATGCTCAAAAAAGGGGGTCCGTGTGAAATCACTTGAGTATGAAAACCAAAGTAGAGCTCTGAAAGAGCTTGAGGAGAGTTAAACTTAACTACTGAAAAAACATCCCAGAGAAGGGACTGCCTGAAGTTTTGTAGAGAATTAACAAGTTGGTCTAGAGAGATTCTTTCCGAGTGATATTGCTGAGTTATGAAAAACTTTATTAAGCTTGATTAGATTTTGAAGGAGGTCATAGGTGGCTTGAATAGAAGACTTAGGCGCGAAAAACCTAGAACTAATCTTGATAAGATAAACTTGTCAAGAATCCAACTGGATGCCCATCAAGGGTTTGCAGAGCCGGATAAAGCTCGAGCTTAAACGAGGCTAAACCTGAGATGTTTAACTAAGATATGATTTACAAAGCTAAGATATAACTTGAGAAACCTAAACACCGAGATGTTTAACGGAGAAATTCAGAGCTGAAAAAAGATCGAGAGAATACTCACAGCTAAGAGATAGCTTCAAGAAATTAAGTTAAACCTGCAGCGAGGGTTTAACTAATCTGAACCTAGAGAGGGTTGTGAGAAAAAAAGCTAAGAGATAGCTTCGAAAAACTAAGTTAAACTTGTAGAGAGGGTTTAACTAACCTAAACCCAGAGAGGGTTGCAAGATTCAAAGCTAAGAGATAGCTTCAAGAAAACTAAGTTAAACATACAGTGAGGGTTTAACTAACCTGAACCCAGAAAGGGTTGCAAGATTCAAAGCTAAAGAGATAGCTTAGAGAAAGCTAAGTTAAACCTGCAGAGAGGGTTTAACTAACCTAAACCCAGAGAGGGTTGTAAGATTCAAAGCTAAGAGATAGCTTCGAGAAAACTAAGTTAAACCTACAGTGAGGGTTTAACTAACCTGAACCCAGAAAGGGTTGCAAGATTCAAAGCTAAAGAAATATCTTAGAAAAAACTAAGTTAAACCTACAGAGTTTAACAAAATCTACCCCCAGTGAGGGTTATGAGATTCAAAGCTAAGAGATAGCTTCGTGAAAACAAAGTTAAACCTACGAGAGAGGGTTTAACCCACCTAAACCCAGAGAAGGGTTATGAGAAACGAAGCTAAGAGATACCTTCAAAACACTAAAGTTAAACCTACGAGAGAGGATTTAACCCACCTAAACCCAGAGAAGGGTTACGAGAAACGAAGCTAAGAGATAGCTTCAAAACACTGAAGTTAAACCTATAGAGAGGGTTTAACCCACCTAAATCCAGAGAAGGGTTACAACAAAAAGAAGCTAAGATATAGCTTAGAAACACTAAAGTTAAACCTACGAGAGAGGGTTTAACCCACCTAAACCCAGAGAAGGGTTACGAGAAACAAAACTAAGAGATAGCTTCCAAATACTAAAGTTAAACCTACGAGAGGGGGTTACGAGAAACAAAACTAAGAGATAGCTTCGAAACACTGATGTTAAACCTGCAGAGAGGGTTTAACCCACCCAAACCCAGAGAAGGGTTACAACAAAAAGAAGCTAAGAGATAGCTTCGAAACACTGAAGTTAAACCTACAGTGAGGGTTAAACCCGCCTAAACCCCAAGAAGGGTTATGAGAAGAGAAGTTAAGAAATAACTTATAAAAATCGAAGTTAATCCTAAAGAGGGGTTTAACCTATCTAGACCCAAAGAAGGGTTACGAAGAATAGAAGCTAAAAGATAGCTTCAAGAAAATTAAGTTAAACCTGCAGCGAGGGTTTAACTAACCTGAACCTGAGAAGGGTTACGAAGAATAGAAGCTAAGAGATAGCTTCAAGAAGAATAGAAGCTAAGAGATAGCTTCAAGAAATTAAGTTAAACCTGCAGCGAGGGTTTAACTAACCTGAACCCAAGAAGGGTTACGAAGAATAGGAGCTAAGAGATAGCTTCAAGAAATTAAGTTAAACCTGCAGCGAGGGTTTAACTAACCTGAACCCAGAGAGGAGTTACGAGAAAAGAAGCTAAGAGATAGCTTCGAAACACTAAAGTTAAACCTATAGAGAGGGTTTAACCCACCTAAACCCAGAGAAGGGTTACGAGAAAAGAAGTTAAGAGATAGCTTCGAAACACAAAAGTTAAACCTATAGAGAGGGTTTAACCCACCTAAACCCAGAGAAGGGTTACGAGAAAAGAAGATAAGAAATAGCATCGAAAAACTAAGTTAAACCTACAGAAAAGGTTAAACCCACCTAAGCCCAAGAAGGGTTACGAGAGGAGAAGCTAAGAGATAGCTTCAAGAAATTAAGTTAAACCTGAAGATAAAGTTTAACCCACCTAAACCCAGAGAGGGTTACGAGAAAAGAAGCTAAGAGATAGCTTCAAGAAATTAAGTTAAACCTACAGAAAAGGTTTAACCCGCCTAAACCAAAGAAGGGTTACGAAGAATAGAAGCTAAGAGATAGCTTCAAGAAATTAAGTTAACCTGCAGCGAGGATTTAACTAACCTGAACCCAGAGAGGAGTTACGAGAAAAGAAGCTAAGAGATAGCTTCGAAACACTAAAGTTAAACCTATAGAGAAGGTTTACCACACCTAAACCCAGAGAAGGGTTACGAGAAAAGAAGCTAAGATATAGCTTCGAAACACTAAAGTTAAACCTATAGAGAGGGTTTAACCCACCTAAACCCAAAGAAGGATTACGAGAAAAGAAGATAAGAAATAACTTCGAAAAACTAAGTTAAACCTACAGAAAAGGTTTAACCCACCTAAGCCTTAAGAAGGGTTACGAGAAGAGAAGCTAAGAGATAGCTTCAAGAAATTAAGTTAAACCTGTAGATAACGTTTAAGCCACCTAAACCCAGAGAGGGTTACGAGAAAAGAAGCTAAGAGATAGCTTTAAGAAATTAAGTAAAACCTACAGAAAAGGTTTAACCCGCCTAAACCCAAGAAGGGTTACGAAGAATAGAAGCTCAGAGATAGCTTCAAGAAATTAAGTTAAACCTACAGCGAGGGTTTAACTAACCTGAACCCAGAGAGGAGTTACGAGAAAATAAGCTAAGAGATAGCTTCGAGACACTAAAGTTAAACCTATAGAGAGGGTTTAACCCACCTAAACCCAGAGAAGGGTTACGAAAAAAGAAGCTAAGAGATAGCTTCGAAACACAAAAGTTAAACCTATAGAGAGGGTTTAACCCACCTAAACCCAAAGAAGGGTTACGAGAAAAGAAACTAAGAGATAGCTTCGAAACACAAAAGTTAAACCTATAGAGAGGGTTTAACACACCTAAACCAAGAGAAGGGTTACGAGAAAAGAAGATAAGAAATAACTTCGAAAAACTAAGTTAAACCTACAGAAAAGGTTTAACCCACCTAAGCCCAAGAAGGGTTACGAGAGGAGAAGCTAAGAGATAACTTCAAGAAATTAAGTTAAACCTGCAGTGAGGGTTTAACTAACCTGAACCCAGAGAGGAGTTACGAGAAAAGAAGCTAAGAGATAGCTTCGAAACACTAAAGTTAAATCTATAGAGAGGGTTTAACCCACCTAAACCTAGAGAAGGGTTACGAGAAAAGAAGATAAAAAATAGCTTCGAAAAACTAAGTTAAACCTATGGAAAAGGTTTAACCCACCTAAGCCCAAGAAGGGTTACGAGAAGAGAAGCGAAGAGATAGCTTCAAGAAATTAAGTTTAAACCTGCAGATAAGGGTTAACCCACCTAAACCCAGAGAGGGTTACGAGAAAAGAAGCAAAGATATAGCTTCAAGAAATTAAGTTAAACCTACAGAAAAGGTTTAACCCGCCTAAACCCAAGAAGGGTTACGAAGAATAGAAGCTAAGAGATAGCTTCAAGAAATTAAGTTAAACCTGCAGTGAGGGTTTAACTAACCTGTACCCAGAGAGGAGTTACGAGAAAAGAAGCTAAGAGATAGCTTCGAAACACTAAAGTTAAACCTATGGAGAGGGTTTAACCCACCTAAACCCAGAGAAGGGTTACGAGAAAAGAAGCTAAGAGATAGCTTCGAAACACTAAAGTTAAATCTATAGAAAGGGTTTAACCCACCTAAACCTAGAGAAGGGTTACGAGAAAAGAAGATAAGAAATAGTTTCGAAAAACTAAGTTAAACCTACGGAAAAGGTTTAACCCACTTAAGCCTAAGAAGGGTTACGAGAAGAGAAGCTAAGAGATAGCTTCAAGAAATTATGTTAAACCTGCAGATAAGGTTTAACCCTCCTAAACCCAGAGAGGGTTACGAGAAAAGAAGCAAAGAGATAGCTTCAAGAAATTAAGTTAAACCTACAGAAAAGGTTTAACCCGCCTAAACCCAAGAAGGGTTACGAAGAATAGAAGCTAAGAGATAGCTTCAAGAAATTAAGTTAAACCTGCAGTGAGGGTTTAACTAACCTGAACCCAGAGAGGAGTTACGAGAAAAGAAGCTAAGAGATAGCTTCGAAACACTAAAGTTAAACCTATAGAGAGGGTTTAACCCACCTAAACCCAGAGAAGGGTTACGAGAAAAGAAGCTAAGAGATAGCTTCGAAACACTAAAGTTAAACCTATAGAGAGGATTTAACCCACCTAAACCTAGAGAAGTTACGAGAAAAGAAGATAAGAAATAGCTTCGAAAAACTAAGTTAAACCTACGTAAAAGGTTTAACCCACCTAAGCCTAAGAAAGGTTACGAGAAGAGAAGCTAAGAGATAGCTTCAAGAAATTATGTTAAACCTGTATATAAAGTTTAACCCACCTAAACCCAGAGAGGGTTACGAGAAAAGAAGCTAAGAGATAGCTTCAAGAAATTAAGTTAAACCCTATAAAAAGAGGGTTTAACCCACCTAAACCCGAAGAAGGGTTACGAAGAAAAGAAGCTAAGAGATAGCTTCAAAAATTAAGTTTAAACCTATAGAGAGGGTTTAACTAACCTAAACCCGAGAGGGTTACGAGAAAGAAGCTAAGAGATAGCTTCAAAAAAATTAAGTTAAGAAGAGAGGTTTAACCACCTAAACCCAGAGAAGGGTTACGAGAAAAGAAGCTAAGAGATAGCTTGAAAACACTAAAGTTAAACCTATAGAGAGGTTTAACCAAGAAGAGAAGGGTTACGAGAAAAGAAGCTAAGAGATAGCTTCAAAAACTAAAGTTAAACCTATAGAGAGGGTTTAACCACCTAAACCCAGAGAAGGGTTACGAGAAAAGAAGATAAGAGATAGCTTCAAGAAACTAAGTTAAACCTATAGAAAGGTTTAACCCACCTAAACCCAAGAAGGGTTACGAAGAAAAGAAGCTAAGAGATAGCTTCAAGAAATTAAGTTAAACCTATAGAGAAAGGTTTAACCCACCTAAACCGAGAGAGGAGTTACGAAGAAAAGAAGCTAAGAGATAGCTTCAAAAATTAAGTTTAAAAGAAGAAAAGGTTTAACCCACCTAAACCCAGAGAAGGGTTACTAAGAAAAGAAGCTAAGAGATAGCTTCAAGAAATTAAGTTAAACTACGGAAAAGGTTTAACCCAACTAAAACCCCAGAGAAGAGTTACGAGAAAAGAAGCTAAGAGATAGCTTCAAGAAATTAAGTTAAACCTATAGAGAAAGGTTTAACCCACCTAAACCCTAGAGAAGGGTTACGAAGAAAAGAAGATAAGAAATAGCTTCAAAAAATTAAGTTAAACCTACGGAAAAGGTTTAACCCACCTAAGCCCAAGAAGGGTTACAAGAAGAGAACCTAAGAGATAGCTTCAAGAAATTAAGTTAAACCTGCAGATAAGGTTTAACCCACCTAAACCCAGAGAGGATTACTAGAAAAGAAGCTAAGAAATAGCTTCAAGAAATTAAGTTAAACCTACAGAAAAGGTTTAACCCGCCTAAACCCAAGAAGGGTTACGAAGAAAAGAAGCTAAGAGATAGCTTCAAGAAAAACTAAGTTAAACCTAAGAGAAGGTTTAACCCACCTAAACCCAGAGAAGGGTCACGAGAAAAGAAGCTAAGAGATAGCTTCAAGAAATACTAAAGTTAAACCTATAGAGAGGGTTTAACCCATCTAAACCCAGAGAAGGGTTACGAGAAAAGAAGCTAAGAGATAGCTTCAAGAAATTAAGTTAAACCTATAGAGAAAGGTTTAACCCACCTAAACCCAAGAAGGGTTACGAGAAAGAAGATAAGAGATAGCTTCAAGAAATTAAGTTAAACCTGCGAGAAAGGTTTAACCCACCTAAACAGAAGAGGGTTACGAGAAGAGGACCTAAGAGATAGCTTCAAGAAATTAAGTTAAACCTATAGAGAGGGTTTAACCCACCTAAACCCAGAGAAGGGTTACGAGAAAAGAAGCTAAGAGATAGCTTCAAGAAATTAAGTTAAACCCTAGAGAGGTTTTAACCCGCCCAAACCCAAGAAGAGAAGAATAGTTACAAGAAAGCTTCAAGAAATTAAGTTAAACTGCAGCGAGGTTTAACTATATAGAGTTACGAGAAAAACACTAAGATAGTTAAAACACTAAAGAGAGGGTTTAACCCACCTAAACCCAGAGAAGGGTTACGAGAAAAGAAGCTAAGAGATAGCTTCGAAACACTTAAGTTAAACCTATAGAGAGGTTTTAACCCACCAAGTCCTAGAGAAGGGTTACAAGAAAAGAAGCTAAGATATAGCTTCGAAACACTAAAGTTAAACCTATAGAGAGGGTTTAACCCACCTAAACCCAGAGAAGGGTTACGAGAAAAGAAGATAAGAAATAGCTTCGAAAAAATAAGTTAAACCTACAGAAAAGGTTTAACCCACCTAAGCCCAAGAAGGGTTACGAGAAGAGAACCTAAGAGCTAGCTTCAAGAAATTAAGCTAAACCTGCAGATAAGGTTTAACCCTCATAAACCCAGAGAGGGTTACGAGTAAAGAAACTAAGAGATAGCTTCAAGATATTAAGTTAAACCTACATAAAAGGTTTAACCCGCCTAAACCCAAGAAGGGTTACGAAGAATAGAAGCTAAGAGATAGCTTCAAGAAATTAAGTTAAACCTAGAGATTAACTTTAACCCACCAAAGCTAAGAGATAGCTTCAAAACACTTAAGTTAAACCTATAGAGAGGGTTTAACCCACCAAATCCCAGAGAAGGGTTACGAGAAAAGAAGCTAAGAGATAGCTTCGAAACACTAAAGTTAAACCTATAGAGAGGGTTTAACCCACCCATACCCAGAGAAGGGTTACGAGAAAAGAAGATAAGAAATAGCTTTGAAAAACTAAGTTAAACCTACAGAAAAGGTTTAACCCACCTAAGCCCAAGAAGGGTTACGAGAAGAGAAGCTAAGAGATAGCTTCAAGAAATTAAGTTAAACCTGCAGATAAGGTTTAACCCACCTAAACCTAGAGAGCGTTACGAGAAAAGAAACTAAGAGATAGCTTCAAGAAATTAAGTTAAACCTACAGAAAAGGTTTAACCCGCCTAAACCCAAGAAGGGATACGAAGAATAGAAGCTAAGAGATAGCTTCAAGAAATTATGTTAATCCTGCAGCGAGGGTTTAACTAACCTGAACCCAGAGAAGGTTACGAGAAAAGAAGCTAAGAGATAGATCAAGAAAGTTTTGATGAGTTAAAAGAAGCAGTTCAGATGATTAGATGACCCTGAAGAACAGCTGAGATCAAGTCCTTATACTAAGCTGATCAGACTAGGTCAAGGACGGATCAAGTCAGCTGAAGACTGAATAGTTGCTAGTCATCTGGAGACCAACTCAAGTCTAGTCGTATGCAGGAGACAGTAATAAAGAGCTCAGACGTGGTCAAGACAAGCTGAGTAGAATAAGAAAGGCGAGTCTTCACCAAGTCAGCTGCAGATGAGTAGGAGAAATCAGCTGAGGAGCTGAGCAGTTTTCAAGAATAAGTTTATTGAGCAGTTTTCAGTTTGTTAGAACTGACTAACAAACTAACTGTCTTTTCAGACTTATAAATAGGTCTAGGCACGTCATTAAAATACACGAATTTTTAATTCAGTAATATATTCTCACAAATCACAAGTTTTCAATAAGCACAAAATCATTTTCAAGGATTTCTTCATAGATCTTTCTAAGTGTTTATAGAACACTATCTTATACTTCTTCAAATACACTCCTATCACTATAGAGTTAGATTTTTCAGAATAGTTTAGTAGTTTGAAGATTTGAAGATCTTTGTAAATTGTAAGCTGTACGATTGGAAAGTGAGTAAGTAAGCTAGTGGAAGAGACCCTTCTTCAAAGTTTGAAGAAGGAGAGTGGATGTAGGATTTTTATAATCCGAACCACTATAAATCTGGTGTTCTTCATTGCTTTACTTTACTTTTCTGTCTATTTCAATTTTCAGTTTATAAATCAAAGATTAATTTCAGAATTCAAGTTAGAACTAAAATAACAGTGTGCTTTTGATCATAGTAAAGTTGAGTTTAAATTGAATTTCCGCTGTGCTAGTTGGGTGTTTTGAATAAGTTTTAAAAGATTTGTAAAAATCTATAAATCTATTCAACCCCCCTTCTAGATTTTTCCTAGAAGGCCAGTTCAAGTTTATCTAATCTACTCAACTAATCGGGACCAACAAGTGGTATCAGAGCAGTTTTAAGCTGTTCTGATATTAATTTTAGGTTTTAACTAAGATTCTGAAATTTGTTCTTGATTTTCTTCATCTTCTTTATTTTTACTAACCGTGCTACTAATAAGATTGTGGAGTGTTTTTGTTTTCCTATCTCATCATGTCTTCAGGCAAGAACAAGAAATCCAGGAGTCTACCTGAATTTTCAATTGAAGAATATGACTATTGGAAATTTAGGATGGAAAATCATCTCAAGGCAATCCATGATAGGATGGAGGAGGTTCTTGAAGAAGGACCTATTAAATTTTATCATGGAGGCACCAGTAATGGCACTAAGTCAGCTGAAACCAGAGTCAGACAGGAGAAAAAGAGTTCAGAACTGACAAGTGATGAGAGGAAAATCCACAACCTAGACCAGGTAGCTAGGACTGAAATCATTGAAACTCTAAGTAAAGACTGGATTGAAAAAGTCAAAAGATGCAAATCAGCTAAGGAGATGTGGCAGACACTTGCAAATGTTTGTGAAGGATCTGACCAAGTGAAAGAGAATAAGCTGCAGTCTGTATTACATACCTTTGATACCTTCAAGATGAAGGAGAATGAAAAAGTGGATCAGCTAGATGTGATTTTAACAAATCTTCTCAACAAAGCACCTGATCTAGGAAAGAGCTATACAGAAAAAGAGATCAATAATAAGATACTGAGATCTTTGACCAAGAGATGGAGAGAAAAGTCTAATATCCTTAAAGCAACCCAAAATTTATCTTCTATTACTCATCATACCTTATTTTCTCATCTTAAAGCTTTGGAGTATGACATTCAGATAGAAGATAAGGAAGATGAGATGGAGTCAAGCACCTCATCCAAATCTGTTGCCTTTGTCAACAAAGAAGACAAGATGACAGCTGAATCTGTAGGAGCTGATCTATCTCTGAAGGAACAGATGGCTTTACTCACCAAAAGGTATGACAGATTAAGAATGATATATAAGCATAACAAATTGAGGTTTGCAGGCAAGGACAGATCCAGATCCAAATCAAGAAGAAAGGAAGATGATTCTACAGATGATGACAAGAGTAGGAGCCAGACAAGGAGATTTAGATCTCCTGCTAAAGAAATCCTACTAGCCCTAAAGATGTCCTTGGCTGCTTATAAACAGCTAGAGATTATTCTTCTTCTGATAATGATTCCTGTAAATCCATTTCAGATAATGATCAAACTGTTATTCAAGGGTTATTGAGAGACCTAAAGATGTCCTTGGCTGCTTATAAACAGCTAGAGACAGAAAATTTAACTTTAAAAGATTAAATTCAGATTCTAATTAAAGGCAAGCAGGTGGTGAACTACCCAGAATCTGAGGAAATATTTAAGGGGGAATGTTTACCCCAGGCTGAGGCTAGTACATCAGCCAACTTGTCTGAAAGATTAGAAAATGAATTGAAATCTTTAAAAGACAAATTTGAGGCAATCTATGCTGAAAATGAATTAATTAAGAAAGACAATGAGAAGTTTGTCTTCAAAATAAGTCAACTTAATAATTCACAATCAGCAATAGATCACATCTTTAATACTTCTAAAAAATCCCATGACAAAACAGGTCTTGGTTATGATAGAAATAGTAAATCAGATGTTCAGAAACCTAGGAAATTTGTGAAGGCATCTAATAACCCAAAAGAGATTAGAATTGGTCCTTGGAAACCACTTAGTCAAATAAGGACTGCATCTCCCAGCCTAAAAACAAAAATTCAACTGAGGATTCCTTATAAGACTAAGAGAACTCCAAGAACCGAGATAAGAAGAAATTCTTATTATAGTTCTTTTGATGGGAGAAGTAGATGCTATCCCACTTTTCCTAAGTTCAAGAAAATTACTAAATCTGAATACAACAAATTATCATTCAAAAGTGATATAATTGTAGACAGATTTGGTAGAGAGACCAAGTCTGATTTATTATTAGGAAATGAGATGTTTGTCTGGTTACCTAAAGTGATGCTTGACCTTCAAGGACCCAAGAGATCTTAGCTTCTATATGGTACATAGACAATGGTTGTTCACAACACATGACTTATAACAAGAGGCTACTATAAAATTTCCAGAATATTGATGGTCCTAGAGTATTATTTGGAGACAACAGTTGTGGACAGACTAAAGGAGTAGGTACTCTGATTATCAAGGATATTCAGGTATCTGAGGTATATTTTGTTGAAGGTTTAAAACATAATCTGCTATCTGTTTCCCAACTTTGTGATAAAGGTTTTCTTGTCAAATTTTCAAAAGATAAATGTGATATCTTAGATAGTTCCTCAGACAAAGTACTTCTAACTGGCTTCAGACATGGTAATTTCTATGTGGCAAACTTCAATAGTTGTCCCAAGGATACTTGTCTGATAGCTAAGGGTGGAGATGACCTCAGCTGGCTATGGCATAAGAGGCTTAGTCATCTGAACTTCAAGACCCTTAGTAAGCTGGCTAGAAAGAATCTTGTTAAGGGATTACCTGAGAAACTTTGTTCTACTGATCTGAAGTGTGATGCTTGTCAAAAAGGTAAACAACTTAGACACTCATTTAAGAGTATTAACACCTCATCATCTGAAAGAGTATTACTACTACTTCATCTTGATCTGTTTGGACCTGTTTCACCTCTCAGTTTTAGTGGAAGGAAATATACTCTTGTTGTGGTAGATGATTTTTCTAGATACACTTGGGTTATATTTCTTTTCAAGAAAAATGAGACTATAAACAAGATCCCTGATCTGTTCAGACATATTCAAAATGAGAAGGGTGTTAATATTATTAAAATAAAAAGTGATAAGGACACTGAATTTTTAAATTCTTGTTTATCTAACTTTTTCAATGAGTGTGGAATTATCCATGAGACATCATCAGCAAGAACTCCACAACAAAATGGAGTGGTTGAAAGAAGGAATAGAACCTTGAAGGAAGCAGCCAGGAGCATGTTAGCTGAGTATGAAACCCCTCACAGGTTCTGGGCTGAAGCCATCAATACAGCTTGTTATACCCAGAACAGGTGCTTGGTTGTTAAAGACAAGGGTAAGACTCCATATGAGATTTGGAAGGGTAAGATTCCAAGAATATCATATTTTAGAGCTTTTGGTTGTAAATGTTTCATCCATAACAATGGGAAATCTAAGCTGAGAACTTTTGATGCTAAGACAGCTGATGGAATATTCTTGGGATATTCCAACACTTGCAAGGCATTTAGAGTTTTCAACAAGACAACCCTTTGTGTGGAGGAAACTCCTCATGTGGTTTTTGATGAATTATATTCCTTCTCAGATAAAGTGAATCAAATTTCTATTGGTCTAGATAAGATTGAACTAACCAAAACTAAACATAGAACAGTCTATCTACCTAGTCTTGATTCAGATTCAGATGAAGAAGAATCCCCATCTGATAATCAGAAGACAACTTCTGATCAGACTCTATCTGAGGAGACACCCTTGACATCAGCTGATCAGCAGGGGTCAGCTGATGAAGGGGGAGCGTCAGCTCAGGTAGAGTCAGATGAGTTGCATGCTGAGTCTCAAGATGAGGATCCTTCTACTCATATAGGCAAGAGGATGAGAAGTTATCATCCATCTGACCAGATTATTGGAGACCCATCAAGTAGTGTACAGACATGAATGATGCTGGACTCTGAAAGTCTGTTCAGCTGTTATGTATCACTTCTTGAACCCAAGTCTATTAAGGAAGCTCTATCAGATCCAAACTGGATAACTGCCATGCAGGAAGAACTGCATCAGTTTGAAAGACAAAATATTTGGGAATTAGTGGAAAGACCCTTACATAGAAAGATTATAGGCACCAAATGGGTGTTCAAAAACAAAACAGATGAGAACAACGTTATTGTTCGTAATAAGACAAGATTGTTAGCTCAAGGTTACTCACAGTCTGAAGGGAAAGACTATGATGAAACCTATGCTCCAGTTGCCAGATTAGAAGCAATAAGGCTGTTCTTGGCATTTGCTGCTTATAAATCTTTCAAAGTCTTTCAAATGGATGTTAAGTCTGCTTTCCTTAATGGTGTGTTACTTGAGGAAGTCTATGTGGAGCAGCCTCCTGGGTTTAAGATCAATAACAAGGTCTATAAACTCAATAAGGCCCTATATGGACTGAAACAAACTCCCAGGGCTTGGTATGATACCTTATCTGATTTCTTGATATCAAATGGATTTTCAAAAGGTAAGATAGATAGGACTCTTTTTAGAAAGGAAGTAGATGGTAACATTTTGTTAGTTCAAGTTTATGTAGATGACATAATTTTTGGTTCACCTAATCTGAAATCATGTGAAGATTTTAGTGTCCTCATGAAAAATAGGTTTGAAATGTCAATAATGGGCGAATTAACATATTTTCTAGGCTTACAGATTAAGCAGATGAGTAAGAGTATTTTTATACATCAGACTAAATATGCTATGGACCTAATTGAGAAATTTGGGATGACTATTAGTAGGGAAGTTAAGATTCCAATGGCAACTAACTTTTTCATTGATTCAGATGAGCAGGGGATACCCACGGATGCAACGGAGTATTGTGGACTGATTGGATCCCTTCCCTATCTCACTACAAGTAGGCCAGACATAGCCTTTGCAGTTGGGGTATGTGCAAGATTCCAATCTAATCCCAAGAAAACTCATCTGGAGTCTGCTAAGAAAATCCTCAAATATCTCAAAAGAACTTTGCAAGTAGGGTTATGGTACCCAGCTGATGACAACTTTGAGCTGGCAGATTATTCAGACTCAGACTTTGGGGGATGTAAGATTGATAGGAAATTCACTTCAGGAACTTGTCAATTCTTAGGCAAAAATTAATTTCTTGGTTATCTAAGAAACAGACATCTGTTGCCACCTCCACAACTGAGGCTGAATACATGGCAGCTGGAAGTTGTTGCTCTCAACTCCTCTAGATTAGTCAACAGCTTAGAGATTATAATATTTAAACATCATCTGTTCCTATTTACTGTGATAGTAATAGTGTAATAGCCATGACTTACAATCATGTTCTACATTCTAGGTGTAAGCATATAGACATCAGACATCATTTCATTAGAGATCATGTGGAAAAGAATGATATTAGAATTGAAAAGATAGCCACTGAATCACAAAGAGCAGATATTCTTACAAAACCATTAGCTGAATCTAGATTTAAAGAATTGTGTTTAGAATTAGGGTTACTTGATGCATTATTGGCTGATTTTTAATCATTTCTTGCATCTGTTAATTGTTTTCCTTTTTTCTTTCTTTCTTTCTTTAAATTAATGTCTAGAAAGTATTATCAGACTAGATATGAGTCAAAGGACAATCAGGTAGCTGATATCATTGATCTCCTATCTTGGAATCAAGAATCAAGGATTAGTCATATTGACCTTATCTGACATTAGTAAATCAGACAAGGACACAATAGTCAGCTGACTTCTATAGAATCAGATGACCATTGCACCTTATCTGACTTACCCTAGCTACTAATGGTTTCTTCGAGCCTGTGTCTTTGCAGGAACAGATTACCAATCAGATTGTGAAATAAGAGAGCAACAACTCTACTATTAAACTCCTCATCTGTTTACCCTCATCTGATAGAACAAATTGTGTCTTCAAAATAAACTTAAGTGGTGTTTTTAATGGTTGGAGAAACTGTTCTTAATTTTTTTTAATCCGAGTCTGTTTATTTGAAATAAAAATCATTCTTTAACTTGTCTTAAAATTTTCCAAAATAAGAACAAAATTAGACTATGTTAAAACCCAGACGAGGTCATTTATCAGACGATTTTGTAACCTTGTCTGTTTCTAGAAAACCTTTATGCAAGAGAACCCTAGGCTGACGATAAGGGTATTAACTTCTCTGTATAAAGTAATCCTATTCTGATCAAATCAACAGTCTATAAAAGTTACTTTTTACGCATTCCAAAGTCAAGTATTTTACACGCGCTGAATCCCAATTGTGTATCCGATTTTTTAACCGTTGATTCAGCACAGTAAATCTTTCAAATTGAACGGCTCAGAATAAAACCGCTTTTTAAAATGGTTTCTCTTTCCAATTCTCCCTCCTATAAATACATCTTCTTCCTCATATAACCATTTTTACTTTCAGAAAACTTGAAACTTCCCTGTAAAATTCCCTATTTTATACACAAACTTACCATGACATCCTCTTCTAAGACTACCAAAACCCACAAATCCACATATATTTCCACAAACATTTCTCATTTTAAAATGAATGATGAGTTTTTCAAAAACCGTTTAAAAGCAGAGATGTATGTGGATTTTGAAACCACTCGAGATTCAGAACCTGCAGAGATCCTCCGATTATTAGAAGCATCGAGGTTAAGGGGATTTTTGTCAATGAAGTCTCCTCAAAATAGAACGGCTGATTTGTTGGGGGCAGAATTCTTGGCAAGAATGAGAGATACCCAGGATGGGTTCGACACTTCGGTTGATGGAACGATGCTGAGTTACACCAGAGAAAATATTGCCAGAATCTTCAACACGTCAATGGAGGGAGTCAATCCATTGACGTACAAGGAAGATGATTGGGAGGAATCGTTCGACTTGATGGCAAGGGTTATATACAGAGGAACCCGGAGAGATTTAAAGAAGAATCTTCTTAGAAGTAGATTTCGGTTATTGATGACAGTGGTTACGAAAGCTGTGTTGGGTGAGCAGAGCCCACATTATGGGTTAACCAAACCCAGACTGTGTGTGATGCGAGCCATTTTGGATGGAGTACAAGTAAACTGGGTAGATATGCTGATCCATAAGCTGAAGGAGGAGAAGAAATGGCTTACCTTCAAGTCATCTGCTGAGGGCTGGATACCAAACTCAATAGTCAGCCTATTCACCAAAATAACAGTTGTTGGGATATATATTATATAGTTTTGATGATGTGTTTAAAACCTTAGTGTAGTAGGACCAGCTGAACCTGTTCGTCAGCTACTGATCTAGTTCAAGTTAGATAGTCTTTTGTTAAGGGGGAAACCTTTCTAGACTAGATAAGAAGACTTGAAGACCAGCTGAGATAGAAGACTTCGTGCCAAGAACATAGAAGGCCTGAAGTAGAAGAGTTCATCTAGAAGACTTGGCCTGGAGTAGAAGGGTTCGTCTAGAAGACTTGACCTGAAGTAGAAGAGTTCATCTAGAAGACTTGGCCTAGAGTAGAAGGGTTCGTCTAGAAGACTTGACCTGAAGTAGAAGGGTTCGTCTAGAAGACTTGACCTGGAGTAGAAGGGTTCGTCTAGAAGACTTGACCTGGAGTAGAAGGGTTGGTCCAGAAGACTTGGTCAAAGCAGACTTGAGGTAGAAGACTCTGCTGACAGACAAGAAGACTTGACGTCAGCAAGGTTGAATTATGGAAAGTCAGATCAGCAAAGTTGAGACAAGCTGAGTTCAAGAGTTGACCGATATCTGATTCCAAGATTCAAGGAAGAGATGATTGACAATCAATGATTAAATCAAGATTCAATCATAAAGATTAGATTGCAATCAAGGAAGATATGGAAGACCAATCAAATAACAATCAAGGGAATCAATCAGGTAGTAAATCAATCAAGACTTGATTGATGGGAATCAATCAAGCCAATCAAGCAAGTCAATCAATTGATGGGAATCAATCAAGACAATCAAGCAAGTCAACAATTGATACTTTCCAAACGATAGAGAATCTGATTGCTAGCTTTTCCAACGGCTAGTTTTTCAATCTCTATGAATATTGGTGATCACTACAAGCTCGCGCATGGAACACACGCATATTCAAAAGAGACACAAAAACACGACAAGCTAACGAACAAGCAAGGTCACCATTCCAAGAGCTTTAAACGCATTAACACAAGCTTAGATAAATAATCCATTGCTATCTTAGAGCAACTAATCGATTAGGATTATTTCTTAGTTGGAATTGTAAAATCACCTTTCATTATCTCGGTACGAGAAAAGGTTGATTATTTCAGATCTAAGAGTTAACACTCGAAGATAACATCTTTGTAACAAGGGCAAGAACTTGTAAAACCTCCTGTGGTCAAATTCTCAAGGAGAACGAGGACAAAAGACTGTTTCGTTAGTAAGGCCCCTGTGGAGTCAGGGAGAGTGGACGTAGGATCTTTATATCCGAACCACTATAAAATCTCTGTGTCTTTACAAGCTTTCTGCATTTATACTTATAACTGCTCATTCATCATTGTTTTAATAAACATGCACTAAACTTGCTAAGTATTCATCACCAAGGTTTTCATCAAAAGGGTTTTTCAAATACACACGAGATTAGCTTCCACACCATCCGAAGACTTCGAGTTTCCGAAGTCTACTGATCTTACATAGCACACTCTGAGTACCGTGCTGTAGAAGACTTCAAAGTCTTCTAACCTCACACTCAGCTCACAAAAAGTTATAAAAAGTTTTGAGTGTGGTAAATTCTATTCAACCCCCCCTTCTAAACTTTCCACCTCCTTGCACATCTCGTCCGGGACCAACAACAATGTTGATCGAAGGGCTGAACAGAGAGGCTGACTGGAGAGTGGGTACAAAGAAGTACTCCAAGCAGAAGGGGATCCTCACTAAGGATGATAGGCTTGGAGGAAACCCAGACTCAGACGATGAGTCAGATGCTGCCAGAAATCAGAGGCTGGAGGCAGCAGCTGAAGCAGCTCCGAGACCAGCAGCAGATCCAGAGGCAGTTGCTTCAGCTGAGGCAGAGACAGTGGAACCTGAGGAGGAAGCAGCTGGGCTCGCTACTCAAGAGGAAGCAGTTATGCTTCCAACTCAGGAAACAACTGCTGCAGTCCCAAGGGTCTCCCAAAGGAGAAAGAAGAGACGGCTGGTGAAAGCCGCAGAGAAAAGGAAAGGGGAAAGTTCATCTGTTGTTCCCACCAAAGAAGCCTCAGAAGAAGAGGAGGTAGAGGAAGCTGATATCCCATTGGTAAGAAGGCCCAGACGAGCAACTCAAAGCTCTGAAGGCTCCACCAAATCTGGAGGGTCTGAGCAGCAGATGGACACAACAACCTTGCTACCAGAGGAGGTTCCTGTGCTGAAGATAGCAGCTGAGGTTGGTCAGCTTGAGGTTCCCCCCTCCCCAACCAAGGAAGCTGCTCTTCCCCCAATCTCTGAATCAGGTACAAGCCTATCTTCATCTCCTTCTTTATCACCTGCACCTGGCAATGAAGAAGTGCCCCAAGCTGGCAATTCTGAGCCTCAAATTCAGCCTGTAATCCCAACTGTCCAAACAGGCAATGAAGAGATATCCCAGGCTGGTGCCTCAGAACCTCTCCAGCAGCCTACTCCCTCAACAGTCCAAGCTCAAACCCCACCCACAGAAACAGAACACACCTCACCTCAACCACCAACACCACTCATACAAACCTCATCTCCCATTCCCACCCCCATTATACAAACTCAACCATCACCTCCCCCATCAACTGAACCATTCCCTCTCCCACTAGTCCAAGCCTCACCTATTCCCATTATATCTTACTCCTCTCTCCCAGCTATCCAAACACATCCTACCCCTCTCCCACCGACTCAAAAAGAACCAACCCCTTCTTCGTCCGATTCCTCATCTGAGGAAGACGACAGTGACCTAAGCCCTGTCTCCGCCATCTCCTCAATCCTCACCCTTGTGGAGAAAATGATAAATTCAACATTCAGGAGGAAAATGAAGAGGAGGACAAGAAAGATGGTCGAAGCAGTAACTGACACGATGCTAGCCAGCATGAGAGAAGTAGAGGTAACCTTATATGATAAAATCATATCTGTGACTAACTCTATGCTGGCTGACAAAGTGAAAGCAATGGAGGAGGAGCTGAGGGCACTAAAAGAAGAAGTGAAGGGTTACAATCAGATGGTGGTGAATGAAATGGCTGTAGACCAGTCAGACTTCAGAGTCAAGTGCAATGATCTTGATGTAAAGCTGACAAACTTGGCTGCTGAAGTTAAAAAGGGGGAAAAAGGCGAGCAAGAAAAGAGACAAGCTCTCACAGCTGTGGTCGAGGAGACCAGAAAAGAGGTAGGCACAAAGGCCAACACAGCTGATCTGGAGGCAGCTAAGGAAGACTTGAAACTCAAGTCTGATGAGCTAGCTGCTCTCCAGCTGAGGGTAAGTCAATTAGAGGAGGCGTTGAAGGAGGATGAGGAGAAATGGAAGAAGGAGGAGGAGGAGAGAACCGAAAGTCTCTTGGCTAAACTTAAAGAATCTAAATCTGGAGAAGCCAAGGGAAAGGGTAAAGAAGTAGCAGCTAGTGAGCCAAGATCAGCTGATATCTATTCCAAAGCTGCTGCTAAGGGAAAAGGAAAGAGGGAGGCTGATTATTCCAATCTTTCAGAGGATCAGATTAAGAGAATAAAGAGAGAGATGGAATTTTATGGAAAGAAAGAAAAGAAAAGGCGGAAGAAAAGGAAGGATGCAAACGTCTTCTGGAGCACTGCTGAGCGTAAATGGCTGATCAAAGATCAAGGCAGCGGAAAATTCAGACCATTTCATACAACGTCTGCTCCTCCTAAGCTGGCTTGTAGAAAGTATGCAACTGAGTACAAAGAGAAGAATCTGGAGGGAATGTGGATATACTTCTGGTACATTCTCAAAGGCCCCGGCCGAGGGGGCAGCAAAGTTCAAAAGTAAAACTCCCGGCCAGGGAGGACAGAGTTTAAAGTGCCAAACCGGCATAACAAAAAGAGAGAGGAGAGAAAGAAGAAGAAGCGGAACTGATTTCAAATAAAGAAGGAATTAATGGAGACGTGTATCAGTGTACGAAAACTGAAGAAAGGATGCATGATCGACAGCTGGCGGCCTGGGAAGTCGAAGAGTCACTAGACTCCAACAGTCAGCGAGGGGAGATGTATCCTGGAAAGCTGAAGCTGTAGGGAGGATGTCCCAAAGCTGAAGCTCCAGGGAGGATGTTCCTAAAATCGAAACTGCAGGGAGGACTGCCTAATCTTTCTTACTCTAGTAAGCTCCGAAGTTGCTCACCAGAGTAGGGGGGAGTGGTTGATGCGGATAAAAATGTCAGCCCCAACTACGCGTAGGGCCCAAGGATATTCAGCCCAATAGGGCCCAATGACGTAACCAAATATCTTCGATAGAGGGAGAAAAACCCTAGATGGGCCTGAGCCCAGATCGACTGCAATAAGGCTATGAAGCCCTGAACCTACCTACAGGTGGGCCACGAGGCCCGGGCCTGTATGAAGATGGGCCACGAGGCCAAAACCTAACTACAGATAGGCCACGAGGCCTAAAGCTAACTACAGGCTATGAGGCCTAAATCCGACTACAGGTGGGCCGCGAGGCCCAGGCGAGATTTGAAGAGCACGCGGGTGTTTGACCAGGCCCATGTCGGTTACTTATCTGATAAGACCGAGAAACGTTAGAAGTAACGAGTAGTTGAGATAATTAAGGCTCAAGTCAAGGAATATCTCCTATATTCCTTCATTGACTGGGTCGAACCTCCGTCCAGGGAGGGAAAACATAGGCACAATCAGATTTCTTGAGAGAAAAGATATCCACGCACGACATCATGAGGAAACGTGCGGGATAATGCCCTGAAACCGTGATGATGGTTATCACTTTTAATGTACGTATAAATAAGACTCTCAGAAGGGAGGTAACGGTATCGATTAACTATCACTCTTACTTAGCTACTTCCTACGTACTTTCTTGAGTATTTTCCGGTGACCTGACTTGAGCGTCGGAGTGCCTATGCCGGAGAACCCTTCCGGCGTGTTTTTTGCAGGTACATTTCGAGAAGAGCTAGGGATCTTATTGAGTAAAGGCTTTACCCACGTGGAACCCAGGTGGGGAAACGGGCTCAGGTCAGTTTTTACGCATCAAGTGGGGTTCTTTCTTTGATAGTCGAAAACATTCTTTGATTTGTTCTTTGATTAGTTTGATAGATAGCATGTGAATAATTCTTGAATGTGAATAAATTGAAAACATTTTGACTAATATTAAATTTAAGAATGTGAGGGATGAAACTAATTTAATGCGAATAATTCTTTGAAAACATCTTTGATAGATATATGGGAATAATTGTGAGAGTGGTGTTCTTTGATAGTTAAAAACATTCTTGATAATACTATTTTATGGGTTGTTCTTTGAGGGCTGCTCTTTGATAATTGTTTGAGGGCTGCTCTTTGATAATTGTTTGAGGGCTGATCTTTGAGGAACATCTTTGAGGGCTGTTCGTTGAGGGTTGTTCTTTAATATATAGCATGTGAATAATTCTTTTAATGTGAAAACATTCTTTGAGTGGGGTTCTTTCTTTGATAGTTGAAAACATTCTTTGATTTGTTCTTTGATTAGTTTGATAGATAGCATGTGAATAATTCTTGAATGTGAATAAATTGAAAACATCTTGACTAATATTAAATTTAAGAATGTGAGGGATGGAACTAATTTAATGTGAATAATTCTTTGAAAACATCTTTGATAGATAGCATGGGAATAATTGTTTAAGTGTTGTTCTTTGATAGTCATGCACCCTTATTTCTTTGATCGTAGGATGGATGGCAACAAACCTGGTGAAATTTCTCATGACGAACGAGTTTTCATTGTTTTAAATGAAATACTTAGTTCATGTGTTGGTTTCTTGACAATGCTGTGTGTATATTACCTTTAGTCAAATGAGGGTATGTCCATAGATGAACGAACTCAATTCCGTAGGCAGTATAGCCTATTAAGTAGGATTCCAAGTCAAATTTCGCATTTGCGTAGCATAACTGTGTTGTCAGAAAGTACGTGTATAGAACACTTGAGAATGAGTAGGGGTGCATTTTCTAGGTTGTGCCACATATTAGAACATATGGGTGGTCTAAAGGCCACTCGTAATAGTAGTGTTGCCGAGCAAGTAGCTATGTTTCTCTCCATACTTGGACATCACACAAAAAATTGCATTGTGAAGCGTAGCTACACTAGATCAGGACGCACTGTTAGCAAGCACTTCCACAAGGTGTTGAATTTAGTTCTTAGGATACACGAGTTCTTGTTAGTCAGGCCAGAGCCCATTGACGATGACTGCGTAAATAGTAGATGGAAGTCTTTCAAGGTATTCTCATTGTTAATACTTAAAAATTACTCCCATATGCAACTCATTCAAATAGGCTGCAACTAGGTTTTTTTTTTAGTAGCCAACTAAACTTCGAATATCCTACATATTTTAGGGTTGTTTGGGTGCATTGGATGGATCATACATCCCAGTAACTGTACCTAGGACAGATCATGCTCGTTACCGTACTAGAAAAGGTCAAGTTTCTGTAAACGTTTTAGCTATTTGTGACATTAACATGAATTTCATCTATGTTCTCACTGGATGGGAAGGGAGTGCTAATGATTCCCGGGTCTTGCGAGATGCACTTACACAAAATCCTGGATTTCGTGTCCCCCATGGTAAAATTCTTAACTAGAATATGTCTGTTCCTTTCAATAAGAACTATGTATTTTTCATATTGAGCTCCCCATACAGGAAATTACTATTTGTGTGATGGGGGGTATGCTAATGGTGAAGGATTCCTTGCTCCTTATCGTGGTGCTCGATACCATTTGCAAGAGTGGGGAATGGGTAACGCTGTTCCCCGAAACAAAGAGGAATACTTTAACATGAAGCATGCTAAGGCACGGAATGTGATAGAGAGAGCTTTTGGCGTGCTAAAGAAACGATGGGCCATCCTTCGCAGCCCTTCTTTCTACCCTATTAGAGTTCAAAACCGTATCATCCTAGCTTGTTGTTTACTACACAATTTCATTCGGACCAACATGGTTTTTGACCCTATGGACGACGAAGTTCCACCTATAGGACCTAATTTGAACCCTGATGCTGATGACTTCATTCCACAAGTTGATATTACTCAAGATTGGAGGGGTTGGAGAGACGAGTTAGCAACTTCTATGTACAATGAGTGGAGAGGATGATTTTAGATATGTAAAAATATTCTCTATATTTTATCTTTGTAAAATCTAAACATTTTTTTTCAATATCGATGTTTGGTATGTATGCAAACTATATATGTGAATGAATATTGTTTTGTTATGCGGAGTCATTTAGGATTAATGTATGAACTGTTCTCACTTATTGCAGTGACTTATGTGTAAACTGGTGCAATGATTTATGAGTAAACTGTTACATTGACTTTATGTGTAAATTGATCTGACTTGTATTGAGAATTAATGTAAACAGGATTGATGGAGCAAGATAGCAGCAGCGTCGCTCATGAAGGAAGAGGAACATCTAGTCCTATGCATCGTCGTCGTGTGTGGACCATTGCTGAGGAAAATGCTTTGCTAAAAGCCATTGCTGTGATAATAAATGATGGAATGAAATGTGGAAATGGATTCAAGGCGGGATATCTACTTGCCCTCGAGAAGGAGATGCGTAAGATCATTCCTGGTTGCGATTTGCGTCATGAGCCTCATATACAAAGCAAGATTACTCAGTGGAAGAAAAATCAAGCTTCGTTGCAGACGATGATGAGCATTTCTGTTTTTCCTGAGACAATACCACACACCAAATCATTGTGGAGGATGAGAAGGTTTGGGAAGAATATGCTAAGGTAATTTTTATCACAAAACTCAATAAGCAAGATGTCACTGATCATTATTTTCAATCATACATTAGTACATTATGACCACCTACAATTCTTTTTTCATGTAGACGGATGAATGGGGTAGAAGAATGCGGAACAAAAGATGGCCTATGTATATCCAGTGGTGTGAGCTATTTGGGATGGATCGTGCTCGAGGGGACAATGCGGAGGATTGCAATGCTGCTGACCGTACCCAGCTCGAGGAAGAAACGAGCGATGGTGTACCTGCGGGTACTCAGCTGCCCAATGCGAATGTTGATGAATCCCCTACTGCTCAGTCCAATACTTCAAGTTCGGGCAAAGCCAAACGTAGAAAACGCAAGCTACTAGACTCTAACGGTGAGCAAATTGTTAATTTGATGGGTAAGTTTTGTGAGAGCACTAATGAAAGATTGGGTGAGGTCGCTCAAAACATTGGCTATGAGATCAAAATGAGCAAAAAAAGGGAGATGATCCGTGAAGAGTTGGGGAAAGTGTCTGGCTTAGACGCGGAGAATCGTATTGTTGTTGCCAAAGTACTTATTAGTAATGATAAGGACCTCGAGTTGTTCTTCAGTCTCCCTCCCGAGGAGAAAGCACTAATGGTTGGCATGGTAATTAAAGGACATATCTAGTAGGAAAGGTATGAGGTTTGTAAGTAAGTTTTGCAAATTAAGTGTGTGGGAATTACAATTAACCCTTATTTTGGACATGAAGTTGTATGCTAATGGTTGGCATGACACATATGTAAGATTATGCTGCTGAAACTAATTTGGACATTTTGGAATTACTAGTTGACTGCTATTTTGGAAAAATATTGTATAATATGTTAGGTTGTTCATTCAATGACAATGCAATGTATATGTTAATTATTAAAACTATTAATGAATAGTAGCTATGTTTGAATTTATCAAGTATTTGTCTCAATAATGTTGAATTATGAGCTGAGTAATACAACAAGTGGGGTCAACTTCTGCATAAAGTTGATCAAAATGCAATCAATTAATTTACTTCTGTAATAAAGACCAAAGACCATCAATGAATTTCACTGACATATTCAATTATTTCACTGACCAAAGACCAAAGACCACTAAAGACATATCATTCATGCGAAAAATCCACCAGGCATACGAGATGATTTTATTTTCCAATATAAGATGGGCAAACTTCAATTGATTTTTCAAATATTCACCAAATCTCAAAATTCCTTTAAAAAAAAATACCTTCAATCTCACTGTATTCTCGTCCTAAATATAAATACACGACCAGGTTGAGAATGAGTACACGAGGATGGACGAGACTTGAAGACTCTCAGCTCATTAACTTATGCTAACAACATTCAATATTGATACATGGACTCGCATTTTCAATCTAATTAGTCATCTATCCGAAAATGCGTTCAAATATTTACCGACTTAATTGTTGTATTTAATGTTAAATTATTTCATCAGTTTTGTTAAATTATGGGTTATCGAAGTTAATTGTAAAATATATCGATTGACAACGGTACATAAAATTTATTGAAACACGTACTATCAAGGGTCAAACTAAGTTACATAATAATAATAATAAAAATAATAATAATAACAATAATAATAATAATAATAATAATAATAATACTGAAAATAACAATCACTACCGAGACTTAAAAGTAAAAGTACAGGATCTAACCTCATCCAACAAATAAGAAAGTTAAAAACATGAAAGATAAACTGGAATGACCACCTTAATTCTTCTTAAATGGGGACCACGAGGCAATTGAGCTAGCTCCTATTCCACGACGGGTACGGTGACTCCCGACTTGATTTGCGGTATGAGGTTGCATTGGCGAGTTCATCGACTGAGCCGGTGAAGCATCATTAACCACATTTTCACTAGAGCTACGTGGTCCATTGGAGGGATTGGCCAACCAAGCATGTTCATTCCAAAATGCATCATCAGTATACATTGACGAGTCTTCTGTCTCATAAGACCAGTTCGACGAGAAAGAGTATTGTGATATGGGAGTGGGATTATTAATGATTTCAACAGAACGAGATGGTTTTGTGTCGCTTGAAATATTAATTATTGAATGTGTTTCTACTGAGGGAGGTCGAATGTTTTCCTCGTCAAATAGCCAGAATAAATTATCTTTTGACTGCTCTCCTTCGCGATAGTAAGCCGCAGCTAAATGTTGTTGCTGCAATCAACATCCTCAAAGTTAATATATGAAAAATGGTAATGTTACTGAAAAATCACTAATTGAGAGAGACTTACATATATAATGTGACTCTAAGTACCGTCATCAGCATGGACCAGATTGTTTGTTGGATCATAGTTCACATAAGGAAGATTGATAAGCCACTTCCAAACTTTATACCGTTTGTGAAGTTTTTTTGTGTGTGCCTTACAAAACTCGTAATTAAAATGAGCACCACCACCACAGAGGCGGTTCAAGTCGTGAGATGAGAATCGAATTGCACGGTCGTTTTTTTCACCAACGACCCAGGCATTTATTTCAAGCTACCCAAACAATAGAGAGATAAATTGTCGATCTGTTGCACGTGTCCACTGCGGAGTGAAAAAAATGTTATCTTGGTTCAAAGCATATTTTGGAACACCATTCGGAGCCATTGTTGGACACTAAAAATTAGGAGTGAGGAATTGAAAAGCTTTTCTCTAACAACAATTCAAGAAAAATGTTAGGTTGCTATTTCTAATGACGTAGAAGCTCATTTTTATAGGCAAATATTATGGTATATTCCAATTATTTTTAATGTTACAATGGACCCATCATTGTTTTGTTTTTTCTTCAATTCCTGCAACCAAAATGTGTGCTCATTGTGTGATGACTTTATTATGTACCCCACGACACAACAAATAAGCCATCAATTGAATGACTCTTTAATGCAAGTTGGAGGACTAGCAACATTCACGGGTGGTGTATCAATCTTGGGACAAAAAATTTTGACCCCACAGAAAAAGTGCTTTAGAATATCAATTAGAGTTAATATTTTTTTAACCCATTTAGTTTCCATTGATTTGATTTTGGTCCAAGCTACGTTAACAATTTGAATATTAACCAATAAGTTGTAAATTTTTTTGAAAATAGCCCAGAAACCGGCAATACCAGGTAATCGAACCGGTCATTGCACACGTGGCATCCTATTTGTCTTTCTTTGTGTGTGTGGCAGTGCTGAGTGGATATTTATGTTTATGTGGCAATTTTATTTGATATTTTTTTGTTTATGTGGCATTATTTGTTTAAATAATTAATTAAAATAGTATAAAAATATAAACATTTGAAAGTCAAATGATTACATACTTTGATAAATAGATAAATTATTTTTTTTATTTTTTTAGGAAATATAAATTTATTTTTCAAAAATTAAATTTTGATTTCTATTTAAAATCTACAATATATCTAAATATCATAAAATAAATTAATTGTTCTCTCTCAATTTAATTGTAATTGTCCTAATTATTTTGTTTATAGGCAAAATAAATATTTTTAATCTTAAAATTTAACAAAATTTTATTTTTAATTGAAATTTTTTTTAACACTTTTTAATTGTAATTTTAATATATTTAATTCTCCCTAAATTTAAAATTAACAAAAGAAATAGAATGTTGTTTAATTATTTTAAAAGAGAAATTAACAAACAAAAAAGAAATCAGTTCAAAAATTTAACAAATAAATCAGTTAAAAAATTTAACAAATAAATCAGTTCAAAAATTAACAAATAAAAAAAAATCGGTTCACCCATTGGATTGGTGAGTACACACACAGTGATGAGTGTACCCACCATCTTCATCACCAAAACCGCACCCCATCGTATGCCCTAACCAACAGCAACACCAATTTCATCCAATCTCCTCCGCCACCCCTCTCACCATTCATCACCACCAACAACAATCTCCGGCGCCGCAACCCAACCACCAATCATCACCGTCGCATCGCTTCGTCGCCGATCCAGAAACCTTCGTCGTCAGCTCCATCGCGTCGCGCAGCCCTTCTCACCACCGCCGTGAATCGCCATCGCCGTTGTAGCCTGCTGCAGCAACACGCGACGTCGTGCGACCTCCATTTGTCGCCGTCGTCACCATCGCGACTCAGCCTAGGCCATCATTGATGTAATTGGTCGACTCAACCCATTCGTCGCCGTTGTCGATTCAACCCATTCATCGCCGTCATCGACTCAACCCCTTGAGGGGCTAAATCTTTCTAGAAGACCACCACGGCTCAGCCTCATTCTGCCTCGTCGCACAGCATCCTTCTCGCGCCACAACAACCATCACCTCTGTGCATCGGAGTCGCGACCAGCACCAACCTAGAACCATTACCACCGCAGATGTTTGGAGGGGAAGAACTGTGGGTGAGTGGGGGGATTGGGGGAGAGAAACAGGGGGTGGGGGAAGATTGGGGGTGAAGAACAGGGGGTGGGGGGACGTGTGCAATGACAAAGAAAGACAAATAGGATGCCACTCAGCACTGCCACACACACAAAAAAAGACAAATAGGATGCCACGTGTGCAATGACCGGTTCGATTACCTAGTATTGCGGGTTTCTGGGCTATTTTCAAAAAAAATTACAATTTATTGGTTAATATTCAAATTGTCAACGTAGCTCGGACCAAAATCAAATCAATGGAAACTAAATGGGTTAAAAAAAATATTAACTCTATCAATTATGTATGTAAAATAAAAGTCTTATAAAAACCAAAGCAGTAGTATAAAGGTGCCATATATTTATCATGGTAATTTGAGATGTGTTTTTTTTCAAGTTTGGATATTACATGTATAATGAAAATGATTGCACAAATGATAAGGAACCCCTTGACCATCCTCAGTTTATTCTTAAGATCATCAACATTACCCCTAACTTCAATCTCCCGCATCATGCACTCGTCCAGCAAAGCATGTAGACGTCTTTCATTCATCTTCATATCCTCAATAGCAGCGTTCAACATGACTTCATTATTCTCTAGTTCGACCAAATTTTGACGTTGATCCTCAATGGTTTTAATCAAACACGAAACAACATTGATACATTGAGGACAACTTTCCCCATCAAGCCATTTAAAAAACTCACAACCATGTGGCTACAACAAAACAAATAAACAAATATCACCACAACGCATAATTTACAAGAATAAAAAAATGAAACCGAACTCGAAATTTGGTAGGGAACTTACACGTGGGACTCGACATCGTATAAACCTGTGTGCACGACTACTACTTTGACGAGAGACGTATTGGACAACAGTCTTACCACAATGACAAACTCTCTGTGAATTTACACTTGAACTGCCACTTGAGGCCATAACCGCTATACTCACACACCAAAAAATTAAAATGTAGACACAACGAATTCTTTGCTTTTCTTCTCAACTGAGGTACTGCTAGATACTTCACAATAGAGGACCCCGACACCCTCAAACGAGGAATACCTCTATACATTCCTCTAATTCGAAAAAATAAATAAAAAATCTTTAACTTTCTGTTGTCTTTAAAAGCTTCCTAATTAATAATGATGAATCAATTTACAAGGCGAAAGGGGTTTCGATTAATCAGTGATGGTTATAAAAAAATTGAAGCGCGTCGGGAGGAAAAGCCCATGGACTCGAAGATTCCAAAGCAAAGTAAAATATTTGCAAAATCCCTAAATAGTAAATTCGAGTTTCTTTATAAAATCAAACAAAAATTACACACACATGAATGTGAAAATTAATCACGAAAATTTAATGGAGAAACACGAACAATTAAACTTTCATTCATCATTCTCATACCTTAATTTTTTCGAATTTGAATGGTATTGGTTGAGTATGAAAATCAGGCTTTGGAGTTTGCTACTGTTTCCCGAATTGCGTCCATCTTCTGCGCAATTTCTGGTGGCCGGAACTTTCTTCAGCCGGTGGGACGTGCCGCGTGAAATGGGACGACAAAAGGGAGGCTGGTCGGACGCACCGGCTGGTAAAGGACGAGGAAGTGTAGAGGCTAAGGTAATTTTTCGATCTGCTATTCTCCAGGATTCCAATTTGTATTTTCCCAGATTAGGGCATTGTTTTAGGATATGTTAGGAGGGTATATTAGTAATTTTCGTTTCTTTGTTATCTTGTTTAACTAATAAAGTAAAACATTTGATAAAAGATAACTCTCACTCATATCTATCAAAGTAAACACCTGATATGTTAAGTTAACTTACTCATACATACAAAGTTAACTTTATCTGTATTATCATACCCTTCAAAGTAAATGCAGCCTAACATGTTACCGACAACCGTCCCTTTCGGTGGCTCGCTAATTATACTTTATTGGGCTCAGCGGTTTATCCAATCGAGAGTGAGAAATGGATCAAATAGAGATCCGTCTCACGCATTAATATTCGTGAGACGGTCTCACACAAGATCTACTCTAATTTTTAAAAAAAAGTAAATGAAAAAATAATAAAAATGAAAAATAGTATAATTGGAATTATCTTCATTTTGTATAATTGACCTCAATTATTAATAAGAGAAGATTAAATGAATTTGTATAATGACATGACTATACATAAGACAAAGTATATTATATATTAGTTTCACTTTGAAATTTATTTATATTTTGTGTTTTAAACAATATTAGTAGTTGATGTGTAAAAACTGACCTGGGTCCGTTTTCCCACTTGGGTTCTACGGGAGTAAAACCTTTACGCAGTGCAATCCCTAGCTCTTCTCGAATGAATGCACCTGCAAAATACACCGGAGGGTTCCTGGCGTAGGCACTCCGACGCTCAAGTCAGATTACCGGAAAACACTCAAAAAGTGGGCAAGTACGTAAGAAGTAGCTAAGTAAGAGTGATAGTTATTCGATACTGTTACCTCTCTTCTGGGTATATTATTTATACGTACTTTAGGAATAATAACTGCTATCACGGTTTCTGGGCATCATCCCGCATGTTTACTCATGATGTCGTGCGTTGATATCTTATCTCTTAAGAAAACTGCATTGTGCCTACGATTTCCCTCCCTGGACGGAGGTTGGAACCAGTCAATGAAGAATATGAGGAATATTCCTTGACTTGGGCCTTAATCTTCTCAACTGACCGTTGCTTCTCACGTTTTCTCGGTTTTATCAGATAATTCGCCCATATGGGCTTGATTAACATTAGCTTATGGGCTTCAAATCTCTACTGGGCCTCGCGGCCCACATGCAGTTAGGTTTGGGCCTCACGGCTGACCTGTACCCAGGCTTGGGCCTCATGGCCTGCCTGTAGCTAGGCTCAGGCTTTGCAGCCTCTTTGTAATTAGTTTGGGCCTCAAGCCCACCTCGAATTCGGCTCCCTCTCTGGAGGGTATTCGGTTATACTGTTGGTCCCCATTGGGCCGAATATCCTTAGGCCCTACGCGTAGTTGAGCCTGTCATTTTTATCCGCATCAACCACTCCCCCCTACTCTGGTGAGCAATCTCGGAGCTCACTAGAATAAGGAAGATTAGGAAACCTTCCCTATAGCTTTGACTTCCAGGGTACATCCCCTCTCGCTAACTGTTGGAGTCCAGCGACTCTTCGGCTTCCGCGCTTGCAAGCTGTCGGGCATGCATCTGCCCTCCAGTCTTAATTACTGATACACTCTTCCATCAACTCCCTCTTTATTTCAAATCACTTCTGTTCACTATTCCCCTTCTTCATCATAATTTCATTCACACTGCTCTTCCTCATTACAAGTTTCTCGCCGAAATCCTTCCTCCCACATTTTGCTCTCCTCCTCATCTCCAGGTAATTCCTCCTTTCTCCTTAGTTTACTTTGCATAGAATAGGGTTTCGATCCATGTCTTCCTCTAGTTCGTCCAGAACTCCGTCTCCCACTCGGAACTCTTCACAGAGCTCCCACCATTCTCCGATCCCTTTCGCTCATGGGGATGCTTCTCCAGTGTCCTCGTATTCTCCCGAGGTGGATAGAAGTCATTTCTGGGACTCCTTTGCGGGCTCCTGGAAACTCAAAGAAAAAGCCATAGGTAGTTATTTCTATGATAACATCATTTCTTCAGGTTTTCATATATCCATGCCTGGCCCAGGTGAGCGACCCAATCTAACCATTCCCCCAGCCCTCGCTTTCTGGCATGCCCAGTTTGAAGCAGGGTTGAGACTCCCTCCTCCCAAATTTCTATGCCAAATCTCCGACCTGTACGAAGTTCTACTTAATCAATTTGTTCTGAACGCAATTCGGATGATGATTTCCTTCTACATTCTCCTAAAGGGTGAATCGGAACATAGTGCATAGGTACTCTTCGATGCAGCGGGGCCGAGACGACGTGACATACTACGATCACGTACAGAAGTGCTGCCCTTCGTCTCGGCAATAGTCTTTTTGGACCATTGGCCTTCAATATTACAGATAGGACGAATGGAGGGAAACCATCCATAGAGTTATTTTTCTCTCAATATAACTGCAAAACTGTCGGCCCCATTTACTACGTTAGTGGTAGGGTAAAAGGGAAGTGTGTGTTTCTTGGGAAAGCCCCTAACATCAATAAAGATTGGAGTGACTACTATATCTTCGTTACTCCTGACCTTCCTTGGCCTTTCAAAAATCAGAGGTGGGTTTATAAAAACCCGTCTCCTACTGCTCCTTCTGACCAGATTTCTTCTTTTGTCAATCACCGGGTGATTCAAATGTTGAACACCCACGTAGATACTCATGGGTATTTCTATTTATCCGATCTCTGTTCTAATCCTCGCCTCCTTTCCCACTTTAAATTCAGTCCAGTGAGGGTTCCCCTCGAACCGAATGATGGTAAATATCTAGCTTTTTTGTAGCATGAGTATGATCATAATTGATATTAACTCACTTTCTCTCTTATTTTTCAGAAATGTTGTGGTTGTCCAAAGTCTTGGAAGGTCCTGCCGATTCTACTAAATCGGCACCCCCTCCTCCTGTTTCTCGTGATGATGCCCAGGATGCACCTCCATCTTCTCCTCCTCCAGCTCCCACGGAGGAGCCAGAAACAAATGCCCCTCCTCCAAAGAAGTCTAAAACCAACAAAGGCTAAGCCACTGTCAGCCAGGGTTCTCTCCGTTCTAAGGACACTTTTCGATGCAAGTATCCGACCAAGTGCAGCCAAGGTCTCTTTTCTACTCCTATTGACGTGGACTTCTATTCTTCTGGCCGCTCTGCAAGTAAGTTCTTCAGCGAACTAGTTTCAGCCCAGGATTGTGATCGACTTATTATCCTCTTCCTGGACCAGGAACAACATCAAGCTGCGAGCTACTTTGCGCAGGTAATGTTGCTCTTCTTCTTTTTTTTTTTCCTCTTTTTCTTTGGTATTAGATTTTGTCATCTATCTCACCTTTTTGTATCAATCTAATGTGTAACATATTTCTACCTTCCAGCTTGGCATTCTCTTATCCAGTTTATGGAGCCCATCCAATTTGCTCCCTTCTCCCTAGTTGAAAGAGTTGGAGGATTCCCTCCTTGCTGAGAAGAAAAAGGCTACTCTTGCCTCACTTTGTATCAAAAAATATGAAGACGAATTGGCGAAGGCCCAGGCAGCTCGCGAGGCTGCCGAGAAGGAGACCAATAACCTATCCGTGCACTATGCTCTACAGGAGTCTCGGGTCCATCAAAGGGCCTTGATAGAGGGAGCTAAATCCTGCCTCGAGAGCCTCTTCAGTTCAGAGCCTGGTCAACGATTTCTATACTCCCTGTGGCCTACTCTGCAGAAAATTTATTTGGACCACCCCAGCTTCCTTGGGGATATGGGTCCATATATTCGATTTTTCTATGAGTATGGCTTCAATACAACTGTTCAACAGCAAGCTGATCCTTCCTTCACGGGGGAATTCAACAAGACCGGCCCTCTCGCAGCCATGCCCCCGCTAATTTCCCCTCTATACCCCCTGACCCTGGAAGTTCCTATCTCCCAAGAGGAAGCCTGTATAGCTTGCGCTATGGAGAAAGACGCAGAGCAGGTCGCTGTAGCTATTGAAGCCGAGGAAGCCTCTAACCCCCCCCCCCCCCGTTTAACTCTTGGTACCATGAACAATTTATTTCATTTTGGGTTGTAATGAATATTTTCTCTTTCTCTTTCTTATGCCGGTTTGGCATCAAAACTCTGTCCTCCCTTGTGGAGAATTTATTTTATGAACTCTGTTGGCCCCTTGCCGGGGGCCTTTTTATGTTAAATCGATGTGATCCTCTTTGCTGGGAGTTTTTTTTTCCGTAACTAGCAGTTATCCTCCCTTACCGGGAGCTAGTTTCTAATAAATATCTTATATCCTCCCTTGCCGGGAGCTGTGTACGCATGCTTCCTTATCTGTATTTCTCATTTCTTATACCTGATCTTTGCTGCATGTTTTCAAACTGTTTAGCTTCTAAGCTGTTAGTTCGAGTGCATGACTTAGGTGCTAAGAACATCTTCCTAGTTGTAGCTTGCATGTGTGCTTTCTTTGCATATGTTGCTAACCTGTCTTCTTAGGTTTCTTTAAAGTTTTCCCCCTTTTTTGTTTTTAAGGGCCAATTCACTAGGTCCTGCTCAAACCCAGATTCTTAGGTCTTTCTCATAACCTTGTTGTAACGCCCCGAATCTAGATAGTTTCACTTACTTATCCAAATTCGAGTCGTCACTTAGTGAAAGGGAAAAGTAAGACAAATTTTTTTTTTAAGAAAAGGAATCGATAAAGGAAAAAGATAGAAGAAAACAATTGAATGATTCTTAGCTTAAAGTATTCAGCATCAAATTAAAATCCTAATCATTAAAACAGGAGCATAATTAACCGTAGCAGCGGAGAAAGTATTGTGAGTCTAAGTTTTAGCAAAAGCAGATAGGGAGTCTAAAATTTGCAGACAGGAAAATAAAAGCGTTTAAGCATTCAAATATTATATGGCGGGGGAAGGCCGAGTCTACTGCTGCTCCCAGTACTCCATCGGCTCACCTGAAAAATATTTAAAAAGGGCATGAGAATTTGAATTTCTCAGTGTGGGTAGCCCGCACGCTATCATGCATACAGTTTAATATCATACACATCAATCATATTTTTACAGAAAAGTAAACACCGAGACGGACCACCTCCGCTCGTAAAACATAAATGAGATGGACCATTGAAAAATTTTGGGTTTTAGTTTCTTATCGAGGAATAAATACAGTGCGTTGGTCCCAAAGGACTTTTGATTACTTATACGTCTTTTGTCTTTTAGTCGTAAATTATTGGAACTCTAATTTTTCGACACAAGAATATATATGTATGTATATAAGACTCTTACTAACATGCTCCTAAGTATGACACGTAAAAATGGAAAACACCTTTTCAAAAGTAGTAATTCAAGCATTATGACAACTTCCGACTGCCCACTCTCGACTTTGGGGCATTTTCTAAAATATAAATAAATCATCTAAAAATTTGGCAAAAGCACAGTAGACACTCTCTTGAAGTGTATATCACACATAAAATATGGTCTCATTAAAAAGGTATACGAAAATTGGGTTTTTGAATTTATTTTCTAGGTCGAAACAGTGTTCCAGAAAGTTTTCAGTATTGAGACACCATAGAAATAATTTTCTTAATAATACTAAAACACTTCCAAAAATTATTAAATTTTTACAGTAGATACCTTATGAAGTCACCAACATTTCTTTAGTTTTGACTTTAGGCAAGATACGAAGGGAAAAGGGTGTTTTTGGCTCGTTTTTGGAAAAGGGACAGAAACATTCCTAGTATTTTATTTTGATTTTTATAAAAATAAAAACCGAAGTTAGGAATATCAGAAAAAATCGAAGAGTCACAAAAACGTCACAGATTGTCACACTAACTTCAAAAATTCATAGATTATTGAATATAACTCCAAAATGCATGAGACCAGTGGCAAACGAAAGCCATTTTGTCCTAATTTTAGAATATGCAGTCAAAAATGCCAAAACATCAAGTCACGAAAAAGTTTCAGCTTAAACCTCTAACGGGAAAACAGGTAGTTCATCTATTTACATAGTATGAATATTTAAAAACTTATTCTCACTTTAAAAAAAAAAGACATGAAACCTTCAACTCTTTCACGAAAACAACATGCTACCAAAAAATAAACAAGACCTCAAGAAAACACATGCCATTTTCTCCATTAAGAGTTTTAAGGAAGAGAGTTAAGGTTTGAGGTGTGGTCACCTTTGTAGTCTTTCTTTAAAAAGGCTAGGCCCAAATGCCTTCTTTAAGCTCTTCCTAGGAATGGCTCTACTCCTTTGCACCTTGAGGGAAGAAGAAATGGCTTGAGGTGAGGGTTGGATGTGTGTATGTGGGAAAAGTTGGGAGAAGAAGAAGGTTTTCCTCCTCCCTTGTGAAGATGGCCGAAAATGGGGGTGAAGGGGAAGAGGAATGCTTCCTTTCTTTTGATGACTTGAATAAGGGGGAGAAGTGGTGCCCAAGCCACTTAAAAGAGCATGTGGGAAAAGATGGAGGGTCAAGATCAAAGCAAGTGGATGGTGGGATGGAAGGGAAGGACAAGAATTAATGCGAAATGAGGGGGTACAAGTACTTGGGGTCAACACACTTTGTCTTGGTGTGTTGGCCCTTGAAAGTGGCTGCAAACCCTCCCCTTGGACGTCCAAATAGTGGGCCCCACAAGCCTTTGGCTTGTGGTGGCCCTTCTGTTCAGGGCGTGCGGTTCGATACTGAAAAACGGGGCTCCGTTTGGAATTTTGGGGCTCCGGAAGTTACGTTTCGTTCGTTTAATCACTAAATAATTTTATAATCTTAAAAGTTTGTAGTTAAGGAGGCTTTTAACTTATTTTATTAATTCGGTTCTCGGTTGGTTCGATTTTTGTTCAGTAGATTCGAAAATTGGCATTTTTAGGGTTTTTCGCCCAATTTTCGGCGACTAAAAGAAAACTCCTGTGTTATTAATACGAACGGTTTCTTCACTTATTTTGAATTTGTCTATTATCCACATTCCGACTATCGAGTACCGGTTCGATCAGTATTAGGGTTTCTAGAGTACCGTCGGTTCGGTTCTCCTCGTCCGTTACCCAAAATCGAAGATTTTGAATAACAACGAAGTTTCTCTTTTCGAAAGAAAAATCAAGTATAACATAACACTCGCGCAAGTAAATAAATAAATCACAATTTGGGTCCGGGTATTACATCCTACCCACCTTCAAAGAAATTTCGTCCCGGAATTTGGCTTACCTAATCAAATCTAGGCCTTGCAGGTATTTTGCTAAAATCTCGTCCTCTCTCTCCCAAGTGGCTTATTCCTTCCCGTGTCTACTCCACTGTATTAAAACCAAAGGAATTTCTTGATTCCTAAGTTTGTGCATTTTTCTTCCTAGGATTTTCGCAGGTGTCTCTCCATATGTCAGGTCTCGTCCAAATTCTAAGTCTCTGAAGTTGATAATGTGCTCGGGGTCACCTACATACTTCCTGATTGAAGAAACATGGAAAACGTTGTGTACTTAGGATAGGTCAGGAGGTAGAGCTAAGCGATAAGCTACGTCTCCAACCTTCTCTAGTATATCAAAAGGTCCGATGTAGCGGGGTTTCAGTTTGCCTCTTTTTCCAAAGAGGATCAATCCTTTCATTGGTGCTACCTTGAGAAATACCTTTTCCCCAACTTCGAAATGTAGATCCTTCCGGCGAGTATCAGCGTACGATTTCTGACGGTCTTGTGCAGCCTTGATCCTTTCCTTAATCCGAGAAACAATTTCTACTGACTGTTCCACAAGTTCTGGCCCTAAAATCTTACGAACTCCTACTTCATCCCAACAAATGGGTGATCTGCATCTCTTCCCGTGAAGTGCCTCAAAGGGTGACATTTGAATCGTAGCTTGGTAATTGTTATTGTAGGCGAATTCCACAAGTGGTAGGTGAGTCTCCCAGTTTCCTTCGAAATCCATGGCACATGCCCTCAACATATCCTCCAAAGTCTGAATGGTTCTTTCTGACTGTCCGTCTGATTGCGGGTGGTAAACGGTGCTGAAGTTTAATTGCGTTTCCAAGGCTTGCTGCAGGCTCTTCCAAAACTTAGAGGTGAAGCGAGGATCTCTATCGGAAACAATCGAAACTGGTACACCGTGCAGTCTAACAATTTGCTCTATGTACAGCTGGGCTAGTTTGTCTAAGGAATAAGTCATGCGCATGGGTATGAAGTGCGCGGTTTTGGAAAGTCTATCTACAACTACCCAAATAGCATCATGATTCCTTACGGTCTTGGGAAAACCTGTGACGAAATCCATGGTGATATTTTCCCATTTCCACTCGGGTATTTCTAAAGGGTGAAGTAGCCCAGACGGTCGCTGATGGTCGACTTTGACTTATTGGCAGGTCAGGCATTTCCTTACGAAGTGGGCTATCGTCCTTTTCATACCCCTCCACCAAAAAGTCTCCCTCAGTCCCCGGTACATCTTCGTCTCTCCAGGGTGAACGGAGTAAGGAGTGTTGTGTGCTTTTTTCAGAATTTCATCCCTCAGTCCCTCGTCCTTTGGCACACAAATTCATCCTTCGAACATTAGGGTTCCATCGGTGCTCAAGGTAAAGCCTTTGATGGTTCCCTTCTCAACTCGGAATCTCATTCCTTCGAGGAATTTATCCTTTCTCTGAGCGTCTCTGAGCCTCTCTCTCAGGGTTGGTTGTAGCGTGATAGCATAAATCACGGCATCTGTATAACATTGTCTAGTGAACTCCAGGTTCATTCGAGCAAAGTCCCTGGTTAGTGCCATTTGTCCTGTTGGCATGGCGTTAACTGTCGCAATTCCCTTCCTACTCAAGGCGTCGGCCACAACATTCGCTTTCCCGGGGTGGTAGTGGATCGTGCAATCATAGTCCTTCACTAGCTCGAGTCATCTCCTTTGGCGCATGTTTAACTCTTTTTGTGTGAAGAAATACTTCAAGCTCTTATGGTCTGTGTAGATCTCGCACTTCCCCCCGTAAAGGTAGTGTCTCCAGTTCTTTAGAGCATGAACTACTGCAGCCAGTTCCAAGTCGTGTGTTGGGTAGTTCTATTCGTGGGTCTTCAGTTGTCGTGATGCGTATGCAATGACCTTTCCATGTTGCATAAGGACACATCCCAAACCAGACAAGGATGCATCGGTGTATATCAAAAATCCCTCGGTTCCATCGGGGATAGTTAACACCGGTGAAAAAGTTAATTTCTTCTTGAGCTCTTGGAAACTTTCCTCACATGCAGGCGTCCAAGCAAATTTCTGGTTCTTCTTGGTTAGGTGCGTCAGGGGTTTTGCAATTCGTGAGAAGTCCTGGATGAATCTCCTATAGTATCCCGCTAATCCAAGAAAACTTCTTATTTCGTTGGCATTAGTTGGGGTCTTCCAGTCCATTATGGCTTCTAACATTGCGGGGTCCATCTCAATCCCCTTAGATGAGATTATGTGTCCCAAAAACATAACTCGGTCGATCCAAAACTCACACTTACTGAACTTTGCATATAACTTTTCACGTCTCATTGTTTTCAAAACAATCCTGAGGTGTTCTTCGTGTTGGTCCTTGTCCTTGGAGTATATCAGTATGTCATCGATGAACACAATGACAAATTGATCTAGGTATTGGTGGAACACCCGGTTCATCAAATCCATGAATATAGCCGGAGCGTTTGTTACTGATTGGAGTGAATTGATACATGTTTTTAGGGTTATTTTTAGTGCAAAAAGTGAGCTAAAGTGTTAGTTTTTATGCCTAAATGTGAAAAGTATCACTCTTTTGCCTAAAAAGTATTACTTTGAGAGGTTTTGATGTATTTCGCCCGTTTTGCAGGTAAATCGGTGGAATTTTGCCAAACCGAGAGTACCGGGATTCTTAGAATGAAAAGACGAACATACGGGACGAAAACGGGGGTCGGGCTCGGAGCCCTTCTCGATAAAAATTCCCTGATCTCGAGTTCGAGTCGAGGGTGCACAGACCTCGACTCGAGGTTCATGCTAGAGGGAAATCATTTCAAAAAATTGGCAAGCTCGACTCGAGGGAGGAGCCTCGAGTCGAGGGGGACGAAAATTGCAACAAGCTCGACTCGAGGGCGAGGCCTCGACTCGAGGCTGGAGAGAAATTTAAAGAAACATGTTAGCGACTTTAGGCCTCGACTCGAGGGCCTGAAGCTCGACTCGAGGAGTGCCCAAAACTGAAAAATTCAGTTTTTAAGCCATGGAAAGCCAAAACAGAGGGAGAGTTGATTCTAACAGTTCAGAGCAGTTTCTAGGAGTTCCTTTGAGCGAATTTTACATTTTGTAGCTTGAATTTACTTGTAATTGCACTAGATTGTTAGAATTTAGATAGATTCACATTTAGATCATTAGATTAGTAGATTGGTGATTGTAATTGAAGTTTGCAGCTGAGAATTGAGAAGAAGTGAAGTTGAATTGAAGCATTGTACAAAATTAATCATTCTTATTTTTGCCTATTGAAGCTTAATTGGTGATGTTCTTAACCTTTGATCTCTTTAATTCATTGCTTGTAGTGATTAGATTTTCAATTGCTTTCTTAGATTTTCTAGCCATGGTTTTTGCTTGTAGCACCATGGGCTAATAGCCTTGTGCTTGGGATAATTGAAATTAGGGATGAAGTGATTGCCTCATGCTATGCTTGTTGATAATTGTGATCAATTGAATTAGATTGCTTCCTAATTGTGATTCTTAATTGTGCTTCATGAAAAATTGTCTCTTTTGATTAATGGTTGATCACCCTAGCAATAGGCGAGAGTTGAGCTAACGTGATTAGGTGTTAATCGGGTTTCAATTTTGCATGATTGTATGAATTGGGGACTTCTACATTGAGAGATGGGAAGAACTAAGGATACTCACATTAGGCATTGTGATATTAATGGAGTGATTAATTTCATGATGGTTTATGCTTTCTAATTTGATTGATTTGCATTTGGATACAATCATAGCTTGTTAATCGTGGATTCCTTGATGGAGATTATCCCTTGCACCCTATTCCCTAATTGATTTTAGTCTATTTGATCTTGCATTCTAAGTGTTTGATAAATTGTTTGCATAATCTTGCCATTTAAATTCTTGCAATTTGTAGTGATTTAGTTCAAGAGCTTGTTGCAACTCTAGCCATTTAGAACTCTTATCCTTGAATTTCATTTGCATACTTTCTCCCTTGGGTTCGATATTTTTGTTGATTGGTCTTAATAACTCTTACCCTATACACTCCAATCAAATGGCGCCGTTGCCGGGGAGTTAGTTTTTGCGCTAATAAGTGAGATTCGAGGATTGTTTGAAGTGGCTATTTGTTGTTTTTATTTTTGTTTTTGTTGATTTTATTGGTGAGAAGTTGATACTTGAATTTGTGGCATTGTAGGTGCATGCGAACAAGATCGAGTGGTGTTCCACCCTTGCCACTAAATCCGGAAATTGAGGCTACGTTGAGAAGAAATCGTGTGAGTGAGGCAGCGAAGGGAAGATATGGAAGGAGAAGATCAACGGAATGAGGAGAGAGTGGGTGGTGAACCACAAGTTGAGGAGTTGAATGGACATGGAGAGGGAAGAGTAGACAATGGAGGTCATGGGAACAATTTTAATGCTCAAGATAACCCTTTATTTCAAGGGATGCCACCACAACACTTTCCTTACCAAAATCCATACCCTTATCCTCCACAAGTCCATCAATACCCATATTATCCACCTTATCCACCATACTTCCCTCAAATGCCTTACATGAATGAGCCACGATACCATGAGCCACCCCACATTCCGAATGCCCAACCACAACCACAACCACAACCTATGAATGAACTACCACCTCAAGGGAGGCCGTTGAGAGAGTTTTTGAGCCACAACCTAGAGAGCACTACGATGGGATAGCAAGGCCGAGAATAGAAGCCAACAATTTTGAGATAAGTCCCACTTTAGTGAGGATGCTTAGAGAGAGACAATTTGAAGGGAAGGACGAAGATGAGTGTCCACATCAACATATGGCACAATTCTTAGAGATTTCGGACACTACAAAATACCATGGGGTACCCGAAGATGCAAAGAAGCTTAGGCTTTTCTCCTTCACTCTTACGGGGAGAGCCAAAGCTTGGCTTAATTCTATTCCGCCCGGAACCGTACGTACATGGGAGGACCTTAGCAAAAGATTCTTGATGAAATTCTATCCGCCATCCAAGACGGTGCAAGCAAAGGAAGCTATTTCTCACTTTCGGCAAAAGAATGGAGAGACTATTCCGGAAGCATGGGAGAGGTATGGTATGCTACTCATCAATTGTCCGCAACATGGTTTTTCCGATGAGCAAACCATTATGTATTTCTACACCGGCCTCAATGATTCCGATAGAGCTTTCTTGAATGCTTGTGCCAATGGGTCAATTGTCGATCGGGCGGTACTCCTGACAATTCCTCTGGAAACACATCTGGGTATTCTCTCACAAAGGGTACGTTCATTAGCATCTTTTCATCTTTCTTTACTACTGCGACGTTGACTAAGTATCCTTTGCATCCTTCTTTCTGTAAAAGCTTCTTGGCTTTCATCGCAGAGATTACCTGAATCCCAGACTTGGCTCGAGTTCCACGAAAAGGGTAACGTTGTCCATTTTTATCCTCAAAGTCTATTTCTCGGCTTGCACATCTTATAGTCGCTTTATGCCTAACAAGCCAGTCTATTCCCAAAATTAAGTCGAAATCTTTCATCTTAAGGACGTGAAGATTAGATTCTATCTGGTGTCCATCCTAATTAGGTGCAGAGAGAAAAGAATATTTATTACATATAGATAGGTATGATCAAATTCAAAAACAGAACCCAATTATGTCGAATTGATAGTTCGCTAGCACCAGTTATACAATTGGAGTCTTTGGAACCGAAACGTACTGTCTAGCTCAGCAGCACAGTTGCGAATTCTATCTTTCGTAAGTTAGGGAACTAGCGACGCATATCATCAAACAATAATTGAGTAAAAGTAAGCGGATAGAATAAAGTGAATCGTACAATACGAATCACACGACAGCATATATAGATAGTGAAAATCACGGGGAGGTAATCCTACAACCCGAAAGTACATACATCGAAAATAACAATAAAAGGTTCATGCTAAAGCCTCTATCGACTGGTCTAGATACTACAAGGAACCCAAGAAACAAAAACAATGGAGAAAGCCTAGATCCTACGGATCTTGCTGGGCCTAGGGCGGCTAGGGTCTCGGTCAGTCCCGGCTGGTCCGGTTACGGATCCCTCGTCGGCGAGGATGGGGACTCTCTCTTCAGACGGGTCAGTCTCATCTGGCCCACCTGGAAATCCACTCTCCTCCAGAGCTCCCTTTGCGTCCTGGCGGTAGTACTCCAACCTTTCCACAATCTGTGATCGCTTCTCCCTCAAGCGATCAACTTTCTCCTGTTGCTCCCTCAGTTTCTTCTCTGCTTTCTTGACCTCGAGGTCTACGTTCTTCAGGTCAACTGCATAGATCGCAGCGCACTGCTCGTAAGTGGAGCTGCGATAAGTCGCCCTCCGTGACTCCTCGCAAGCCTCTAAGGCTGCCCCGATCTCATAGTGTAGCTCGCGGATGTACAGAGTAAGGCGTACGGGGTAGTAGTAGCGTGAGTCGCATTCCTGTATGCGATCGAAAACAGTAGTAGCGTGTTTCGCGAACTCAGGTCGCAAGGCCTGTCGCAACCAACAGATCGCGGTCGTCTCTGAGTCACGGTGGCCCTCAAGCTCTACAATATCCCTCATATCCTGAAAACGGTGCATAAAGTCGATGACTGGCTCGTTCCTTGCCTGTCGTATTGTAACGTATCCGTGTGCGTAGTCCATCGAGTCCTAAGTTTCGTAAAAAGGAGTTCTAAGTCAATGATTCTGACGGTGCTAAGGAAAAGAGAGAGAAAAAAAATATATATATAGCTATATATAGTAGAGGTACATATATAGCGCTGCAATACACATATACACAAGATCTAAAATCACACACCTCACACATGTTACGATTTCATCGTCAAGCATACTACTTTCACATTTTTTTTTCGAGTCCATACTACGGTTCTTATGAAACATTCACAACAGATACTTAAAAGGAAAGCAAGAAACTTTGTACCCCGGAGTTCTGTTTGCGGCGGCAGACTTCCTTCCCACACCGTCCTAACTAGTCTTTACACTTGTGATAAAATTTTTACAAGTAAGAGCACGAAAAATTTTGAATAAAACTTTCTTTTCACATAAAAATTTCATTTGGTCCGAAGTTTTGAGCCTAAGCTCTGATACCACCTGTAACGCCCCGAATCCAGATAGTTTCATTTACTTATCCAAATTCGAGTCGTCACTTAGTGAAAGAGAAAAGTAAGACAAAAAAATTTTTTTTTTTTAAGAAAAGGAATCGATAAAGGAAAAAGATAGAAGAAAACAATTGAATGATTCTTAACTTAAAGTATTCAGCATCAAATTAAAATCCTAATCATTAAAACAGGAGCATAATTAACCGTAGCAGCGGAGAAAGTATTTTGAGTCTAGGTTTTAGCAAAAGCAGATAGGGAGTCTAAAATTTGCAGACAGGAAAATAAAAGCGTTTAAGCATTCAAATATTATATGGCGGGGGAAGGCCGAGTCTACTGCTGCTCCTAGTACTCCATCGGCTCACCTGAAAAATATTTAAAAAGGGCATGAGAATTTGAATTTCTCAGTGTGGGTAGCCCGCACGCAATCATGCATACAGTTTAATATCATACACATCAATCATATTTTTACAGAAAAGTAAACACCGAGACGGACCACCTCCGCTCGTAAAACATAAATGAGACGAACCACCTTCGCTCATAAACAACCGAGACGATACCAACATCGCTCGTAAACCGAGACGGACCACCTCCGCTCGTAAAACATAAATGAGATGGACCACCTCCGCTCTTAAACAACCGAGACGATACCAACATCGCTCGTAAACCGAGACGGACCACCTTCGCTCGTAAAACAACCGAGACGATACCAACATCGCTCGTAAATCAAACATGATTTAGCAATGATATTTCAACTATGACATAAATAAAGGCAATACAGTTAGTGCCACCCACCTTAAAAAGAAGCTCGAAAGTATGACGTGAAAGGGAAAAACATCCGAGCAAATCACCGACCGGTCGTACTCGTTCCTAAAGAAAATTTTTGGGTTTTAGTTTCTTATCGAGAAATAAATACAGTGCGTTGGTCCCAAAGGACTTTTGATTACTTATACGTCTTTTGTCTTTTAGTCGTAAATTATTGGAACTCTAATTTTTCGACACAAGAATATATATGTATATATATAAGACTCTTACTAACATGCTCCTAAGTATGACACGTAAAAATGAAAAACACCTTTTCAAAAGTAGTAATTCAAGCATTATGACAATTTCCGACTGCCCACTCTCGACTTTGGGGCATTTTCTAAAATATAAATAAATCATCTAAAAATTTGGCAAAAGCACAGTAGACACTCTCTTGAAGTGTATATCACACATAAAATATGGTCTCACTAAAAAAGTATACGAAAATTGGGTTTTTGAATTTATTTTCTAGGTCGAAACAGTGTTCCAGAAAGTTTTCAGTGTTGAGACACCATAGAAATAATTTTCTTAATAATACTAAAACACTTCCGAAAATTATGAAATTTTTACAGTAGATACCTTATGAAGTCACCAAAATTTCCTTAGTTTTGACTTTAGGCAAGATACGAAGGGAAAAGGGTGTTTTTGGCTTGTTTTTGGAAAAGGGACAGAAACATTTCTGCCTTCCCAGTCACGTACCAACTAGAGAAATAATTTTTGTAAAACTATTTAGACTACTCCTAAATTCATGGAAAAATTCAGAAACGAAGCTAACATCATGTAGTATTTTATTTTGATTTTTATAAAAATAATAACCGAAGTGAGGAATACCAGAAAAAATTGAAGAGTCACAAAAACGTCACAGATTGTCACACTAACTTCAAAAATTCATAGATTATTGAATATAACTCCAAAATGCATGAGACCAGTGGCAAACGAAAGTTATTTTGTCCTAATTTTAGAATATGCAGTCAAACATGCCAAAACTTCAAGTCAAAAAAACGTTTCAGCTTAAACCTCTGACGGAAAAACAGGTAGTTCATCTATTTACATACTATGAATATTTAAAAACTTATTCTCACTTTCAAAAAAAAGACATGAAACCTTCAACTCTTTCATGAAAACAACATGCTACCAAGAAATAAACAAGACCTCAAGAAAACACATGCCATTTTCTCCATTAAGAGTTTTAAGGAAGTGAGTTAAGGTTTGAGGTGTGGTCACCTTTGTAGTCTTTCTTTAAAAAGGCTAGGGCCAAATGCCTTCTTTAAGCTCTTCCGAGGAATGGCTCTACTCCTTTGCACCTTGAAGAAAGAAGAAATGGCTTGAGGTGAGGGTTGGATGTGTGTATGTGGGAAAAGTTGGGAGAAGAAGAAGGTTTTCCTCCTCCCTTGTGAAGATGGCCGAAAATGGGGGTGAAGGGGAAGAGGAATGCTTCCTTTCTTTTGATGACTTGAATAAGGGGGAGAAGTGGTGCCCAAGCAACTTAAAAGAGCATGTGGGAAAAGATGGAGGGTCAAGATCAAAGCAAGTGGATGGTGGGATGGAAGGGAAGGACAAGAATTAATGGGAAAGGAGGGGGTACAAGTACTTGGGGTCAACACACTTTGTCTTGGTGTGTTGGCCCTTGAAAGTGGCTGCAAACCCTCCCCTTGGACGTCCAAATAGTGGGCCCCACAAGCCTTTGGCTTGTGGTGGCCCTTTTGTTCAGGGCGTGCGGTTCGATACTAAAAAACGGAGCTCCGTTTGGAATTTCGGGGCTCCGGAAGTTACATTTCGTTCGTTTAATCACTAAATAATTTTATAATCTTAAAAGTTTGTAATTAAGGAGACTTTTAACTTATTTTATTAATTCGGTTCTCGGTTGGTTCGATTTTTGTTCGGTAGATTCGAAATTCGGCATTTTTAAGGTTTTTCGCCCAATTTTCGGCGACGAAAAGAAAACTCCTGTGTTATTAATACGAACGGTTTCTTCACTTATTTTGAATTTGTATATTATTCACATTCCGACTATCGAGTACCGGTTCGATTAGTATTAGGGTTTCTAGAGTACCGTCGGTTCGGTTCTGCTCATCCGTTACCCAAAATCGAAGATTTTGAATAACAACGAAGTTTCTCTTTTCGAAAGAAAAATCAAGTATAACATAACACTCACGCAAGTAAATAAATAAATCACAATTTAGGTCCGGATATTACACTTGTAGCCAAGGAGTTTTCCAGATAGCTTTCTGTAAGCTAGAGGTTATCCTTTCTCTAGATTAATCATAGTTTTCTTTCGGAAAAACCTTCTCCAGGTTTAAACTGGCTAGGACTCCCTTTTAGAGGTTTAAACTAGGCTTTCTCACAACCATATCTTAGATTCTTCTTTCATGTAATTCCTCTAAGGCTTGAATATACTCCAACCCTCTAAGACAACTTCAGTTTTTAACTATGAAACCCTCTTCTTTAGGTTTCAAGTAAACCGAACTTCTTTATAGGTCTAACTTAGTTTCTCTAGAGAAGACCTTTTCTCAATTTAGGTAACTCTATCTATCCTGAAAAAACCTTTTTTAGGCTCAGATTAATTAAGACCCTTTCTATAAGTCTAACTTCGAAGCTATCTCTTAGCCTTTCTCCTTACAACCCTCTCTGGGTTTAGGTTAGCTAAACCTTTTCTTCAAGTTTAGGCTAAGTTTAGTTAAAACTATATCTTATATGGATCTTAGGACCCCTCTTCGAGTTTAGTAGAACCCTGCTTATAGGTCCAACCTTGTATTTTTGTTGTTATCTCCCGATAACTAAACCTTTCCTATAGGTTTAGTTTTGCATCTTTGAAGCTACCTCTTAGCTTCTATTCCGAAAACCTCATCTAGGCTTAGGTTAATTAAGCCCTTACTGTAGGTTTGACTTTTTTCTTATGAAACCATCTCGCAGTTTTTATTCTCATAATCCCTTTTCTGGGTTTTAGGTCAGTTACACCTTCTCTGCAGGTTCAACTAAGTTTCCTCAAGCTATATCTTAGCTTTAATTCTGGCATTCTATTTTGGGTTTAAATTAGTTAAACTCTTATAAGTCTAACTTAATGCTTTCGAAGCTTCCGTAGCCTCAAATCACGTAACCCTCTCTAGGTGTAGGTTTAGTTAAACTCTATAGGTTTAACTCAGTTTTTTCGAAACTTTCGTAGTTTCAAATCTCGAAACCCTTTCTGGGTGCAAGTTTAGTTAAGCCCTTTCTGTAGATTTGATCTAGGCTTTTCTCAAAGCCGCATCTTAGATTTCACATTAGCCCTTTAGTTAAACCCTTGTTGTACGTTTAACTTAGTATCCTGAAGCTATCTCTTAGCTTCAGTTTTTCGCGACCCTTTCTGGGTTTACTCTTGATCACCTCTTTAGTCGTAATTATTGCAACCCTTTCTGGGTTTAAGCAGGTCGAACCTTTTCTGTAGGTTTAACTTAGCATTCTGAGGCTATCTCTTAGCTTTTTTTGTAGCAACCTTTTTCTGGATTTAGGTGGGTTAAACCTTCTCTGCAGGTTTAACTTAGTTTCTCGAATCTATCTCTTAGCTTCTTTTGTTGCAACCCTTTTCTGGGTTTAGGTGGGTTAAACCTTCTCTGCAGGTTTAACTTAGTTTCTCGAAGCTATCCCTTAGCTTCTTTTGTCGCAGCCCTTTTCTGGGTTTAGGTGGGTTAAACCTTCTCTGTAGGTTTAACTTAGTTTCTCGAAGCTATCTCTTAGCTTCTTTTTACATTGATTGATGTCAATTCAATTCACGAATATTCATCATGTTTATTTTTCTCATTGAATGCTTTCTAGAATTTTACTCGTTTCATGCAACTTTGCGAAAGTTATCAATTCTCATGCAATCGATCGTGTGTGGTGATGCAATTGTATCAAGTAGCACACAATCATATCATCTCAATCGTAATTAACGAAAGAATAAACTTACAAACTCATGAATAATGAAGAATTTCTCTCATTAATTGATAAACAAGTTTGTTCCATTGACCATAATCGATCAACACTGTTAGATCAAGAAAGGTTTTGATGAGTTAAAAAGAGCAACCCAGATGAGCAGACGACTATGAAGAATAGCTAAGATCAAGGTCTGGTACTAAGCTGATCAGACTAGGTCAGGGACTGAACAAGTCAGCTATAGACTATAAGTTGCAAGTCATCTGGAGACAAGCTCAAATCTAGTCATCTGCAAGAGACAATTATGAAGAGCTCAGACGAGGTCAAGACAAGCTAAGTAGAATAAGAAAGGCGAGTCTTCACCAAGTCAGCTGCAGACGAGTAGGATAAATCAGCTAAGGAGCAAAGCAGTTTTCAAGATTAAGTTCGTTGAGCAGTTTTCAGTTTGTTAGAACTGACTAACAAACTAACTGTCTTTTCAGACTTATAAATAGGTCTAGATTTTCATTTTTCAAATACTTTTACACGAACACAATTTACACATTATTCACTATTCAGATTTCTATCTTCACGATCAATTCACAAGTTTTTCAAAAGAGTTTTCAAAAAGTTCTAAGTGTTTGAAGAACACTTTATCTGTAATCTTTCAAGTTCGATATTCACTGTAATAGTTAGATTCTAGAGAAGAATTTAGGAGATTGAAGATTTGAAGATCTTCACGAGTTGTAAGCTGTAAGTTGGATTGAAAGTAAGTAATTGGTAAGCAGAGTCCCTTCTTCAAGTTGGAGAAGGAGAGTGGATGTAGGATTATGTTGGTCCCACTTAGTTGAGTAGATTAAACACAACTTGATCTAGCCTTCTAGTGAAAATCTAGAAGGGGGAGTTGAATAGATTTTCAGATTTTGATAAATCTTTCGAAACTATTCAAAACACTCAAGTAGCACAGCGGAATTCAATTTTAAACTCAACTTTATTTAGATCAAAAGCCTACTGATTTTTAGTTCCAACTTCAATTCTGAAATTGATCTTTAATTGATAAACTGAAAATTAAACTAGATAAAAAGTAAAGTAAAGCAATAAAGAACACCAAAGTTTATAGTGGTTCGGATTATGAATAATCCTACATCCACTCTCCTTCTCCAATTTGAAGAAGGGACTTAGCTTACTACTTACTTACTTTCAGTCTGACTTACAACTTATAGCTTACAGATACCTTCAGATCTTCAAAACTCCTAAATTCTTCTCTGGAATCTAACTATTACAGTGAGTAGCGAACTTTGAAGATTACAAGTAAAGTGTTCTATAAACACTTAGAATTCTTTTGAAAAACTCTTTTGAAAACTTGAGAATTGATTGTGAAATCGAAATCTGAATAGTGAGTAATATGCAATTTGTGATGTGTGCAAAAGTTATTTAAAAAAATGAAAATTTAGACCTATTTATAAGTCTGAAAAGACAGTTAGTTTGTTAGTCAGTTCTAACAAACTGAAAACTGCTCAACAAACTTAATCTTGAAAACTGATTTGCTCCTCAGCTGATTTATTCTACTCGTCTGCAGCCGACTTGGTGAAGACTTGCCTTTCTTATTCTACTCAGCTTGTCTTGACCTCGTTTGAGCTCTTCATACTTGTCTCCTGCAGATGACTAGATTGGAGCTTGTCTTCAGATGACTTGCAACCTTCCAGTCTTCAGCTGACTTGCTCAGTCGATGACCTAGTCTGATCAGCTTAGTACTGGGGCTCAGTCTCAGTTGTTCTACAGGGTTATCTTATCATCTGAATAACTGCTTTTAACTCATCAAAACTATCTTGATCTAACAATTTTCCCCTTTTTGATGAAGTTAAAACCTAAGAAAGAGACACACTCACAGCTGAAGTTAGTTTAAAATTAATCAAGATTATTAGATAGGTATATTAGAATACATTCACACATTGAATCAGATTTATTCAAGTTAGAGTGTAATACCCGGACCCAAATTATGATTTATTTATTTACTTGCGTGAGTGTTATGTTATGCTTGATTTTTCTTTCGAAAAGGAAACTTCTTTGTTATTCAAAATTTTCGATTTTGGGTAACGGACGAGCAGAACCGAACCGACAGTACTCTAGAAACCTAATACTGATCGAACCGGTACTCGATAGTCGAAAGGTGGATAAAATTCAAGTCTAAAAGAAGTGAATAATCCGTTTGTACTAATAACTCGAGAGTTTTAATATAGTCGCCGAAATTGGGCGAAAAACCCTAAAAATGCCGAATTTCGTATCTACCGAACAAAAATCGAACCAACTGAGAACCGAATTAATAAAATAAGTTAAAAGCCTCCTTAATTACAAAATTTTAAGATTATAAAATTATTTAGTGACTAAACGAACGAAACGTAACTTCTGGAGCCCCGAAATTCCAAACGGAGCCCCATTTTTCAGTACCGAACCGCACGCCCTGAACCGAAGGGCCACCACAAGCCAAAGGCTTGTGGGGCCCATTATTTGGATGTCCAAGGGGAGGGTTTGCAGCCACTTTCAAGGGCCAACACACCAAGACAAAGTGTGTTGACCCCAAGTACTTGTACCCCCTCCTTTCCCATTAATTCTTGTCCTTCCCTTCCATCCCACCATCCACTTGCTTCAATCTTGACCCTCCATCTTTTCCCACATGCTCTTTTAAGTTGCTTGGGCACCACTTCTTCCCCTTATTCAAGTCATCAAAAGAAAGGAAGCACTCCTCTTCCCCTTCACCCCCATTTTTGGCCATCTTCACAAGGGAGGAGGAAAACCTTCTTCTTCTCCCAACTTTTCCCACATACACACATCCAACCCTCACCTCAAGCCATTTCATCTTTCTTCAAGGTGCAAAGGAGTAGAGCCATTCCTAGGAAGAGCTTGAAGAAGGCATTTGGCCCTAGCCTTTTTAAAGAAAGACTACAAAGGTGACCACACCTCAAACCTTAACTCACTTCTTTAAAACTCTTAATGGAGAAAATGGCATGTGTTTTCTTGTGGTCTTGTTTATTTCTTGGTAGCATGTTTGTTTTCATGAAAGAGTTGAAGGTTTCATGATTTTGAAAGTGAGAATAAGTTTTTAAGTGTCCATAGCATGTGAATAGATGAACTACCTGTTTTCCCGTCAGAAGTTTAAACTGATACGTTTTTGTAACTTACTACTTTGGCACGTTTGTCTGCATATTTAGAATGTAGGACGAAATAGCTTTTATTTGCCACTGTTCTCATGCTTTTTGGAGTTATATTCAATAATCTATGAATTTTTGAAGTTAGTGTGTCAATCTGTGACGTTTTTGTGACTCTTCGATTTTTCTGGCACTCCTCACTTCGGTTATTATTTTTGTAAAAATCGAAATAAAATACTACATGATGTTAGCTTCGTTTCTGGATTTTTCCATGATTTTAGGAGTAGTCTAAATAGTTTTACAAAAATTATTTCTCTAGTTGGTACGTGACTGAAAAGGCAGAAATGTTTCTGTCCCTTTTCCAAGAATGAACCAAAACACCCTTTTCCCTTTGTATTTTGTCTAAAGTCAAAACTAAGGAAATGTTGGTGACTTCATAAGGTATCTACTGTAAATATTTCATAATTTTCGGGAGTGTTTTAGTATTATTAAGAAAATTATTTCGATGGTGTCTTAACACTGAAAACTTTCTGGAACACTGTTTCGACCTAGAAAATAAATTCAAAAACCCAATTTTTGTATACCGTTATAATGAGACCATATTTTATGTGTGATATACACTTCAAGAGAGTGTCTACTGTACATTGCCATATTTTTTTGATAATTTATTTATATTTTAGAAAATGCCCCAAAGACGAGAGTGAGCAGTCGAAAGTTGTCATAATGCTTGAATTACTACTTTTGAAAAGGTGTTTTCCATTTTTACGTGTCATACTTAGGAGCATGTTAGTAAGAGTCTTATATACATACATATATATTCTTGTGTCGAAAAATTAGAGTTCTAATAATTTACGACTAAAAGACAAAAGTCGTATAAGTAATCAAAAGTCCTTTGGGACCAACGCACTGTATTTATTCCTCGATAAGAAACTAAAACCCAAAAGTTTTTCTTTAGGAACGAGTACGACCGGTCGGTGATTTGCTCGGACGTTTTCCCCTTTCAAGTCATACTTTCGAACTTCTTTTTAAGGTGGGTGGCACTAACCGTATTGCCTTAATTTATGTCATAGTTGAAATATCATTGCTAAATCATATTTGGTTTACGAGCGATGTTGGTATCGTCTCGGATGTTTTTACGAGCGATGTTGGTATCGTCTCGGATGTTTTTACGAGCGATGTTGGTATCGTCTCGGATGTATTTACGAGCGATGTTGGTATCGTCTCGAATGCTTTTACGAGCGATGTTGGTATCGTCTCGGATGTTTTTACGAGTGATGTTGGTATCGTCTCGGATATTTTTACGAGCGATGTTGGTGTCGTCTCGGATGTATTTACGAGCGATGTTGGTATCATCTCGGATGCTTTTATGGGCGATGTTGGTATCATCTCGGATATTTTTATGAGCGATGTTGGTATCGTCTTGAAAGTTTTACGAGCGGAGGTGGTCCGTCTCGGTTTACGAGCGATGTTGGTATCGTCTCGGTTGTTTTATGAGCGGAGGTGGTCCGTCTCAGTGTTTACTTTTTGTAAAAAATATGATTGATGTGTATGATATTAAACTGTATGCATGATAGCGTGCGGGCTACCCACACTGAGAAATTCAAATTCTCATGCCCTTTTTTAAATATTTTTTAGGTGAGCCGATGGAGTCTTTGGGAGCAGCGAAGAGACTCGGCCTTCCCCAAACATATAATATTTGAATGCTTAAATGCTTTTATTTTCCTATCTGCAAATTTTGGACCCTCTATCTGCTTTTGCTAAAACTTGGACTCACAATACTTTCTCCGCTGCTACGGTTAATTATGCTCCTGTTTTAATGATTAGGATTTTAATTTGATGCTGAATACTTTAAGTTAAGAATCATTCAATTGTTTTCTTCTATCTTTTTCCTTTATCGTTTCCTTTTCTTAAAAAAAAAAATTGTCTTATTTTTCCCTTTCACTAAGTGACGACTCGAATTTGGATAAGTAAGTGAAACTATCTGGGTTCGGGGCGTTACATAGAGCACTTAATTCACACTTAGTAAAATATTCTTAAGTCTTTAAGACTTTTTCAAAATATTCAGATTTAGAAAAGAATTAAGTCTTAGGACTTTAGAAAATTTTTTAAAAAAAAAAACTTAGGAACTTTTAGAAAATTTTAAGTCTGAGATAAGAAATTTCCTCAAATGATTAATACTTTGAAAATTTTTTAAGTTTTCTTAGAAAAAAAATTTAAAACAGAAAATCAAGGTAAATCAAACAAAACACAGTATATTCACATCAGATTTACAAAGATTACAAAAGAAGACTAATAGAAAAGAAAATTAAGGAAAAGTAAAAGTCCTGTTTCTATTAGACTCCCCACTGGTCTTCGTCTGGAATCATCAGCCAGTTGAATACCCTCCTTCTAAGCTGCTTGAGGTCTTCTTCTTGAGTAAGTCCAGACTCAGCCTCTGCCTTCTTAACAATTTCCCTGACCCAGTCTAGGTCCAGGGAACCATCAGGTTTATTGGCAGGGATGGCGTATTCAAAAGCTGGAGAGGTCAGGTTGACGTTGAATTCCACATCTGCTTCTTCCAGCAGCCGATGATAGAAGTCCGCGTCTACCTTTTCAATCCATTCGTGCCAAGCTAAGTCAGGATCTCGTTGAGTTGCTCCAGGGCCTTTGAGAATATACCAGAAGTATATCCACATTCCCTCCAGATTTTTCTCCTTGTACTCATTTGCATATTTTTCACAAGCCAGCTTAGGAGGAGCAGACGTCGGGTGAAATGGTCTGAATTTGTCACTACCTTGATCTTTTATCAGCCATTTCCGCTCAGCAGTGCTCCAGAAGACGTTGGCATCCTTCTTCTTCTTTTGCCTTTTCTTTTCTTTCTTGCCATAAAATTCCATTTCTCTCTTTATTCTCTTAATATGTTCTTCTGAGAGATTAGAATAATCAGTCTCCCTCTTTCCTTTTCCTTTAGCAGCAGCTCTAGAATAGATATCAGCCGATCTTGGCTCACTAGCTGCTACTTCCTTGCCCTTCCATTTGGCTTCTTCAGATTCAGACTCTTTTAGTTTAGCCAAGAGTTTTTCAGTTCTCTCCTCCTCCTCCTTCTTCCTTTTCTCCTCATCCTCCTTTAACGCTTCCTCTAATTGACTTACCCTCAGCTAGAGAGCAACTAGCTCATCAGACTTGAGTTTCAAGTCTTCCTTAGCTGCCTCCAGATCAGCTGTGTTGGCCTTTGTGCCTACTTCCTTTCTGGTCTCCTCGACCACAGCTGTGAGGGCTTGTCTCTTTTCTTGCTCGTCTTTTTCCCCCCTTTTTAACTTCAGCAGCCAAGATCGTCAGTTTTACATCGAGATCGTTAAACTTGGCTCTGAAATCAGACTGGTCTACCGCCATCTTGTTTACTACCATCTGATTATAACCCTTCACTTCTTCCTTCAGCGCCTTCAGCTCATCCTCCATTGCTTTTATTTTGTCAGCTAGCACAGAGTTAGTGACAGAAATGATTTTATCAGATAAAGTTACCTCCACTTCTCTCATGCTGGCAAGCATTGTGTCAGTTACTGCTTCGACCATCTTCCTTGTCCTCCTTTTCATTTTCCTTCTGAATGTTGAGTTTATCTTTTTCTCTACTAGGGTGAGGATTGAGGAGATAGCAGAGACAAGGCTTAGGTCACTGTCGTCTTCCTCAGACGAGGAATCGGACGAAGAAGGGGTTTGTTCTTTTTTAGTAGGTGGTAGAGGGGTAGGATGTGTTTGGATAGTTGGGAGAGAGGAGTAAGATATAGTGGGAACAGATGAGGCTTGGACTTGCGGGAGAGGTGACGGTTGGGTTTGTATAGTGGGGGTGGGAATGGGGGATGAGGTTTGTATGAGTGGTGTTGGTGGTTGAGATGAGGTATGTTCTGTTTCAGTGGGTAGGGTTTGAGTTTGGACTATTGAGGGAGTAGGCTGTTGGAGAGGCTCTGAGGTACTAGCCTGGGATACCTCTTCATTGCCTGTTTGGACAGTTGGGATAGCAGACTGAATCTGAGGCTCTGAAGTGCCAGCCTGAGGCACTTCTTCATTTCCAGGTGGGGGGGATAATGAAGGAGAGGAATATAAGCTTGTACCTACCTCAGGAATCGAGGGAAGAACAGCTTCCTTGGTTGGGGAGGGGGGAACCTCGAGCTAACCAACCTTTGCTGCTATCTTCAGCACAGGAACCTCCTCTGGAAGCAGGGTTGCTGTGTCCATCTGCTGCTCTGGCCCTCCAGACTTGGTGGAGCCTTCAGAGCTTTAAGATGCTCGTCTGGGCCTCCTTACCAAGGAAATTTCAGCTTCCTCTACTTCCTCTTCTTCTAAGGCTTATTTGGTGGAGACAGCAGATGGACCTTCTCCTTTCCTTTTCTCAGAGGCTTTTACCAGCCTTCTCCTCTTCTGCCTCTGAGAGACCCTTGGAATAACAGCAGCTGTCTCCTGAGTTGGAATCACAACTGCTTCCTCTTGAGTTGTGACCCCAGCTGTCTCCTCCTCAGGTCCCTCTGCTTCTACTTCAGCTGGAGGTACCTCCACTAGTTCAACTGCTAGTCTCTGGGCTTCTTCCGCTGTTGCTTCCAGCCTTTGATTTCTGGCAGCGTCAGACTCATCGTCTGAGTCTGGATTTCCTCCAAGCCTCTCATCCTTTGTGAGGATCCCCTTCTGCTTGGAGTACTTCTTTGTACCCACTCTCCAGTCAGCTGCTCTGTTCAGCCCTTCAATCAGCACCGTTATTTTGTTGAATAAGCTGACTATTGAGTTGGGTACCCAGCCCTCAGCAGATGACTTGAAGCAGCCTTTTCTTCTCTTCCTTCAGCTTGTAAATCAGCAAATCTGTCCAGTTCACTTGGACTCCATCCAAGATCGCTCTCATAACACACAATCTGGGTTTGGTTAACCCATCATGCGAACTCTGTTCACCCAACACCGATTTGGTAACAACAGTCATCAACAATCGATATTTTCTTCTTAATAGATTTTTCTTCAAATCCCTACGCGTTCCTCTGTATGTAACCCTTGCCATCAAGTCAAAAGACTCCTCCCAGTCGTCCTCTTTGTACGTCAATGGATTAACTCCCTCCATTGACGTGTTGAAGATTCTGGCAATATTTTCTCTGAAGTAACTCAGTAGTGTTCCGTCCACGGTTGTGTCAAACCCATCCTAGGTATCCCTCATATTTGCTAAGAATTCTGCCCCAGCAAATCAACAGTTCTATTTTGAGGAGATTTCATTGATAAATATCCCCTTAATCTTGACGCTTCCAATAACCGGAGGATTTCTGCAGATTCTGGATCTCGCGTGGTTTCAAAGTCTACATACATCTCTGCTTTTAATCGGTTTTTGAATAATTCCTCATTCATTTTAAACCGAGAGGTGTTTGTAGAAATATATGTGGGTTTGTAGGTTTTGGTAGTTTTAGAAGAAGAGGCCATGGAGAATTTGTTTATGGAATTGGGAAAGTTTTAGAGAATTTGCAAGTTTTCTGAAAGTGAAAACAGTTACAAGAGGAAGAAGATATATTTATAGGAGGGAAAATTGGAAAGAGAAACCGCTTTGAAAATTGAATTTTAATCTAAGCCGTTTATTTGAAATGATTTACTGTGCTGAATCAACGGTTAAAAATTTTGATAAACGATTGGGGTTCAGCGCGTGTAGTTCACTAATCTTTGAATTGCGTAAAAAGTTACTTTGTAGACTGTTGATTTGACCGAAGTAGGGTTACTTTATACAGAGAAGTAATTATTCCTGACGTCAGCCTAGGGTTACCTTTCTTTGCATAAAGGTTTTCTAAAACAGACAAGGTTATGAAGTTGTCTGATAAAGTACCTCGTCTGATTTTTTTTAAAACAGCCTAGTTTTATCTTTTGGCAAACTTAAAGACTAGTTAAGAAAATATTTTATTTCAAATAAGCAGGCTCAGATTAGATTTTCTAAAGTTAGTTTTTCCAACCAATAATTTGAGAAGAGTTTTATCAGGAAACACAATTTGTACTATCACATAGAGGTAAACAGATAAGAAGGTTTGTAACAGATGAGGAGATGATGTCTGATCTACTATCCTGATTTGTGATCTATTCCTGCAAAGACATAAACTTGAAGAAACCATTAGTAGCTAGGGTAAGTCAGATAAGATACAATGGTCATCTGATTCTATAGAAGTCAGCTGACTATTGTGTCCTTGTCTGATTTACCAAATGTCAGATAAGTAATCATCAAGTCAGATAAGGTCAATATGACTAATCCTTGATTATTGATTCCTTAGAAGGAGATCAATGATATCAGCTACCTGATTGTCCTTTGACTCATATCTAGTCTGATAATTCTTTCTAGACATAGTAAACTAAATTGAGAGAGACAAAGAATGAAAAATATTGAAGAGATTATAGATTAACTAAAGAAGTATCTAATAATCCTAATTCTACAGAAAGTTCTTTAAACCTTGTCTCTGCCAATGGCTTTGTCAAGATGTCTGCTCTTTGAAAATCAGTCTGAATCTTCTCTAGTCTGATGTCACCTTTCTCAACATGGTCTCGGATGAAGTGATGTCTAATATCAACATGCTTGCATCTAGTATGTAGGACTGGGTTCTGGGTAATAGCTATGGCACTATTATTATCACAAAAGATAGGTACATCTTTGGTGATAATATTATAGTCCCTTAACTGTTGACTTATCCAGATCAGCTGTGAACAACAACTTCCAGCTGCCATATACTCAGCTTCAGTTGTGGAAGTAGCTACAGAGGTTTGTTTCTTAGACAACCATGAAATCAACTTACTACCAAGAAATTGGCAAGTACCAGATGTAGATTTTCTATCTATCTTACATCCACCAATGTCTGAGTCTGAGTATCCAAACAACTCAAAGTTGTCATCAGCTGGATACCACAATCCAACATTTACTGTACCTTTCAGACACTTAAGAATTTTCTTCGCTGCTTCAAGATGACTTTTCTTAGGATTAGCTTGAAATCGAGCGCAGACTCCAACTGCAAATGAAATATCAGGTCTACTAGCAGTTAATTATAATAATGAACTAATTAGACATCGATACTCGGTTTGATCAGTGTCTTCTCCCTTCTCATCTGGATCCATTGAATAGTTTGTCATCATAGGTATCTTAGCTTCTCGGCTGGTACCTATTCCAAATTTTTCAATGAGATCTTTTGTATTTTGGCTTGATTGATGAATACTCCCTTCTTTGTTTGTTTGACTTGGAGTCCAAGAAAATAAGTCATCTCTCCCATCATGGACATTTCAAATCTGCTTTTCATAAGATGACTAAATTCTTCACACAAAGATATGTTAGTTGATCCAAAAATAATATCAACATAAATCTGAACTAACAAAAGATCACAACCATATTCTTTTCTAAAGAGAGTTCTATCAATTCTACCTTTAACAAAACCATTTTCAATTAAATAATCAGACAAGGTGTCATACCATGCTCTAGGTACTTGTTTAAGTTCATATAGAGTTTTTCTTAGTTTATAAACCTTGTCTCCTTTGTCAAAACCAGGAGGTTGCTCTACATAAACTTCCTCAGCTAGAATTCCATTAAGAAATGCTGACTTAACATCCATTTGAAAAACTATGAATCTTTTAAAAGCAGCATAAGCTAAAAACAATCTTATGGCTTCCAGACGAGCTACTGGTGCAAAGGTTTCATCATAATCAAACCCCTCTGATTGTGAATAACCTTGAGCAACTAGTCTGACTTTATTTCTTACCACAATATTGTTTTCATCCCTTTTGTTTTTAAAGACCCATTTAGTTCCAATGACTTTTTGATGATGAGGGCTTTCAACAAGCTCCCACACATCTTGTCTTTGAAACTGATGTAGTTCTTCTTGCATGGCATTAATCCAGTTGGAATCAGTTAGAGCTTCTGTAATAGATTTAGGTTCAAGTAATGACACATAGCAACTGAACATACAATCCTGATTTAGTTGGGTCCTCGTCTGGACTCCAGAGTCTAAATCTCCAATTATCTGTTCAGCTGGGTGATATGACATTACTTTCTTTCCTTTGTCTTTTACAGTAGATGAAGTTTTGTCTGAATTATTTATTTCAGATGATTCTATGTTACCTTCTGATGACTCAACCTGATCATCTGAGTTGTTGGTCGTCTGATCAGCTGGTGAGGAAGAGCTTCCAGGTTCTTTCTCTGTGTTTGAATCTGGTTCTTTCTCTTCATCTGAGTCTGATTCTTGATTGTAGAATTTTATGGTTGATCTCTTGATTGTCATCAGATCCAGATCATCTGATATCTTTGTGATGTCCCCTGTCTTACTATACTCAAAAGAAGATTCATCAAATACGACATGGGGTGTTTCCTCTACACACAAGGTTGTCTTATTAAAAACTCTGTATGCTTTTGATACGGATGAGTATCCCAAGAATATTCCATCTGCAATCTTGGCATCAAAAGCTTTTAATTGAGATTTACCATTGTTTTGTATGAAACATTTACAACCAAATATATGAAAGTATGAAATTTTGGGGGATATTTCCTTCCAAATTTCATAGGGAGTTTTGCATTTATCTTTAACAATCAAACTTTTATTTTGAACAAAACAAGTTGTATTAACAGCTTCTGCCCAAAACCTGTGTGGAGTGTTGTATTCAGATAACATTGTTCTTGCTGCCTCTTTCAAGGTTCTGTTTCTTCTTTCAACTACTCCATTTTGTTGTGGAGTCCTTGCTGCAGATGTTTCATGAGCTATGTCATTCTCAATGCAGTAGTTAATAACAAGCTTATTAAGGAACTCAGTACCTTTATCACTTCTAATTTTAACAATAGTTAGTCCTTTTTCATTTTGAACCTTTTTAAGAAATTCTGGAATCTTAATCATAGTCTCATTCTTTTTGTATAAGAAGATAACCCAGGTAAATCTTGAAAAGTCATCAACAATTACCAAAGTATATTTTCTTCCACTGAAGTTGAGAGGTGTGATTGGACCAAAAAGATCCATATGAAGAAGTTCCAAAATTCTTTTTGAAGAAGGACTACTTATTGTTTTAAAAGAAGCTTTAGTCTGTTTTCCTTTTTGACAAGAAACACACACATGGTTCTTTGAAAATACTTTATCAAGGAGTCCTTTTACTAAAGATTTCCTTGCTATTTTGTTAAGAGTTTTGAAGTTTAAGTGACCAAGACGTTTGTGCCATAGCCAACTTAAATCATCTGAACTCTTAGCAACAAGACAAGTATCTTTAGGACAACTTTTGAAATTTGCAACATAAATGTTACCTTGTCTGACTCCAGCTAATAGAATATTTTCATTAATACCATCTAACACAAAGCATGCATTATGAGTAAATTTGACACTTAACCCCTTATCACAAAATTGTGAAACAAATAGTAAATTGTGCTTCAATCCTTCCACATAGTAGACTTCGTTTACTTGAATATCACCTATCATCAGTGTCCCTACACCTTTGGTAAGTCCATAATTGTTATCTCCAAACATTACTCTTGGTCCGTCTATGGTCTGATAGTTGGAAAGAAGACGTCTTTCATAGGTCATATGCTTGGAGCAGCCACTATCAATGTACCAGATGACCTCAAGAATATCTCCTCTTTCAACTATCTTCTTGTCTTCCCGCAATCACAAATTTAATGCTTAGGTACCCTTTGTACTTTGGGTCCTTTCATGTTAAGTTGACTTTTAGGTATCCAGACAAAGATATCAATGTTCCTTAAAACCATAGATTGTAGTTTATATCCATATCTATCTACTAAGATAAGACTTTCAAGATCAATCTTGTTTAAGTGATTATTTGAAATTGTCTTGTATCTTGGTAAAAATGAATATGTTTTACTTCTTCCATCAAAGCCATTATACCTAGGATAGGATTTTGACTTAGTATTAGGTTTAACCTTAGGAACTACTTTCCTCGTCTGTGTTTTCTTTTCAGAAGTATCAGATGAGGTAATCAATTTCTTAGGTTTCCAGGGACTAAATCTAGTTTCTATCTTTGGTTTAGTTGCTTTAATAAAAACTCTAGGTTTTATTGGATCATTTTTCTTACTCCTATCAAAACCTAATCCAGTCTTGTCATTAGACTTTTGTGAGGTATTGAAGATCTTATCTATTGTGATATGAGAGTTATTTAAAAGTCCTAACTTGAGATTTAATTCTCTGTTAGTTCTTTTGTAAGTCTCATTTTCAGAATAGATATTTGAAATTTTATTTTTAAAGAATTCAATTCCTGTTCTAACTTGTCTGTCTTATCAGACAAGGTACTAGTGATGGTCTCAGTCTGACATTCCCCCTTGAATGTACAGTCTGATTTCTCACTACCCTTTGTTTGATTGACTTTAGTCAGATAAGTAATTTGATTCTTTAAATTAAAATTTTCAGTCTCTATCTGTTTATAAGCAGATAGAGCAGTCTCCAAATCTTTCAAAAGTTTTTCAATAAGACTAGGATCAGTTTCAGATAAGGTATCACAATCATTATCTGAGGATGAATAGTAATGTACCTCTTTTTCCATTAAACATATATCATCATCTGATCCAAAATCAGATGAGGATGAGAATGATGATGTCTCATGAACTTCTTCTTTCTCAGCCAGAAGAGCTCTCTAATCAGCATATCTTCTATCCCGTTTTTTCCTCTTTTTTTCTCTCTCTCTGGGAGTGAGTTAAGGACAGTCATAACTATAGTGGCCAGGTTTGTTGCATGTATAACAAATATCTCTCCTGTCTGTCTTAGGACTACTATCTCCTCGTCTGATTGGTGACTTGTGCTTCCTCGTCTGATCCTTTTTCCTATCATTGTCTGAACTCTTTTCTTCTTTATCCGATCTATAATTCCTTCGACCTGATAAATCTTTCTTATTTCTTTTGTACTTCATTCTCAGCCTTTCATATCTTTTTAACAAAAGAGCCATTTCTTCCTTGATAGACAAATCAGATGCCTTGGAAATTTTCTCAAATTCGTCTTGATGAACAAATGCTACAGTGATGTTGAAGATTCTGCTTCATCTTCTTCATCTTCGATTTGGATGTCATACTCTAATGCCTTGAGATGAGAAAATAAAGTGTGATGTGAAATTGAAGATAAATTCTGAGTAGCTTTCAGAATATTAGCTTTCTCTCTCCATCTCTTGCTTAACGACCTCAACACCTTATTGTTGATTTCTTTCTCTGTATAAGTTTTACCCAAATCAGCCACCTTATTTAGAAGATTAGTCAGTCTAACATCTAGTTGATCAATGGATTCTTCTTCTTTCATCTTGAAAGTGTCAAAAACATGTAATACTGATTGCAGTTTGTTTTCCTTGACCTGATCTGATCCTTCACAAATTCCAGCCAAGGTTTCCCACATTTCCTTGGCAGTCTTGCATCTTTTCACCTTTTCGATCCAGTCCTTATTCAATGTTTCAATGATCTCTATTCTAGCAACCTGGTCCAGATTATGAATCTTTCTTTCATCACTTGTGAGTTCGGAGCTCTTTTTCTCTTGCCTAACTCTTGTTTCAGCTGCTGCAGTGCCGTCACTTGTACCTCCATGATAAAATTTGATAGGTCCTTCTTCAAGAACCTCCTCCATTCTATCATGAATTTCTTTGAGATGGTTCTCCATTATAAATTTCCAGTAGTCATATTCTTCGATTGAGAAATCAGGTAGACTCCTTGATTTCTTGCTCTTAACAGATGACATGTTGAGATAGAAAAACGAAAAACACTTACAAGATCTTGTTAGTAGCACAGTTAGTGAAACAAAGAAGATGAAGATAATCAAGAACAAATTTCAGAATCTTGGTTAAGACCTAAAATCAATATCAGAACAGCTTAACACTGCTATGATACCACTTGTTGGTCCCACTTAGTTGAGTAGATTAAACACAACTTGATCTAGCCTTCTAGTGAAAATCTAGAAGGGGGGGTTGAATAGATTTTCAGATTTTAATAAATCTTTCGAAACTATTCAAAAAACTCATGTAGCACAGTGGAATTCAATTTTAAACTCAACTTTATTTAGATCAAAAGCCTACTGATTTTTAGTTCCAACTTGATAAACTGAAAATTGAACTAGACAAAAAGTAAAGTAAAGCAATAAAGAACACCAAAGTTTATAGTGGTTCGGATTATGAATAATCCTACATCCACTCTCCTTCTCCAATTTGAAGAAGGGACTTAGCTTACTACTTACTTACTTTCAGTCTGACTTACAACTTACAGCTTACAAATACCTTCAGATCTTCAAAACTCCTAAATTTTTCTCTGGAATCTAACTATTACAGTGAGTAGCGAACTTTGAAGATTACAAGTAAAGTGTTCTATAAACACTTAGAATTCTTTTGAAAAACTCTTTTGAAAACTTGAGAATTGATTGTGAAATCAAAATTTGAATAGTGAGTAATGTGCAATTTGTGATGTGTGCAAAAGTCATTTAAAAAAAAGAAAATCTAGACCTATTTATAAGTCTGAAAAGGCAGTTAGTTTGTTAGTCAGTTCTAACAAACTGAAAACTGCTCAACAAACTTAATCTTGAAAACTGCTTTGCTCCTCAGCTGATTTATTCTACTCGTTTGCAGCCGACTTGGTGAAGACTTGCCTTTCTTATTCTACACAGCTTGTCTTGAACTCGTCTGAGCTCTTCATACTTGTCTCCTGCAGATGACTAGATTGGAGCTTGTCTTCAGATGACTTGCAACCTTCCAGTCTTCAGCTGACTTGCTCAGTCGATGACCTAGTCTGATCAGCTTAGTACTAGGGCTCAGTCTCAGTTGTTCTTCAGGGTTATCTGATCATCTGAATAACTGCTTTTAACTCATCAAAACTTTCTTGATCTAATAAATTATTCATAATCCGAACCACTATAAATCTTTGTGTTCTTTATTGCTTTACTTTACTTATCTGTATCTTTCAATTTCCAGTTTATCAATCAAAGATCAATTTCAGAATTGAAGTTAGAACTAAAATATCAGTGTGCTTTTGATCTTAATAAAGTTGAGTTTAAAATTAAATTTCGCTGTGTGATTCTGGTGTCTTGAATAAGTTTTGAAAGATTTGTAAAAATCTGAAAAATCTATTCAACTCCCCTCCCTTCTAGATTTTTCCTAGAAGGCTCATATAAGTTTTGTCTAATCTACTCAACTAAGTGGGACCAACAAGTGGTATCAGAGCAGTGTTAAGCTGTTCTGATATTGATTTTAGGTCTTAAACAAGATTCTGAAATTTGTTCTTGATTATCTTCATCTTCTTTATTTTCTCTAACTGTGCTACTAACAAGTTTGTGTAAGATTTTGTGTTCCTATCTCATCATGTCATCTGGCAAGAACAAGAAATCCAGGAGTCTACCTGAATTTTCAATTGAAGAATATGACTATTGGAAATTCAGGATGAAAAATCATCTTTAGGCAATCCATGATAGGATGGAGGAGGTTCTTGAAGAGGGACCTATTAAATTTTATCAAGGAGGCACCAGCAATGGCACTGAGTCAGCTGAATCAAGAGTCAGACAAGAGAAAAAGAGCTCAGAACTGACAAGTGATGAGAGGAAAATCCACAACCTAGATCAGGTAGCTAGGACTGAAATCATTGAAACTCTGAGTAAAGACTGGATTGAAAAAGTCAAAAGATGCAAATCAGCTAAGGAGATGTGGCAGACACTTGCAAATGTTTGTGAAGGATCTGACCAAGTGAAAGAGAATAAGCTGCAGTCTGTATTACATGCCTTTGATACCTTCAAGATGAAGGAGAATGAAATAGTGGATCAGCTAGATGTGAGATTAACAAATCTTCTCAACAAAGCAGTTGATTTAGGAAAGAGCTATTCAGAAAAGGAGATCAATAATAAGATACTGAGATCTTTGACCAAGAGATGGAGAGAAAAGTCTAATATCCTTAAAGCAACCCAAAATTTATCCTCTATTACTCATCATACCTTATTTTCTCATCTTAAAGCTTTAGAGTATGACATTCAGATAGAAGATGAGGAAGATGGGATGGAGTCAAGTACCTCATCCAAATCTGTTGCCTTTGTCAACAAAGAAGACAAGACGACAACTGAATCTATAGGAGCTGATCTATCTCTGAAGGAGCAGATGGCTTTGCTCACCAAAAGGTATGACAGATTAAGAATGAAATATAAACGTAACAAATTGAGGTTTGCAGGTAAGGACAGATCCAGATCTAAGTCAAGAAGAAAGGAAGATGATTCTACAGATGATGATAAGAGTAGGGGCCAGACAAGAAGATTCAGATCTCCTGCTAATAGAAATCCTACTAGCCCTAAATCAGATAGGAGTGACACTTGTTACACCAGTAACAAGCTAGGACACTTCAGCTATGATTGTCCTCAGCTGACTCCTAAAGAAAGGGAAGAGAAAAGGAAAATGAGAGACAAGAGATTTGCAGATCAAATGGCTCTTCTGGCTGAAGAAAAGGAATCAAGAAAATCATCATCCTCATTATCCTCATCTGATTTTGGATCAGACGATGAAATCTGTCTTATGACCAAAGAGGTAGATTATTACTCTTCTTCTGATAATGACTCTTATAAATCTGTTTCAGATAATGATCAAACTGTTATTCAAGGATTATTAAAAGACTTAAAGATGTCCTTGGCTTCTTATAAACAGCTAGAGACAGAAAATTTGACTTTAAAAGATCAAATTCAGATTCTAGCCAAAGGCAAGCAGGTGGTGAACTACTCAGAATCTGAGGAAACATTCAAGGGGGAATGTTTACCCCAGGCTGAGGCTAGTACATCAGCCAGCTTGTTTGAAAGATTAGAAAATGAATTGAAATCTTTAAAAGACAAATTTTAAATGGTCTGTGCTGAAAATGAATTAATTAAGAAAGACAATGAGAAGCTTGTCTTCAAAATAAGTCAACTTAATAATTCACAATCAGGCAATAGATCACATCTTTAATACTTCTCAAAAATCCCATGACAAAACAGGTCTTGGTTATGATAGGAATAGTAAATCAGATGTTCAGAAATCTAAAAAATTTGTGAAGGCATCTGAAAACCCAAAAGAGATTAGAATTGGTCCTTGGAAACCACTTAGTCAGATAAGGACTGCATCTCCCAGTTTGAAAACAAAAATTCAGCTGAGAATTCCATATTAGACTAAGAGAGTTCCAAGAACTAAGATAAGAAGAAATCCTTATTATAGTCTGATGGGAGAAACAGTTGCTATCCTACTTTTCCTAAGTTCAAGAAAATCACTAAATCTAAATACAATAAATTGTCATCTTCAAGTGATATAATTGTAGACAGATTTGGTAAGCAACTCAAGTCTGATTTATTATTAGGGGATGAGATATTTGTTTGGTTACCCAAAGTGATGTTTGACCTTCGAGGACCCAAGATCTCTAGGGTACCTTATAACTAATCTGTTTTACAGGATTCACAGGGATCATCACTCAAGGAGGAGATCTTAGCTTCTATCTGGTACATAGACAGTGGCTATTCACAGCATATGACTTGTAACAAGAAGCTACTATCAAATTTCCAAAATATTGATGGTCCTAGAGTTTTATTTGGAGACAACAATTGTGGACAGACTAAAGGAGTAGGTACTCTGATTATCAAGGATATTCAGGTATCTGAGGTATATTTTGTAGAGGGTTTAAAACATAATTTGTTATCTGTTTCCCAACTTTGTGATAAAGGTTTTCTTGTCAAATTTTCTAAAGATAAATGTGATATCTTAGATAGTTCCTCAGACATGGTACTTCTAACTGGCTTCAGACATGGTAATGTCTATGTGGCAAACTTCAATAGTTGTCTCAAAAATACTTGTCTGATAGTTAAGGGTGGAGATGACCTCAGCTGACTATGGCACAAGAGGCTTAGTCATCTGAACTTCAAGACCCTTAGTAAGCTAGCTAGAAAGAATCTTGTTAAGGGATTACCTGAGAAACTTTATTCTACTGATCTGAAGTGTGATGCTTGTCAAAAAGGTAAATAACCTAGACACTCATTTAAGAGTATTAACACCTCATCATCTGAAAGAGTTTTACAACTTCTTCATCTTGATCTGTTTGGACCTATTTCACCTCTCAGCTTCAGTGGAAGGAAATATACTCTTGTTGTGGTAGATGATTTTTCCAGATACACTTGGGTTATATTTCTTTTCAAGAAAAATGAGACTATAAACAAGATCCCTATCTGTTCAGACAGATTCAAAATGCGAAGGGTGTTAATATTATTAAAATAAGGAGTGATAAGGGCACTGAATTTTTAAATTCTTGTTTATCTAACTTTTTCAATGAGTGTGGAATTATTCATGAGACATCATCAAAAAGAACTCCACAACAAAATAGAGCGGTTGAAAGAAGGAATAGAACCTTGAAGGAGGCAGCCAGGAGCATGCTAGCCGAGTGTGGAACCCCTCACAGGTTTTGGGCTGAAGCCATCAATACAGCTTGTTATACCCAGAACAGGTGCTTGGTTGTTAAAGACAAGGGTAAGACTCCATATGAGATTTGGAAGGGTAAGATTTCAAGAATCTCATATTTTAGAGCTTTTGGTTGTAAATGTTTCATCCATAACAATGGGAAGTCTAAGCTGAGAACTTTTGATGCTAAGGCAACTGATGGAATATTCTTGGGATATTCCAACACTTCTAAGGCATTCAGAGTTTTCAACAAGACAACCCTTTGTGCGGAGGAAACTCCTCATGTGGTTTTTGATGAATTGTATTCCTTCTCAGATAAAGTGAATCAAATTTCTAATGGTCTAGATAAGATTGAACTAACCAAAACTAAACATAGAACAGTCTATCTACCTAGTCTTGATTCAGATTCAGATGAAGAAGAATCCCTATCTGATAGTCAGAAGACAACTTCTGATCAGACTCCATCTGAGGAGACACCTTTGACATCAGTTGATCAGCAGGGGTCAGCAGATGAAGGGGGAACGTCAGCTCAGGTAGAGTCAGATGAGTAGCCTGCTGAGTCTCAAGAGGAGGATCCTTCTTCTCAAATAGGCAAGAGGATGAGAAGTTATCATCCATCTGACCAGATTATTGGAGACCTATCAAGTAGTGTGCAGACACGAATGAAACTGGACACTAAGAGTCTGTTCAGCTGTTATGTATCACTTCTCGAACCTAAGTCTATTGAGGAAGCTCTATCAGATCCAAACTGGATAACAGCCATGCAGGAAGAACTGCATCAGTTTGAAAGGCAGAATGTTTGGAAATTAGTGGAAAGACCCTTACATAGAAAGATTATAGGCACCAAATGGGTGTTTAAAAATAAAACAGATGAAAACAACATTATTGTTCGTAATAAGGCAAGATTGGTAGCTCAAGGTTATTCACAGTCTGAAGGGACAGACTATAATGAAACCTATGCTCCAGTTGCCAGATTAGAAGCAATAAGGTTGTTCTTGTCATTTGCTGCTTATAAATCTTTCAAAGTCTTTCAAATGGATGTTAAGTCTGCTTTCCTTAATGGTGTGTTACTTGAGGAAGTCTATGTGGAGCAGCCTCCTGGGTTTAAGATCAATAACAAGGTCTATAAACTCAATAAGGCCCTATATGGACTGAAACAAGCTCACAGGGCATGGTATGATACCTTATCTGAATTTTTGATATCAAATGGATTTTCAAAATGTAAGATAGATAGGACTCTGTTTAGAAAGGAAATAGATGGTAACATCTTGTTAGTTCAAATTTATGTAGATGACATTATTTTTGGTTCACCTAATCTGAAATTATGTGAAGATTTCAGTATTCTCATGAAAAATAGGTTTGAAATGTCAATGATAGGTGAATTAACATATTTTTTGGGCTTGCAGATTAAACAGATGAGTAAGGGTATTTTTATACATCATACTAAATATGCTAAGGACCTAATTGAGAAATTTGGGATGACTACTAGTAGGGAAGTTAAAATACCTATGGCAACTAACTTCTCTATGGATTCAGATGAGCAGGGGATACCCACAGATGCAACGGAGTATCATGGACTGATTGGATCCCTTCTCTATCTCACTGCAAGTAGCCAGACATAGCTTTTGCAGTTGGGGTATGTGCAAGATTCCAGTCTAATCCCAAGAAAACTCATCTGGAGACTGCTAAGAAAATACTTAAATATCTCAAAGGAAATTTTCAAGTAGGGTTATGGTACCCAGCTGATGACAACTTTGAGCTGGCAGGTTATTCAGTCTCAGACTTTGGAGGTTGCAAGATTGATAGGAAATCCACTTCGGGAACTTGTCAATTCTTGGGCAACAAATTAATTTCTTGGTTATCTAAGAAACAGACATCTGTTGCCACCTCCACAACTGAAGCTGAATACATGGCAGCTGGAAGTTGTTGCTCTCAACTCCTCTGGATTAGTCAGCAACTTAGAGATTATAATATTCAAACATCATCTGTTCCTATTTACTGTGATAGTAATAGTGTAATAGCCATGACATACAATCCTGTTCTGCATTCTAGGTGTAAGCATATAGACATCAGACATCATTTCATTAGAGATCATGTGGAAAAGAATGATATTAGAATTGAAAAGATAGCCACTGAATTACAAAGATCAGATATTCTTACAAAACCTTTAGCTGAATCTAGATTTAAAGAATTGTGTTTAGAATTAGGATTAATTGATGCATCATTGGCTGATTTTTAATCATCATTGCTTGCATATGTTAATTGTATTCCTTATTTCTTCCTTTCTTTTCTTTAAATAAATGTCTAGAAAGAATCATCAGACTAGATATGAGTCAAAGGACAATCAGGTAGTTGATATCATTGATTTCCTTTTTGGAATCAAGAATCAAGGATTAGTTATATTGACCTTATCTGACTTAATGATTACTTATCTGACATTAGGTAAATCAGACAAGGACACAATAGTCAGCTGATTTTATAAAATCAGATGATCATTACATCCCATCTGACTTACCCTGGTTACTAATGGTTCATCTAAGGTTGTGTCTTTGCAGGAATAGATCACACATCAGATTGTTAAATCAGATTGTTTCACCTCATCTGTTATAAACCTTCTCATCTGGACACCTTTGTCTCAATATACTCTCCATACACTGTGTTTTCTTATAAAAACTCTTATCAGATTGTTTTCACTGGTTGGAAAAACTAACTTCAGAAAATCTAATCTGAGCCTGCTTATTTGAAATAAAATATTTTCTTAACTAATTTCATAAGTTGCTTAAGTAAAAGAAAACTAAGCTGTTTTAAAAATCAGACAAGGTACTTTATCAGACAAATTCATAACCCTATCTGTTTTTGAAAACCCTTATATAAAGTAAGGTAACCCTAGGCTGACGTCAGGTATACTTACTTCTCTGCATAAAGTAACCTATTTCTGTCAAATGAATAGTCTACAAAGTAACTTTTTACGCAATTCAAAGATTAGTGAACTACACGTGCTGAATCCCAATCGTTTATCCAAATTTTTAACCGTTGATTCAGCACAGTAAATCATTTCAAATAAATAGCTTAGATTAAAATCCAATTTTCTAAAGCGGTTTCTCTTTCCAATTTTCCCTCCTATTAATACATCTTCTTCTTCAATCAAACTTTTTCACTTTCAGCAAACCATTCTTATACTCTGTAAAATTTTATTCTCAAAAACTTTAAGCCAAATTTTTATGAGCCAATCCCAGAAACCTATCTCAACAACTCCAACAATGGTAGAAATCAATACTGAGACGTATAACAAGAAGATTAAATCAGAAATGTATGTGGACTTCGACACCACCACTGATGAAGAATCGAGACAGATTCTCAGATTATTGGAGAGGTCTGGGTTGAGGACATTTTGCTCCAAGAAATCCAACACCAACAAAACTCTGGACATGAGAGGAGTAGAGTTTTACGTCAATGGTGAACTACAGGATGGAATCTTTAAAACTCGTGTTTACGGTGAAGAACTGATGGTGACCACGGCGGAGGTGGCCCGAATTTTTGATACAAGCAGTGAAGGTGTAAACCCCCTCACCTACAAATCAGACGATTGGGTAGAATCATTCGAGATGATTGCCCAGACTTCAATGAAGGGTAGAAGGTCGGAACTAAAGAAGAAAATGCTCCGACGGAGATATCGTCTGTTAATGACGATATTGACGAAGGTGATTCTAGGGGAGCAGAACACCCATGATGGTCTGATGCGACCTAGGCTATGCTGCTTGAGGACTATCATTGATGGAGTGTAAGCCAACTGGGCTGAGATGTTGCTGAGATGGTTTGAGACCGAGAGGAAGAGGCTAGAGGTAGTAAATGGAAAGTGGCAGGCAAAATAGATCACCAGTCTGTTTAATAAGGTGACGGTTATCCTGGAGGACATGTTGACAGCTGAGATCAACTGGGCTGATGGAGTTAGAGCCTATACTAAGCAGAAAGGGCTGTTGACAAAGAACGAGCTGATCGGAGGACCAGCTGACTCTGATGGAGAAGCAGCTGAGGTCAGGGCTCAGGACCCCTCATCTGAGGAGGAAGAAGAAGAGGAACGGGTAGAGGAGCCAACTGTGAGCTCAGCTGAGGCTTCACAGCCAATGAAGCTGAAGGAGAAGGCCAAGAAGAGGAGGAGGTTGGTGAAAACCTCGGAGATGGGAGGAACCTCTGCTGCTGATCAGCCTAGCCTGCTGGCTGAAGAGGCACTTACACTGGAGATAGCAGCAAAGGTGGTCCAGACGGAGGATGTACAGGAGATCAGCTCTGAAAGGACCCCTTCCCCATCTCCCAGAAAGGTACAGTTCTTCGGAACTTTAGCCAGTCTTTCCCCCTCCCCCTCTCCAACCCACTCTGGCAATGAAGAGGTGACCCAGGCTAGCACCTCTGAGCCTCTTAAACAGCCTACTCCCACATTAGTCCAAGCCACAACCTCATCTTCCCTTCCTCAAACACAAACCACTTCTCCTCCCCCATCTCCATCTGATATGCTTTCATTTCTTACTCGACCCGTCTACTCCCCCACCCCCATAACTACCATCTCCCCTCCAGCCTTGCTCCCATCATCCCCAACTCCACCTGAAACCACATCATCTCCCCAACCCACCATTCCACAGCCAACCTCTTCTCCACCACCCATCTCATCTGATATCCCACCCCCTCCATCTTCATCCCCACCTGATATTCCCCCTCCACCACCATCAGACACGCCCACCTCCTCCCAATCCACTGATCTTCCAGCCCCGGATGTCTCCAACATATTTGGTGACATCCGTCTGAACTCCCCAAGTCCAACTTCACCCTCCCCCTCCTCCTCATCTGAATCATCGGAGGAGGAAATCAGTCCAATCTCTGCCATCTCTTCTGCTTTCACGGACCTTCATAAACAGATTATTGACAAAGTCCAGAAGATGATGGAGAGGAAAACAAGGAAGGTGATTCTAGCAGTCACGATACGATACTCGCCAAAATGCAGATTGCTGAGATGAACATATCTCGCAACCTATCAGCTAACCTCGGCACTGTTATTGGTACTCGGCTGGGCAATCTGGAGGAGGAGGTGAGATTGCTCAAGCAGAAGGTGGCTGCAGACAACGAAGTCCTGGTTGATGCCCTTATAGCAGACAAATCAGACTTCCGGGTTCGTTGTGCTGCCTTGGAAGATCAGCTCCAGACCCTGCAGAACGAAGTTAAAAAGGGGGAAGGAGCTGAAGGAAGAATAGACACTCTCACAGCTGAAGTTATGTCAATCACAGACAAGCTCGATTTGAAGGCAGACTCAGCTGAGTTGGAGGCAGCCAAAGCTGAGATAAAGATCAAATCAGATGAGCTAGCTGTCTTACAACTGAGGGTGACCTAGATAGAAGAAATGAGAAAAATGCACTTTTGGTCCCATAGGACACGCCCCCTCACGATTTTAGTCCCAGTGTTTACAATATTGGTCCCATCCGTTAAATTTCATGTCAATTTCGTCCCACCGTTAAGTTTTCCGTTTGTGCTTGTAGCAATTTTGGTCCCATACGATTAAAACAAGGCATTAAGCGGTTTTGGAGGGAAAATCCAACTTCTCCCTCCATTTTTCTTCTTCCATCAGTGTATATATCCCCACCAAAACTGAGCAACCAAAAAAATCAAGAAAAAAAAACAGAAATCTTGCAAGAAAAAAGAAATGAGCAACCAAGGTTCATCATCTTCATCAACACAAAGATGCCAACATCAACTTATTTGCTATTGTGGCAAATCTGCTGCCACATATGTTTCTCAAAGGACGAAAAGCAAAGGTAGGTTATTCCATACTTGTTGTGACTCTATCAGTGGTGGCGGTTGCAATTTCTTTGTTTGGGCAGATGAACATGAAATAGCCGGGCAAGGTATGTTCCCAGGCATGATGAGGAGAATTGACTCCTTAGTCTCTGAGAACTTGGACCTAACTCAGAAGCTAAAGGATGCTGTACAAGGGGAGAATGAAGCAATAGAAATGACCAAACAAGTGAAGACCGAGATGATGCATATGGGAGAAGAACTTTCAAAACTGAAACAACTACAAGTCATCCTTTTCATTGTAATATTTGTGTCTTGGGCACCCACTATCTTCAAGTTGATGGATTGAATCTGTAGGACAATGCTACTATTTTTATGTATCTGTTTTTATTCTACTTTTTCCTAAAATTATGTATTAAATCAATGAATGCAATGCTACTGTTTTTATGCTACTTTTTTCTAAAGTTCTCTATTTATCTATAGTTTATAGTATAGCACACATAATGCAATTGTAAATATCCATAGTGCACAGCACACATTCATACAAATTATTCATAGTGCACGGCACTTAATAAAAAACTTAATCCAAACAGCATCAACCAAATATTCATAGTGCACAGCACTTAACATAATCCAAACAACATTAAACAAATATTCATAGTGCACAACACTTAATCAAAAACTTAATCCAAACAGCATCTAACAAATATCCATAGTTCATCAAACTTAAAATTAAAACTTAATCAGCAAATCCTAACCAACAGTCACCACCACCTCATTTTTTCTTCTTCTTGCCTTTCACTTCAGCAGCTGCTTTTAGCCTAGATAATGTTACAAATTTTTTACCTACTTGAGAGATCACTCTCATGCCATCCCTGTTGGTGTTCACACCACCAATGTTCACATTACAACCAACATAGGTGTTTGGAGAGAAATTCATACCAGCGGCAGATGTGATTGAACTAGATGCACCAACATGAATGTTTCCTCCAATTAAATTGTGAGGGTGAAATGACATCGGTGGAGGTTCCCTTATCACAACTCCTTTTGGTCTCTGCAAATAGATATAAGACTTATATTAAATTTTAATATTTTGAATGTATACATGTAAATAAAATTGATATCAATTTATACCTGTTCTTGAGCTTGAGATTGTTGGTTTGCAAGTCTCTTTGAAGTACTAGCCGAACTCAATACAAATCTTTTCTTTGCCTACAAATTACATCAAAATAGGAATAGAATCTATGTGATTGAACCATGGCAGCAAATCTGCAAACATACAGCATCAGAGAACCATCCATATAGCAACATAAAAGCCAATTACGAACAGTAAGCATACTATTATAAAAACTATACATCCAATCATAAAAAAGACTCCTATAATCAGCAACAAAACAATTAAAGAAATCGAATTTTACAAGCATGCCCACCAAAGACATATAAAGCAGCAAAATTCACAGCACCAGCTAACAAATAGGCACCAAACACCCAAAACCTATTAACCCTATTCTTAAAACAAATTAAGAACATCATAGGGAAATTCCAAAAATATTTTACCATTTCTTTCCTCCCTTGTCTAGTGGTTGGCTTTCTTTTTTTTCCATTGTCCTATTCAACCTATTAAACATAAAAATCACATTAATACAATAATATTTCATAAGATGAATACAATTGAAATTATATGTTACAACTTACAGTAGCAGTAGGCTCTTCTTCTTGTGTCATTGGTGGACAATCAGGGGGTTGGGTCATCTCCACAGGTTGCTGAACTTCATCTTCTATTGGGTAGTCTTCCAAAAAATCTTCTGCCATTTTCTTCCATTCACATCCTTTTTGATTGTGACCTTCTTCATGACAAAAATTACAAGTCACCTTGTAATTTTGTCTTTGCATCTTTTGCACTCCTCTCTGCTTTTCGGCTTCATTAGCACCAACTCTTCTTCTTCTTTCAAGCCTTCCCTTATTTCTTTTCCCAAAGTTTGGTGGCAGTGGAGGTATGTACCCTGTCTTTGTCCACAAATCTTGGCCATTCATTGGTGCAATAGAGTGTGCATAAACATTCTGATATGTGTCAACAGAATAGCACTTGTGCACAAATTTCTCCACATCCAAACCTTGTGCAGATATTGCACTCACAGCATGCTTGCAAGGTATGCCAGATAACTCCCACAGTCTGCAATCACATGTACAGTCTTTCAAATCAACAGCATACCTTGATCCATCAAAGCATGAAACTTCATACTTCCAATCATTTGATTTGATTGGCAAAGAATCCTTGGATCCATGCATACTCTTCACCAAAAGGGTTCTGATTTTCCCACATATTTCTCTTCCCTCCCATTTTCTTTCACATTTTTCCCTATTCTTCTGCAGCCTTGCCATTATATACTCTCTGATCCACTCCAACATTGTTATTATAGGTGATGATCTAGCATCCAAGATCATAGAGTTAAAATCTGTTGGAACCACCGATCGCCGACTCTATGAAATTATCAGATTCGGGATCGCAGTCACATAAACGCAGCGGATAGAATTATACCTTTATTCACCGTAATAGGTGAAGACGAACCAGTTCTAAGGTCAGAACTGCGATCGAAGGATGAGCCTCAAACCTCACGGTCTTCTGCCGTATTCCTATCCCTTTCCCTTGGACGTCGAGTGGTCGACGATCCTCCAAGGAATCAGAATCCGCCTCTCTCTGATCTCACGTTTTTTCACACGCTGGAGGCTCTGATGTTAGGGTTTATTTATAGGCTACAACAGGGACCCTAAGGAGGAATTAGGGTTGGGCCTCCTGATGGGCCTAAATATCCTGTGTTCAGTCCGAACACTTTACTTAAGCCCATCAATTATAACTCAGTCCACTAAAGAGTTATAATTGAATTACCGTCCTAATCCCATATTATAATATGGGCTCCTTTATTATGTGTACGTTTATTTCCCCGTGTTTAAGATATCGAATGTCCATAAATTAATTAAATTACTGACAACTTAATTAATTTATATCTAATTCCAAGAGTAGTACCACTCATCTTTATTATTATGTCGGATTAAATCCACCTGCAGGGTTTACATAATAATCTTTATGAGCTCCTCAAGGGGACATCATCATCCTAAATAATTAGGACACGGATTCCTTCTATAATCAACAGCACACCACATAAACAATGATATCTCCCAATTTACTGAGCCTATTGATTTAATAAATCTCACCCATTGGCAAATCAAAGAAACATACATTGAGTACACGTGCCCATTATTATATAGGGATTGAGAAGACGTACATCCATAACAACAGAGGTCTTGTTCTTTTATATAGTCAGTACAAATTGAACAATCTCATATGGTCCTGCTCAATACATACAAAATGTACTAGTGTAATTTTATAGTCAAGATAGACTAATACCAAATTACACTACAACCGTTCCAATGGTTTGTCCAAATCCATCTTGGTTGTGAGCTATTATTTATAATCTATAAGGAACTGATAGCATAATCTTCCGTGACACCACACACCATGTTATCTACAGTATAGATTAACCCGGACAAAATAATGATATATATAACAATCATAAACAATAAGTATTTTGATCATAATGAATCTTATATTAAAAAGATGTTCATACTCAAAAAGATGTTCATACAAAAGCTAGGCTTATAGTATACATCCTAACAATCTCCCACTTATACTAAAAGACTATGCTTCCATAATTGCTGCCATACATCTGATTCCCATCCCTTCAACATGCCCATCAAAAGCTTTATTTGGAAGAGCCTTTGTGAAAGGATCTCGCTAGGTTATTCGATGATGCAATCTTGGCGACAACAACTTCTCCTCGTTTTACGATGTCTCGTATCAGGTGGTACTTGCGCTCAATGTGTTTGCTTTCTTTGTGGGCTCGTGGTTCCTTCGAGTTTTCCATCTGCACCCTTTGTTATCACAATAAATTGTGATAGCTTTAGGCAAACTAGGAATCACTTCTAAGTCCATCAAGAAGTTTCGAGCCATACAACTTCTTTGGCTGCCTCGCAGGCTGCTACATACTCGGCTTCCATGGTGGAGTCCAAACGCATTTCGCTTTACACTCCTCCATACTATGGCTCCACCTCCCAAGGTAAACACATAACCCGAGGTAGATTTCTTGTTGTCCCTATCCGATTGGAAATCGAGTCTGTGTAACCCTCGGGAAGTAAAGTATTCGCTTGGTAAAACCAAAGATATAATTTCTAGTCCTTCAGGTACTTTAAAATATGCTTTACCCACAGTCCAATGTCCTTGTCCCGGGTTACTTTGATATCTCGCTAACCATGCCCACGACAAACAAAGAGATATCCGGCCTCGTACATAGCATTGCATACATTAGGCTTCCTACGGTAGAAGCATAAGGAACCGCCTTCATGTCCTCTATCTCCTTTGGTGTCTTAGGACACATCTCTTTAGATAAAGGTACTCTATGTCGAAAAGGTAGAAAACCTTTCTTGGAGTTTTGCATGCTAAAACGAGCCAAGATAGTATCAATGTATGAAGCTTGAGATAAGCATAACATTCTTTTCTTGCGATCCCTTATAACTTTGATCCCAAGAATATGTCCAACTTCTCCCAAGTCCTTCATATCAAACTGCTTAGACAACCATACCTTTACGTCTGACAACACCTTGACATTGTTGCCAATGAGCAAGATGTCATCTACGTATAGTACAAGAAATACCACCATATTTCTGTCACTCTTCTTGTATACACATGACTCATCCGGACATTGAATAAATCCATAAGACTGGATTACCTCATCAAAACGGATGTTCCAAGATCTCGAAGCTTGTTTCAACCCATAAATGGACCGATTAAGCTTACACACAAGATGCTCTTTGCCCTTCGCAATGAATCCTTCTGGTTGCTTCATATAGATGTTTTCTTCAAGACTTCCATTGAGGAAAACTGTCTTGACATCCATTTGCCAAATCTCATAATTCATATGAGCAGCAATAGACAAAAGAATCCGGATAGACTTAAGCATGGCTACCGGCGAAAAGGTTTCCTCATAATCGATTCCTTCTTTTTTAGTGTACCCCTTTGCTACAAGCCTTGCTTTGAAAGTTTCTACTTTCCCATCTGATCCTCTTTTTCTTTTGTAGACCCACTTACAGCCAATGGCTTTTACACCATTTGGTGGTTCTACTAGCTCCCAGACTTGATTAGAATCCATAGATTCTAATTCAGATTTCATTGCTTTTTCCCAAGATTCTGCATCTTTATCTTGGAGTGCTTCGTCGTAGCTCCAGGGATCCGATTCGTGTTCACTAGGTACTAAGTCCGAAGACTCTCCCAAAAATATGAATCTATCAGGTTGTCTAACAACCCTCCCACTACGACGAGGCACTTGTGGTAATAGTGTATCATTAGTAGCAGATGGTGCTGACCCATGTGGTATCTCATCTTGTACACTTGGTACTAAGGTAGAAGTTTCTCCCCTTATTTCTTCTAAAATAATTTTACTCATGGGCTTGTGGTCCATTACATAGTCCTCTTCTAAAAATCAGGCATTTGTGCTAACAATTACCCTCTGATCTTTAGGACTATAAAACAAACCACCTTTCGTTCCTCTAGGATAGCCCACAAACAGCCGAACTTCTGTATGAGATTCCAACTTATCAGCATCTCCTTTCAGCACATGTGCTGGACTACCCCAAATCCGAATATGTTTCAGACTAGGCTTACGCCCATTCCACAATTCTGTGGGAGTAGAAGATACTGTCTTAGAAGGAACCAAGTTCAAAATGTACGCTGCCGTTTCCAGGGCATACCCCCAAAACGAACTCGGCAATTCCGAATAGCTCATCATCGATCTAACCATTTCCAAGAGTGTCCTATTCCTTCGTTCCGCCACACCATTCTGTTGGGGTGTACCAGGTGCAGAAAATTGGGATTGAATCCCAGGTTCTGATAAGAATTCCTAAACTCTCCTAAGAGGTACTCACCACCACGATCAGATCGTAGTGTTTTGATATATTTACCATGACGCTTCTCCACATCAGCTTTGTACTCTTTGAATTTATCAAAGCACTCAGACTTGCGGCGCATCAAATAAATATATCCATATCTCGAATAATCATCTATAAAAGAGACAAAATATTCGAAACCACCCCTTGCTTGAGTAGACATAGGACCACATAAATCAGAATGAACCAATTCCAACACTTCTTTGGCTCTATACCCCTTGGCTTTAAAAGGCCTTTTGGTCATTTTTCCTTCCAAGCAGGACTCGCAGGTCGGATAGTTTTCTACTTCCAATGAACTCAAAGGTCCATCGGCTATCAACCTTTGAATCCTACTCAAGTTAATGTGATCTAATCTTAGATGCCAAAGATATGTTTGGTTCATTTTTGAAGGTTCTTTTCGCTTATTTGAGTTAGAAGATTTACTATTAATTTCCATTTGTTGCTTTGTAGGAGTTATTGGATTAAGAGTATATAAATTGCCAATCAACGTGCTGCAAGGATAATAGCACTATTTTTCTTGACAACCACTTTGCTATCAAAAGAAACAGAATATCCATCCAAAAATAACTTAGAAACTGAAATCAAGTTCTTTCTAAAACAAGGTACGTAAAGACAATTTCTCAAAACCAAAGTCTTATTCTTATCAAAAATAAATAAACATCTCCCATCGCAAAAAACTGCTACTTTCGTAGAAGCGTCACCCATGTAGATGGTAACCTCACCCTCACTAAGCCGCCTGGTTTCTGAAACCCCTACAAAGAATTGCAGACATGATCGGTGGCTCCCGTATCTACACACACACATTTGCCGGTAGATAACACCGCTAAACATGTTTCAATAGTTAGTGAATAAGATATACCTTCTTTTTCCTTTTTACGGGGCAATCTACCTTCCAATGTCCTGTCGCTTGCACAAAAAGCATTTGCCCTTAGGCTTCTTCACGCCATTTGGTGGACCAATTTTCTTTGGTTCACCCGCTTTCTTTGCCAAAACCAGCTTGTTTCTTTTTCTTCATCACTTTGCCTTTTGGCTTAGATGTAGAAACATTTTCAAGCAATATAAGCTTGAGAAGCTTGACGAAATAACTCTTCTCGCTGCTTGGAGTTCGCCGGAAGTTCCGCCATCGAATACAACCTTTTGTTCATGTTGTAGTTCAGCGAAACCGCTCAAAACTCTTAGGGCGTCTGGAGAACGATATCGACTTGGGTTTCCCCATCGATTTCAGCTCCAAGGACTTCCATCTCATTCAAATGAGCCATCATCTTGAGGATATGATCCCTTACGGGTGTCCCCTCAGTCATGGTGGTCGTTATTAAGTTTTTCATGGCCTCTTGCCTGGCAGCCCGACTACGGTGTCCGAAGAGTTCTTTGAGATTGAGCATCATCTCATAAGCAGAGGTCATGGCTCGATTTGATGTTGCAGCACATTTGACATAGAAGCCAAAATGTAACACCGCGCCATCTCATCGCCTTGACCCACTTCTTATAAGCCTCTTTCTCCTCTTCACTAGAGTTTTCATCGGGTTTTTCAGACAAACTTCGGTGAGTACAAACTTGTACTCTTCAAAGCATCAAGACAATGTCCAAGTTTCTTTTCCAATCAATATAATTAGGACCAGTAAGTTTGTTTTCTTTAAGAATAACAAAGCAAGTGGATTGAAAGCCATGATAAATCCCTGAGAAACGCGTAAATGCATTATGATCAAAATTAAGAATTTAAATCAATATTGTTTCCCTCAAACAATACAATTAAATTCACCAACACCTCAAAACACCGTGAAGTTTATATGCCACGATAGTGTGGACGTATACTAATTCAATCATTTGCAAGAGGAGGTTTTACCCATTAATTTCATCATTTTGTCAAACAAAATAAAAATTAATAGTTGGTTTGTCTTTAGCCATACAAAAATAAAGCACTTACTCCGATGGGGAGGATACTTGTTATATGCATCTAAGTGTATACCATTTCTTAATACCAAGTCAATTACCTAGGTTTGTGCCTCTTCAGATGGAGAAGATAACACGCTCCTAAATAACTTACTTATAATTATCCATAAGGAAGTTTGATCTAGTGATCCGCAAACAAACACATCCGATATGGAAGAAGGCACTTAAAACCAACGTTCATGTTTGAATGCATCACTTACAAACCAGAAATGGAGGCTATGGGATTTGTTGAAAATAACCCCTCTCCCACTTAGTTATTTAACATGAGGGATATTAACATGCACAACATATGAAACACATAAAGCATGCTAAACACAATAACACATATGAGAAAGAATAAATATGGAAAAGAAAATTCCAACTATTATGGCCTCTTTCATGCTCCCATGTTCTTGAATGTTCGCCGTCAAATGGGGTGCGGGGCAGCGCCGCCAAACGGGATCGACACGGCCGCTCGGAGTCGCGGGATCGACCCGCCCGGTCGGTTCGCGAGTGCGGGCAGCACCTGTCAAAACGAGGTGCGGGCAGCGCCATGCAATACGGGTTCGACCTGGTTCCTCCATCGACCATCCTAATCTATTCCTATTACAGTTTTATCCAACGATCCTATACATCATCTAGATCGAAATAAAACCTACACCACGATGCATCGCCGTGGTTATAACTATTACAATCATTCACCAACCCAAAACAAAAACCTCGACAGGTCCGAGGGTTTAACACATACATAAACATACATGCTGACCATAATAGTTGAATTTAGGGTTCCTGCAAAAAATATCAGAATATTCGCATACCCAAAAAAAAACAGATCTACGATTAACATCCAATCCCTAATATAACAGATTTATGATAATCATGCAAACCCTAATATGACAGATTTACAAATATCATGCAATCCTATTCAATATCAGGTCATGAACCTCTATAATAACAGATCAAGAAAACCCTATTATAACAGATCAAGAAACCCTATTATAACAGATCAAGAAACCCTATTATAACAGATCAAGAAATCCTATTATAATAGATTTACAATAATCATGCAATCCTAATAAATCAGATCTATGAATAACCGAATCAATTGCATAGAGTCAGAAAACACGGCTCTGATACCAATTGTTGGAACCACCGATCGCCGACTCTATGAAATTATCAGATTCGGGATCGCAGCCACATAAACGCAGCGGATAGAATTATACCTTTATTCACCGTAATAGGTGAAGACAAACCAGTTCTAAGGTCAGAACTGCGATCGAAGGATGAGCCTCGAACCTCACGGTCTTCTGCCGTATTCCTATCCCTTTCCCTTGGACGTCGAGTGGTCGACGATCCTCCAAGGAATCAGAATCCGCCTCTCTCTGATCTCACATTTTTTCACACGCTGGAGGCTCTGATGTTAGGGTTTATTTATAGGCTACAACAGGGACCCTGAGGAGGAATTAGGGTTGGGCCTCCTGATGGGCCTAAATATCCTGTGTTCAGTCCGAACACTCTACTTAAGCCCATCAATTATAACTCAGTCCACTAAAGAGTTAAAATTGAATTACCGTCCTAATCCCATATTATAATATGGGCTCCTTTATTATGTGTACATTTATTTCCCCGTGTTTAAGATATCGAATGTCCATAAATTAATTAAATTACTGACAACTTAATTAATTTATATCTAATTCCAAGAGTAGTACCACTCATCTTTATTATTATGTCGGATTAAATCCACCTGCAGGGTTTACATAATAATCTTTATGAGCTCCTCAAGGGGACATCATCATCCTAAATAATTAGGACACGAATTCCTTCTATAATCAACAGCACACCATATAAACAATGTTATCTCCCAATTCATCGAGCCTATTGATTTAATAAATCTCACCCATTGGCAAATCAAAGAAACATACATCGAGTATACGTGCCCATTATTATATAGGGATTGAGAAGACGTACATCCATAACAACAGAGGTCTTGTTCTTTTATATAGTCAGTACAAATTGAACAACCTCATATGGTCCTGCTCAATACATACAAAATGTACTAGTGTAATTTTATAGTCAAGATAGACTAATACCAAATTACACTACAACCGTTCCAATGGTTTGTCCAAATCTATCTTGGTTGTGAGCTATTATTTATAATCTATAAGGAACTGATAGCATAATCTTCTGTGTGACACCACACACCATGTTATCTACAGTATAGATTAACCCAGACAAAATAATGATATATATATAACAATCATAAACAATAAGTATTTTGATCATAATGAATCTTATATTAAAAAGATGTTCATACTCAAAAAGATGTTCATACAAAAGCTAGGCTTATAGTATACATCCTAACAAAAACCTCACACATGTTGTTGACAAGTGTGTCACATTTTGAGAATGTCCTGAAATGCGACCTTGACCACTGTGAGGCAGGCTTATCCTGAAGCCAATTGAGACACCTTGGATCCAACCCTTCGATTTTCATCATTGCTCTTTCAAAATCTGGTACAGTAGTAGCCTTAGCAGCACTCCACAGTGCTTTCTTGAATGCATCTCCCTTGAATCCAGCTCTTTTCATGTTACCATGGAGATGTCTAACACAGAATCTGTTCTAAACTCCAGGCATAATCACCTCAAATGCTGGTATTAAGCCTTTCTGCTTATCTGACATGAAGGTGTATACATCTTCCCTCCCTCCTTCGACTAAATCTTCCTTCAAAAGCTGCAAAAACCATTCCCAAGCAGCCTTAGTCTCACTGCCCACCACAGCCCAAGCTAATGGATATGGGTCATTATTGGGATCCATTGCTACTGCACACAACATGACACCTTGTAATGTACCTTTCAAATGGCAACCATCTACACCAATCCATGGTCTGCATCCACTCTTGAAACCTTTTTTCAGTGCAGCCAAGCAAATGTACAGCTTGCTGAATCTTCTTCCTGTAGGTGTGTTCTCCAAATTCAGTAAGATAGTAGATCCAGGGTTATTCTGTAGTAGTGTCTGAGTGTAATCCCACAGTCTTGTATACTGCTCTGTAGTATCTCCTTCTATCAATTTCAAAGCCTTCTGTTTTGCTCTATAGGCTTGATGGTGAGAAATGTGGCATCCTAACTCCTGAATCTTTAAGTTCTTGAACCCTCTCACTGTGGTTTTTGGAGCAGCCCTGAAGTAATCTGAATATCTCCTTGCCAACCAGCCTGACTTCACATTCTCTACATGATATTGTCTTGCACAGGAATGATCTGCGTTGTACTCTCTAATCTGGAAACACTCTTCACCTATTACCTTCAATGCATTAATGTGCCAATCACAACCTTCTTGCTTGCATCTTGCATAGATCCTTCTACCATCATTCTTGGTAAATCTTATACTCCTCCCTGTCTTCACACTATGCATGTTAACAGCATCTTTGAACAGTTGTTTTGTATTAAAAATTTGCTCAATGAAGAATACAGGATTCTCAACTTGAGAAGGCCTAAATGTCAATCTTGAGACTCTCTCTTCATCATCATTATCAGCATTGTCATCTGATGCCACACTATCAAAATCAGATTCATTGTCTATAATCTGATCTTTATCCTCAGTTGACTCACTAGCCTCATCACCATTGACTGCAGCTTTATCAATTCCCTGCCACTCAGCATCATTATCAACATTCTCTTCAAAAATGATGTCATCCAGTATTTCATCAGCACTGGATACACCACAATCCCAATCTGAATCTTCACTCTCATCTTCTAGACAAGTTTCTGCCTCATTTTCTGGTTCTGATTCTGCCTCCCTTTCTGGCTCTGCCTCTGCCTCCCTTTCTGGCTCTGTCTCTATCTCTTGCACTATCATTGCCTCTGCCTCTTGCACTTGGTTTCCCTCTGTCTCTTGCTCTTGGTTTCCCTCTTCCTCTGCCTCTTGCTGTGGCTCAGTCAACATCTCAATTTCTTGTTGTGGCTCAGTCAACCTAGCAATTTCTTTTCCCCTACTTCCAACAGTCAAACTCTCAATTCCAGCTTCATCAAAGTATTCCACCTCTCCTTCTACTTCCCCATCCCCAAAAAAACTGCCACTGTCATCTCTGATTCCATCTAAATATAAATGAGCTACCCTATTTTCAGCATAATTGAAAAGACTTTCAATTGCAAAATACCCATCTACAACCTCCATTTGCCCAACTTTGTTCTTCATATAATAAACCTTATAATCTGAATATCCTAGTTGCTTAGATAAACCATCTAAATACCTCATATCTACCCTAACTGTGTCAACAAAATCAAAAGCACTCACATTCCCTCCTATATAATCAAAATCACCATCTTCTTTCTCCTTCAAAGTTCCCCCATGATGCATTTTAATGGTATACATGGTCGGGCATTTTCCTATAATGCAAAATCATAACAAAATTACCACATAATTCAAACACTCCAAACAAAATAAAAAAAAAAATCAGAATAATTCACAAATAAAAAAATTCAAATTTTCAGTAAATTTCAATTTCATTAATTAAAATAACAAACTCCCGTTCAGATATTATATATTTAAACATTCAATTTCAAACAGTACTCATTGTAGTCAATTTTCGAATTTGAGTTAAAGCAACACGATTTCCAATGTATTTCGCCTCAGTTTCGTGAACTATAACTTCAAATCGAACCAGCGCAACAAGAATTAAAAAAATTACGTGACTAACCATAGTTTGGTGCTCCAAATTTGCCCAAGTATTTTCGTCGCAACTGGGCTCCAACTTGAAGCCTGGGTTTCGGCTTAGAAGGTTTCCTCATAGACGACATAGGGGGGTTCGGTTTTGTGGGCAATGTGGGATCTTGCTTGAATTCGTTCGATTTTGCACTGAGAAGGAAGAATTGGGGATGAAATTAGGGCTCTGAGCCTCTAACTAATTTTTGCGCTGACATAAACGAATTTGGGGGTTATTCATTTAGTTTTTCCTTTTTGGTTTAATTTTAATGCCTGAAAATTAAACTAACGGAACACGTGAGGCGCACATGCCTGAGTCCATTAATTTTAGACGGCTAATTGAATTTTGGGACGGAATTGGCATGAAATTTAGTGAATGGGACCAATATTGTAAACACTGGGACTAAAACCGTGAGGGGGCGTGTCCTATGGGACCAAAAGTGCATATTTCTCTAGAAGAAACCATCCGAGAGGATGAGGAGAAGAGAAGGAAAGAGGACGAGGAGAAGACTGAAAAGCTGCTGGCCAAAATGAAAGAAGCTGAGAAATCCGAGGCCAAGGGCAAGGGTAAAGGAAAGGCAGCAGCAGTCGAGAAGGAATCATCAGCTGAGCAGCTGACTAGCCCCAGACCAGCAGAGCGCAAGAGGAAAGAACCTGACTACTCAAACCTTTCAACTGAGCAAATTAGAAGAATACATGCTGAAAAGGAGATGTATGAGAAGCAGGAAAAGAAGAGGCTAAATAAGCTGGGCAAGGGAGCTGAGCTCAAGTGGGATCGGGAGTCAAGGAAATGGGTTTCAAAGACTGCAGACGAGGCTGACTTCCGACCTTACCACCGCACCTCAGCTCCTCCCAAGATGGTGGCTGGGAAGCATACAGAGGAGTACAGAAGAAAAGCTCTAGATGCTAAGTGGATGTATCACTGGTACATTCTGAAGAATTCTCCTACTGGCGCAGCTGATGAAGACATTCAATGGCATGCATGGATAGAAAAGGAGGATGCTGATATGTATGGGAAGCTGCTCGATGAGGCCAACAGAGTCTTCAACTGCGATCTGATCGCACCAGCCTTCGAGCATGCCAAGCCCAAGATGAATGAAGATGGGACTCCTCACCTGGCTTGGGTCAGGACCATAATTGCTAAAGCCGAGAAAGAATCCCAGCTCACAAATGAAGAGGAACTCAAACAGCTAAGAGCTAGGGTTTTTAATTGGCTGAACATCCCCAAAGCAAGCCGATGGGGAATCTGATATACCAGGATTTTTTTTTCCTTATCTTTTATTTCTATCAGTTCTCCTTATCTGTAAAAATGTATATATGTGAATGAATATACTTTGATTTATGTGATTTACTTGTTTTATTTATTAAGGCTTTCTTTATTGTTTTAAGAAAACTTAAAAATTTTCTAAGTATTAATCATCTGAGAAAATTTTCATATCAGACTTAAAATTTTTTTTTTTCAAAAATTTTCTAAGTCTTAAGTTTTTTTTAAGTCTTTAATTTTTTAAGATTTAAAACTTTTCACTAAGTCTAAATTCTTAAGACTTAAGAATATTTTCTTAAATTTTTCTAAGTGTGATTTAAGTGCTGTAACTTGGATGAATCTGATTCTGAGTATGAATGTATTCTAGTATGCCTATCTGATAATCTTGATTAACTATGACTAACTTCAGCTGTGAGTGTGTCTCTGTAATAACCCAAAACCAAAACCTAGAGTTTTATATTTGATTTTCTAAGTTTGATTTATTTTATTGTTTGATTTAAAATTTTATGTGTATTTTTCTCCAATTGACGAACGGTTCTTCGAACCGAAAATCTACTAATACTTCTACAACCCATATCCGTAATCCGAATTTGATTAATAATGATTAATTACCAATAATGCTTTAAATGTGGAAAACACTCAAGAAAACCCTAAGAAAAATGTTTGTTTTCCAATCGCGCGTTTTAATAAATTTTCGGAGCTGAAACTCGAACCGAAAAATACCGAAAATTCAACGTCAAGATCACAATATTGTTTTTAAAAGTGGGCTGCCAAAGGGACAGCCCAAAACCCCCAAAACAACTGGCCATGTGAAGGCATGTGAGAGTAGTAGGATTAGCTAGCACCTATTAACCAAAAATCTTGCCAAAATCTTAGGTTTAGCTCCTAAACTAGCCTTATAGCCTTATGTCTATTAATCACCTAGTTTGCTCCCTTTCCCCACCTCACTTGACCGGCCCCCTCCCCTCTCTTTTCCCCTATAAATACCCCTCTTCCCCTTCTTCATTTCCTACACCAACAAAGAAGGAAAGAACAAGTAGCAAGCAAGAAGTCCTTAGGAGGAAACTACAAAGGTTAGCCTCTAAGCTTATGTTTTGTTTTAAGAGCTTTAAACAATTAGTAGAAGCATGATAGGAACTCCTAAGAACCCCTTCTTACATAATATGATCCTATATGGAGTGTTTGAGTTGGAATTTTGGTGTTTGGAGTCAAAATGGTGAAGTTATACTTGAAACATGAAACTGCCGAAATCAAGCCCCAACCACTGACCCGTTTTTGTAAAATACAATCGGACCCTTTCCACCCGTTTCAAAATCATGAGAAAATTCCTAGATCTATTATTTGAAGTGTAGAATAACATACTAAAATTTCGTGGTCACTGGATATTTGTAGACTGAGAATAAAATCATGAAAGATTATGTGTCGGAAGTGATCCGAAACTGGGAGCAGTGACTCATTTCTTTTATTTCTTCCCTTTCTGATGGTTATAAAATTCTAGGAAATATCTGGGATGTTCCCCTTGATGTGTTGTAAATCATAGTCAAAAATCATGACTTTTCGTTTAGTACTTTATGAGATAAAATTCGTTTTCTGAGTACCTGGTCGATGTTCGACGCATAGGGTTATTCTGTGTTGCATGAATTTATTTTTCAGTTAGACTATTTTATAAATCATGGAAAAATTCATGAATGACCTACAACCTGTGTTTAACAATATCTTTAAATTTGGTGATTTTTAAAAGAGTATCCAGTAAGTTATGAATTTTCTCGTAAGACATGTTCAGTAACCGAGCCAAACGATGGATTGAATGTTCACGATTTTTCTGGACAGAATCCGTAAGTCAAATGTCTTGGGTCTCTGAATGAAAGTTGTTCATACTTGAGTACTGCATCACATGTTTAATTTCATAATTTTTAGATATTTCTACAAATAGTTATGGATTTTATAAGTTTGAGGTCACTGTTTTGCCGAAACAGAAATTTAGAGTCCTTATTACAAAATCTGCTATAGTTTCGTAACTCAAATGAACTCGGACCCTTAATAAACTTTGTTCTACACTGAAAAATGTACAACATACTAAACTTTCATAATTTTCCAATGAGTCTATGTATTTTATTTCATTTATGCATGTATAGGTATTGTTTCTTCAATTGACTAGTACTTGAAAAATTAAATGGCCAAAACTTTTAATGAAATGCATGATTGAATATCAAATGTCATACATGATACTTTAGGAATGCTTATACTTGAGTGTCTTACGTGTTTTCTTGAAAATGAACGGAACCGAAAGTTCCAAATTCGTGACCCACAAACTGTAGTACACCAACAAAGCCGATTGGACATAGGATTAAACCCATAGAAGCTTTTGATAAAATAAAGTACCTCTTCTTCAAGAAAGCCTAGTTTTTAGAAGGCACAATAAGATCAAGAACCTAAGTTTCCAATGGACAAAAGATCTGTCGAAATAAACATACGGATTGTGCTAGGTAGAGTACAGCCGGAACCAGAGAATGAGATTTTGTACGAGAGGCTTAAGCAATTAAGAAGTTAAACTTTCTCTTAAAAGTTTACCAGGTGGGTGACACTATCTGTATAGCTAGTTAATGTTATATGGACTGTTGTCAGTTTTCCTGAATCAAACATAAACAGATTCCTCAAAAGATGCAAATACCAAAAGCGTGTGAATGTATAACTTAAATGTGTGATCGTCAACTGATGGGCTTTATTTTACTGTCCTATATGATGTGATGAAAGTTTACGGGGTCCGGATGTGATAGGAAACTATCATGTGCCCTCCCATTGATGAAAGCCCTCCCGGATGTGATGAAACTATCATGTGCCCTCCCATTGATGAAAGTTTACGGGGTCCGGATGTGATAGGAAACTATCATGTGCCCTCCCATTGATGAAAGTTTATGGGGTCCGGATGTGATAGGAAACTATCATGTGCCCTCCCATTGATGAAAGTTTACGGGGTCCGGATGTGATAGAAAACTATCATGTGCCCTCCCATATGATTACGGGTCTCGGACGTGTAAACGTGCCATTCCACAATGTGATTACGGAGATCGGATGTGATAGGAAACTATCATGTGCCATCTCATATGTGCTATATTTATGTACTAACTGTTGTAAAGAAAGATGAATCTCTTAATCGAACGGAAGTTAAAGGATGAAAATCTTGTAACGGAAGATTACCTAATACAAATGAACACAACGCCATAACAAGTAAATAACGAAAGATGAGAATAAAGAATAAAAGATTCAATTATTTTGGGTTTCCTGTCAATCTGTATAACAGCATACAGGTTACCCACTGAGATTTTATCTCACGCCCTATAACTAATATTTTTCAGGTCACGAGATTGAGGCCCGGGAGCTGCAATATACGACCCGCTTCCACTCTCTTTATCTAAATATGTAGCTTTATATTTTTCAGATCTTTATGAAATTTGTATTTTATTAAAGACTCGTCACTATATTTTTCCCAAGAGTTGAACCTTAGACTCACCGGGTGGCTTTTGTCAAACGATTAATCTCTTCGTCTAGTTATGAATATGGTTCAAATATTTTAAATAAGTGTTTGTGAAATCTTCCGCTGCAACTTAAATGAATGGCTTTGCTTTCTAAAAAGAAATTTTTGGCTCGATTTTATGGTTCACTAAGTGATGACTCGGGTTCAGGACGTCAAGACCTCAAAGGTCGACTTTCTGAATTCCGGGGCGTTACAGGTAGTATCAGAGCTTATGTTCAAAACTTCGGACCGAATGATTTATTTTTCCTTTTATTTTAAAATTTCACTTAGAAACAAATGAATTTTATAAAAGCCCTGACTAAATGTTACTTGTGGGAGGTTGTCTACTGTAAGCAAACCGGAAACAAGCCTCAAGGTACGTAATGTCTTATTATTCGTTGAATAACAAAACCGTTACAAATTAGAACCGGAAACAAACAAGAAAGAAAACATGAGAATAAACAACAAAGGAAATATATTTCCAAGAAAATGATTTATGCATGCCTTAACAGAATTTGTGCGCATGTGTGTGAAATCTACTTGACTACTTGTGTATTTACTTATATGTTCGATTTTTTTTGCGAGCACTTTTGTTTTTGCCCTTTATACACTACTACTATTTTCTTCTTCCTATTTTTGGACTTAGACCTCCGGAACCCCTTTCGTTTAGCAAGCCAAATCTTTTTATAGCAGTCTCGTATGCCTCGTGTAGTTAACTTTGCGATATATATGTAGTGTCTATTTTAGTTAAATTATTTTGTTTTAAAGCCTCGCATCTTTAAATTTTCGTTGGAGCCTCTTTGACTCTCCATTTAAACTTTGAGAACTTGTCTTTCTCATGTCAATTATATATGTATGTTATTCTCACGTAGTTTTGTGAGATATTCTATTCTATCCGTTATATTTTTATCTTAATATTTACAATATGTGTTATTACCTCTCTAACATGCATCGTCGAGCTCAACAACCGTGCTGCTGTCCGGACAGTATGTTCCGGTTTACCGCGTGCTCCCATGCATGATTGACTTAATACCGTGTTGTTAAATATTGGATTCTCTTGTTTTGAATTTAATCATACGTATATAATGTAAAATATTTTATTTCCTTTAGACCCTGCCCTAGGATGCCGCCTAGAAGGAAAACCCGTGCTAATCAAGAACCATCTGAGGGTTCTGTAGGGCGCCAAGCTCCACCTGCTGCATCAGGAGCCGAGATGGCACGAGAATTCTTCTTTTCCCTACAAACTTTCATGCAGCAACAAACACCGCCGCCGCCGCCTACCCATGCACCACCCCAGCACCCCCACGCCAACTTGACTGTCGAGCAATTTCGACGACTGCAACCACCCCGACTAAAGGGTAATGAAGGACCTATGGAGATGGAGGAGTGGATTTCTGAGTTGGAAAGAATTTTCTGCCATATGACACTGACTGAAGCACAAAAAGTATCGTGTGCCCAATTTCAATTGGCTGAGGATGCCGCTCAGTGGTGGGAGGCCCATGAGCGTATTATGACTACTGGTGAAAAAGAAGCTTTTACTTGGGGAGATTTCAAGCAAGTTGTTATGAGGAGGTATTTTCCCCAGGCCCTACAGGATCAGAAGGAGGTTGAGTTTGTGAACCTCAAACAAGGAACCCTTTCCGTGACTGAGTACGAAAAGCAGTTTAACAAACTGTCTCGCTATGCTCCACACCTGGTGGAGGAAGATGAGAGAAAAGCAAGGAGATTTGAGAGAGGCCTAAGACTAGAAATTGGAGGTGTCGTAGCCGGATTAAAGCTCTCAAGCTATGGTGAAGTCTTCGACCGTGCACTAATTGTATCCATCGGTCTAGGACTGGAGTTTAGGCAAACCCCACCTGTTCTGTCTGCGAACAAAAATTGGTTTCCAAATTTTAAGAACTCGAGCCGACCACAAAGGGAAAACAACTTAGTTACTCAGCATGGGCCAAGACCCCCACTACCCTGCTCTAGTTGTGGAAAATCGCATGTAGGGCCATGCCTTAAAGGGACCAACACATGTTACAGATGCCGCCAACCGGGACACAGAGTCTCTGAGTGCCCTCAACTAACCAAAGGGCCACCCCTAGAGAGATGGGATCAGGGTCATCAGCCGTTTGTGAACAACTATCATCTACCAGAGCCTCCAAGTGGTGACTACCACTTACCTGGGCCGCCAAGAGGAGGCATTCCCGTTCAAGGACAAAGGAGACGTGCTGAGATAAATGCCATAATGATAGAAAATGACATGGAGGATCCGACTCCCAACGGATGACTGACAAGTACGTTGTTAGCACTTGGTTTACGTGCTCATATATTACTTAATGTTGGAGCCTCGCACTCATATCTAAGGATTTAGGAAAACCTCAGATTGAAATGTTTTAACAAAACGTAGGACGTAAGTGTTCTATTTGGGAATGCAATGAACATCCAGGGTTTAGTAGGGAAAGTACTTAAGCAACCTAAGACACAGTCAGTTCTTTTGAAGTTTAGAGATAAATTCAAGGGTTGATTTACGAGGAAATATGTGCAACAATCTTAGAAGGGAAGGTTCACATCTCGAGGAGTTAAGAATTTGCCAATAGTACTAGTACAGTGAAGCAAACGCGGAAAGGATGGAGCTCCAGAGAGAGAGAGAGAGAGAGAGAGAGAGAGAGAGAGAGAGAGGATGAGTACTTAGCTAAGAACCCGCAATGCCTTTAAAATAAGTAAGTAAATTTCGGGGACGAAATTTCTTTTAAGGGGTGTAGGATGTAATAACCCAAAACCAAAACCTAGAGTTTTATATTTGATTTTCTAAGTTTGATTTATTTTATTGTTTGATTTAAAATTTTATGTGTATTTTTCTCCAATTGACGAACGGTTCTTCGAACCGAAAATCTACTAATACTTCTACAACCCATATCCGTAATTCGGATTTAATTAATAATGATTAATTACCAATAATGCTTTAAATGTGGGAAACACTCCAGAAAACCCTAAGAAAAATGTTTGTTTTCCAATTGCGCGTTTTAATAAATTTTCGGAGCTGAAACTCGAACCGAAAAATACCGAAAATTCAACGTCAAGATCACAATACTGTTTTTAAAAGTGGGCTGCCAAAGGGACAGCCCAAAACCCCCAAAACAACCGGCCATGTGAAGGCATGTGAGAGTAGTAGGATTAGCTAGCACCTATTAACCAAAAATCTTGCCAAAATCTTAGGTTTAGCTCCTAAACTAGCCTTATAGCCTTATGTCTATTAATCACCTAGTTTGCTCCCTTTCCCCACCTCACTTGACCAGCCCCCTCCCCTCTCTTTTCCCCTATAAATACCCCTCTTCCCCTTCTTCATTTCCTACACCAACAAAGAAGGAAAGAACAAGTAGCAAGCAAGAAGTCCTTAGGAGGAAACTACAAAGGTTAGCCTCTAAGCTTATGTTTTATTTTAAGAGCTTTAAACAATTAGTAGAAGCATGATAGGAACTCCTAAGAATCCCTTCTTACATAATATGATCCTATATGGAGTGCTTGAGTTGGAATTTTGGTGTTTGGAGTCAAAATGGTGAAGTTATACTTGAAACATGAAACTGCCGAAATCAAGCCCCAACCACTGACCCGTTTTTGTAAAATACAATCGGACCCTTTCCACCCGTTTAAAAATCATGAAAACATTTCTAGATCTATTATTTGAAGTGTAGAATAACATACTAAAATTTCGTCATCACTGGATATTTGTAGACTGAGAATAAAATCATGAAAGATTATGTGTCGGAAGTGATCCGAAACTGGGAGCAGTGACTCATTTCTTTTATTTCTTCCATTTCTGATGGTTATAAAATTCTAGGAAAAATCTGGGATGTTCCCCTTGATGTGTTGTAAATTATAGTCAAAAATCATGACTTTTCGTTTAGTACTTTATGAGATAAAATTCGTTTTCTGAGTACCTGGTCGATGTTCGACGCATAGGGTTATTCTGTGTTGCATGAATTTATTTTTCAGTTAGACTATTGTATAAATCATGGAAAAATTCATGAATGATCTACAACCTGTTTGTAACAATATATTTAAATTTGGTGATTTTTAAACGAGTATCCAGTAAGTTATGAATTTTCTCGTAAGACATGTTCAGTAACCGAGCCAAACGATGGATTGAATGTTCACGATTTTTCTGGACAGAATCCGTAAGTCAAATGGCTTGGATCCCTGAATGAAAGTTGTTCATACTTGAGTACTGCATCACATGTTTAAATTTCATAATTTGTAGATATTTATACAAAGAGTTATGGATTTTATAAATTTGAGGTCACTGTTTTGCCGAAACAGAAATTTAGAGTCCTTATTACAAAATCTGCTATAGTTTCGTAACTCAAATAAACTCGGACCCTTAATAAACTTTGTTCTACACTGAAAAATGTACAACATACTAAAATTTCATAATTTTCCAATGAGTCTAAGTATTTTATTTCATTTATGCATGTATATGTATTGTTTCTTCAATTGACTAGTACTTGATAAATTAAATGGCCAAAACTTTTAATGAAATGCATGTTTGAATATCAAATGTCATACATGATACTTTAGGAATGCTTATACTTGAGTGTCTTACGTGTTTTCTTGAAAATGAACGGAACCGAAAGTCCCAAATTCGTGACCCACAAACTGTAGTACACCAACAAAGCCGTTTAGACATAGGATTAAACCCATAGAAGCTTTTGATAAAATAAAGTACCTCTTCTTCATGAAAGCCTAGTTTTTAGAAGGCACAATAAGATCAAGAACCTAAGTTTCCAATGGACAAAAGATCTGTCGAACTAAACATACGGATTGTGCTAGGTAGAGTACAGCCGAGCTGCAGTAGACGACCGCTTCCCACTCTCTCTTAATTAATAAATAAATCGTCTTAGTAACTTTCAATCTTTTGTAATGAATACTTTACTAATTTCATGTTATTATCTCCCCCTGGGAGTTGTACTCGTCAGATGGTTTTGATCAAAGTAGATACTGATCTTTTATTTTAAAAGAGTTTCTCTTCACCAAGTAAAGTGTTTCAAAAATTTTCCGCTGCAACTTATTCGTTTTTTATTCAAAAGAAATTTTCTGGCTCAGTTTTTACGTTTCACTAAGTGATGACTCGGGTTTAGGACGTCGGACCCCGAAGGTCGACTTTCTAAATTCCGGGGCGTTACAGTCTCTTCCTTGTAGGTTTTAACTTCATCAAAAAGGGGGAAATTGTTAGATCAAGAAAGGTTTTGATGAGTTAAAAAGAGCAACCCAGATGAGCAGACGACTATGAAGAACAACTAAGATCAAGGTCTGGTACTAAGCTGATCAGACTAGGTCGAGGACTGAACAAGTCAGCTATAGACTAGAAGTTGCAAGTCATCTAGAGACAAGCTCAAATCTAGTCATCTGCAGGAGACAATTGTGAAGAGCTCAGACGATGTCAAGACAAGCTGAGTAGAATAAGAAAGGCGAGTCTTCACCAAGTCAGCTGCAGACGAGTAGGATAAATCAGCTGAGGAGCAAAGCAGTTTTCAAGATTAAGTTCGTTGAGTAGTTTTCAGTTTGTTAGAATTGACTAACAAACTAACTGTCTTTTCAGACTTATAAATAGGTCTAGATTTTCATTTTTCAAATACTTTTTCACGAACACGAATTACACATTATTCACTATTCAGATTTCTATCTTCACGATCAATTCACAAGTTTTTCAAAAGAGTTTTCAAAAAGTTCTAAGTGTTTGAAGAACACTTTATCTGTAATCTTTCAAGTTCGATATTCACTATAATAGTTAGATTCTAGAGAAGAATTTAGGAGATTGAAGATTTGAAGATCTTCACGAGTTGTAAGCTGTAAGTTGGATTGAAAGTAAGTAAGTGGTAAGCAGGGTCCCTTCTTCAAGTTGGAGAAGGAGAGTGGATGTAGGATTATTCATAATCCGAACCACTATAAATCTTTGTGTTCTTTATTGCTTTACTTTACTTATCTGTATCTTTCAATTTCTAGTTTATCAATCAAAGATCAATTTCAGAATTGAAGTTAGAACTAAAATATCAGTGTGCTTTTGATCTTAATAAAGTTGTGTTTAAAATTAAATTCCGCTGTGTGATTCTGGTGTCTTGAATAAGTTTTGAAAGATTTGTAAAAATCTGAAAAATCTATTCAACCCCCCCTTCTAGATTTTTCCTAGAAGGCTCATATAAGTTTTATCTAATCTACTCAACTAAGTGGGACCAACAAACACAAGTCAAGAACTAACTCGGCCGGCCTCTTTAAAAAACCTCCCTACGGTAAAACTCAGAATTCAAATGACATAAACAAAGCAGCTCTTAAAATAGAAAAAGGACCACCTACTTGCAGCGAGGTGGGCATTTCCTTCAAGCATAGAATTTCTTCAAGTGGCAAACATTCCAGGCCCTTGCAACTTGATTTCCTTCCATATCCTGCAGCTCGTAAGCCCCTCCTTTAAGGACTTTGATTACTTTGTAAGGTCCTTCCCACTTTGGGTCCAGCTTTTCAATGTTCTTCAAGGCATCAACTTGCCTTAGCACCAGGTCTCCTTCCTCAAACCTTCGGCTTATGACTTTCCGATCATAAGCAGCTTTCACTCGACTCTTATATCTCTCAGCTTTCAGGTGAGCTATTTCTCGTTCTTCCTCTAGCATATCCAGGTTTTCTCTCATTAGCTCCTCGTTCCTGCCTTCCTGGAAGTGGGTTATACGGTGCATTTCCATTCCTACCTCAGAAGGTATCACTGCAGCTGCCCCGTACACCAAGTGAAAGGGGGACTCCTCTGTTAGCTCTCTAGGGGTGGTTCGATAAGCCCAAAGAATAGATTCGAGCTCATCTACCCATCTCCCTCCAGCTTTATCCAGGTGGGCATGTATCCCGTTCACAATCGTTCTATTGGTGACTTCCACCTGTCCGTTGGCTTGGGGGTGTGCCAACGAAGTGAACCTCTGAAGAATCTTCAGATTATCACACCATTCTCGTACCATGGTTCCTATAAATTGAGTTCTATTGTCTGATACCAGAATTCTGGGTATGCCAAACCTGCAGCATATATATCTCCATAAAAACTTGATTACATTACCTTCTTCGATCCTCGCTAGAGGTACAACATCCACCCACTTGCTAAAGTAGTCCACTACTACCACCAGAAACTTCCGCTGGCCCACTGCTAATGGGAATGGCCCCACCAGATCTATGCCCAATTTTGCAAAGGGACATGGCGAGTGCATGACCCCCATCTCCACTGTAGGGAGGTGGATAAGGCAACCATGCTTTTGGCACTTTTCACACTTCTTTATCCAGTCTTTGGCGTCCTGGGTCATGGTAGGCCAGAAATATCCAGTCCTCAAGGCTTTCGAACTATTGCTCGAGCCCCTGCATGGTCAGTACAACAACCTTCATGGATATCTTTAATAACGTACCTTCCTTCTTGAGGGGATAAACACCTCAAGTAAGGCTGCGTGAAGGACCACCGATACATCTTATCTCCGATCATCGTGTATCAGATCCTCCATTTCTGAGCTTTTCTTTTATCTGGGCAGCTCTCCGGGTTCTACAACACTTGATAAATGCTGGTTCTCCAATCATCTTCAGCTCCGATGAACCCTACTAAGGAAACCGTAGCTTCTGCAGTCACCAGGGTGATCTTCCCCCCTCTCTGCAGTGTTGCGGAACTTGCCAGTTTGGACAGGCTATCCGCTCTGGAGTTTTCTTCTCGAGGTATCTGTCTGACCTCAAATATACTGAATATTCCCTGTAGCTCTGCTATCCGGCAGAGATAGGTTATTATTTTCTCATCTTTTGCTTCATACCCCTCTGTAACCTACTAGGTTACAAGTTGGGAATCCTAAAATATGACCACTCGACCTACTCCCAGCTCTGCGGCCATCTCCGCTCCTCGAATTAAGGCCTCATACTCAGCTCCATTGTTCGAGGTAATGAATTCAAAACTCACCGAAACTTGTGTTTCCTGGCCCTCTGGATCGATAATCACGATCCCAGCTCCGCAGCCTTGCATGGATACGGACCCATCCACATATACTCTCCATTCTCCTTCCTGCAGTGCACGTGTACCTTCCTGAATAAAGTCAGACAAGACTTGTGCTTTAATAGTCCTTCGTGGCTTAAAATCCACATCATACTCCCCCAACTCGACGGTCCACTTGACCATCCTCCTTGAGAGATCAGCTCTCCTAATTACATGTTTCAGAAGATAATTAGTCCGAATAATGACCTTATGTGGCAAAAAATAAGGTCGTAACCTCCGGGCCATGACCATTATAGTCAGGGCTGCCTTCTCTATCTCCGAGTATCTCTCTTCTGCTCCTTGAATCAGTTTACTGATATAGTAAACAGGTTTCTGGGTTGACCCCTCCTCCCTCACCAATATTGAGCTAAGTGAGACCCCACCTACAGAGAGGTAAAGGTAGAGTGTCTCCCCTGGTATTGGCTTCGTTAGCGTAGGTAACTGGGCCAAGTGCTACTTAAGCTCCTCGAACGCCTGCTGGCATCGCTCATCCCACTCGAACCTGGATCCCTTCCTCAAAATCCTGAAGAAGGGGTGGCTCCTCTCTGCAGACCTGCCTATAAATCTGCTCAATGTTGTAATCCTTCTGTTTAGTCTCTGCAGCTCCTTTTCTAATTCCAGCTTTAGCTGGGCCCCAATCCTTGTTGTGTATCCCTTCTTATCTGGATATAGCTCGACCATCATCAATTCTTCTTCAGCTCTCATTTTTGGGGGATCAGCTTCCTCCGTGATCTTACATCTCTTGGATTCACGATCAACTTCCTTATCTCTTTTCAGGCTGTGATGTAGCTCTTTGTCGGCCATTTTCACTGCCTCCACGTAGCATTTTCTAGACTGCAACTGGTCACCAGCTACTTTACCCACCTCATCATTCACTGGAAACTTGAGTTTCATGTGATAGTTTGATATGACCACCTGAAATAAATTAAATACTGGCCTACCAAAGATCATTTTATAAGATGAGGGTACATCAACAATCAGAAAATTCGCTATAACCACCCTACTCCGTGGAGCTTCGCCCAGCCCCACCTAGAGGGTTACTTGGCCTAGAGGGTGAACTGCCCCTCCTGTAAGTCTATACAGTGTTGTGTCCACTGGCTGCAATTCCACATTTAAGTTTATTTTCTTGAAGCATTCCAAGAAAATGATGTCCGCTGAGCTCCCCGTATCTACGAAGATCCTCGCAACAGTGTATCCTGCCACATCTGTTATGATAACTAAGGCATCACTGTGGTCTTTCTTCCTGAGACCTCCATCCTCTGGACCAAAATGAATCCGGGGCGTATGGCCTACCTCCTTCTGATTCACCTCATTTGACATTTCTCCTACTTCTCTCCTCAGGATCCTCTCTCTAGCTTTACGTGCATGGAACGAGTCTCCCTCGGCTGGACCTCATACTATCATTTGGATAAGTCCTCTCTTTTGGAAGGGTCTTTCATCCTGCCTCCCTTTGATCATTTTTCCTTTCTCTTCAGCTTTGTCATCAGCTTCCTTTCTTTTCTACCCCCTGGAGCTGACCCGATCTCTGTAAACAAATTCCTTAAGATGACGTGCTTGGATCATTCTTTCAATCTCATCACGTACGTGAAAACAATTATTAGTGTCATGCCCATATTCATTATGGAAATGACAAAACTTATCTGACTTGGGCTTCATCGGCCCTTTGAATCGTGACCAAGGAAACTTCATTTCTGGGTGGTCAGATGCTACCTCCAATAGCTCTGCAGGTTCCAGCTTCAGGGGGTGTATTTGTCAAACCTGGAGCGGGGTCCAGGTTTTGCTGCTTTCTCTTGCTCCGTCGTTGAGCTTTTCTTCGCAGACTCCTTCTTTTTCTTAGGTCCACTCGGCTTGACCTATGCTCTTTTGGCTTTCCTCACTTCTTTCAATGTGACATATTTCACTTCTCTCCTCAGCAACTCGTCAAATGTCTGAACCGACTTTTTCGCCAGAGTGGAAAATAGGTCTCCATCTCGGAGATTGCTGATGAAAACATTAATTTTGACTTCTGGGGTGGCGGTTGGAACCTCCAGTACCGCTTGGTTGAATCTCTTCATGAAGGCCTACAAACTCTCATTTTCTCCTTGCTTCATGTTGAACAATGTCAACGTAGCTCTGGTTGCCTTCTCGCATTGGCAAACTGATGTAAGAACTGCTCTCCAAACTACTCGAAAGAATAAATAGAATTGGGCTCTAGCTAGTTGAACCACTGCTGGGCTGCCTTAGACAGAATGGTAAGAAAGATCCTACACTTCACACCCTCCCCATATCGATGGAGGAGGGCCGAATTTTTAAATCTCACCAAATGGTCATAGGGGTCAGTCGTACCATCATATTCATAATTAAGAGGTTTAAAATTGCTAGGCAATTCATTCTGTTAAATGTTCTCAGTAAATTGACAACCTGTAACGGGTCGAGGCATACTAACCCGGTTTACCATCTGGTGTTTCATTTTATCCATTTGTTTCCTTAGGGACCTTATTTGATCCTTCATATCTTCTGACTGGGTATCCCCTGTACCCTCCTCTTCGTCTTCGATCTTACTCCCCCACTGCTGGGGGGCGGTTTCCCTCCCCCGTACAGCTTCTTCTAGACTAGTCTCCCTTGGTCGAGGAACTACTGATCTTCTTTCTTGGACTCCTTCCGCTCCCAGGGCTTCCTCCTGATTTCTGGACTCCACCTCTCTCCTCCGTTCTTCTTGGTGCTCATCCTGCCTACTCCCCCCTGGCTGGGATAGAGCAGGTAGGTTTCCCGGTCCTGCTTCTCCTATCCTTCCTGCAGGTGTGGGTCCTCCCCCCTCTGTCATTGCTCTTACTACAGCTCGAGCTATCATATCATCCAGCTGCTCCTGAGTGAGAGCGATGGAGGCAGCTGGTGCTGGCATTCTCTGAGGCGTCCCTCTTGACGGAGTATTGATGGCTCCTGGGACTCCGGCTATAGGGATTCCTTCTGGAATCGCAAAGGAAGAAGCAGGTAAATTAACCTCTCTCTGTCTAACAACAACTCCTACTCCTAGGAGGCGCTGACCAGGAGTTGAGTTTTCATCTCGCACCACCGTAACAAGTGGTGTTCCTCCATTGTTAGGTACAACAGAAGGTGGTGCGGGGTTGGATGTAGCTTCACCCTGAGTCGGGTTTGAGGGGGCTGTCCTTCCCCGAGCCGGTACTAGTGCAATAGGTCTCATTGGTGTATGCTCACCACTCATGATGTCTTTATTTCAAACGATAGAAAAGAAGTTGAAACTCACGTCTCAGCTCTTCTTTCCCACAAACGGCGCCAATTGATGCATAAAAACTGACCTGGGTCCGTTTTCCCACCTGGATTCCACAGGGGTAAAACCTTTACGCAGTGCAATCCCTAGCTCTTCTCGAACGAACGCACCTGCAAAACACACTGGAGGGTTCTCCGGTGTAAGCACTCCGACGCTCAAGTCAGATTACCGGAAAACACTCAAAATATGGTCAAATACGTAAGAAGTAGCTAAGTAAGAGTGACAGTTATACGATACCGTTACCTCCCTTCTGGGAATATTACTTATACGTACTCTAAGAATAATAACCGCTATCACAATTTCTGGGCATTATCCCGCACGTTCTCTCATGATGTCATGCGTTGATATCTTCTCTCTCAAGAAAACTGCATTGTGCCTATGATTTCCCTCCCTGGACGGAGGTTGGACCCAGTCAATGAAGAATGTGAGGAATATTCCTTTACTTGGGCCTTAATCTTCTCAACTGATCGCTGCTTCTCACGTTTTCTCGATCTTATCAGATAATTCGCCCATATGGGCTTGATCAACATTAGCTTATGGGCTTCAAATCTTGACTGAGCCTCGCGGCCCACCTGCAGTTAGGTTTAGGCCTCGCGGCTCACCTGTACCCAGGCTTGAGCCTCGTGGCCTGCCTGTAGCCAGGCTTAGGCTTTGCAGCCTCTCTGTAATTAGTTTGGGCCTCAAGCCCACCTCGGATTCGGCTCCCTCTCTGGAGGGTATCCGGTTATATTGTTGGGCCCCATTGGGCCGAATATCCTTGGGCCCTACGTGTAGTTGGGCCTGTCATTTTTATCCGCATCATTAGTTTTATTAAAAAATATTAACATGATAGTAATATTGTATAATAAAAATAACTAATACTTTTTTTTTTATTGAACTGAATGACTTCCTCCTATATATATATATATATATATATATATATAAACTAATGACACAAAGTAATAAAGAATTATATTTACCTCAAGTTGTAGTGTATATAATTCAAAGGAAAAATTGAATTACCGCGTAATACATATAATAATATAATAAATACATTTACTTACAATAAATTGTATTCAATGGAGAAGATTTAAATGGTATTTATATTATTCAAATAACCAGGAGGCTATATCTTTTAGCTTATATCCAACATACTATATCATTTAATTATTTGGCAGTATAATCTAGTGTATAATTTTTTAGAGGATCAGGTCATTGTAATTTGATAAACCATATCATCAATATATATATATATATATATAGATACACATATATATATATACACACACACACATATATATATATATATATATATGTATGTGTGTGTGTGTGAGTTAGTCTCTTGTGAAATATTTTTTCGTGCAATATCAGTTAAAAATGGAAGTTTTCAAATCTCGCAAGTCGCAGGCCAAAAATGGGTCAAAACGAAATATTCATGCAAGCTAGGTCAAAAATCGCAGCACACAGAAAACGACGCAGATGCAGCGACGATGATGAGGCACTAAAATATTGAAGTGCGACGAAAAACAACAGCGAAGATTCAACCAAAAGATCGAGTCGAGTATACACGCAGAAAAAAAATCATGGATGATTTTTTTGAAAATTGTCAGATAATCATAGCTGATAATTATACGAGTTCTTCAACACCAAATAATTGTATAATAATTCTCATATAATAAAATTTTCACATGCGACGCTGGTTGATACAAAAAAAAAATCACACAACCACGAATTTAGTATTAAATTGCTTATTAAAAACAATTATGTTACTTATTAGATACATGTTTGTTACTGCATGGGATGCACATGATTACTATTTTGAAGAAAATATTTTTGTTGACAAATGTGTTACTTTTAAATATGACATGTGTTACTATATTCACCAACTGGTGTTACTATATAGTTTAGTAATGAGATTTGTTACTATATACATCAAATGGTGTTACTATAAATTTTAATGCCTTGTAGGGATGATCAGTGTGGAGTCAACAAAAATGTTGGATTATTCAAACAATCAGACCAGTGAAGATAACTTACACAATGATGAATATGCTGGTTCACTAATTGAAATTAAGAGAGATACAACAGATCAGATGTATGATCTATACTGTGCACACGCATCGTTAGGGTTCAGTTACTGTAAGTCAACGAGCATTATTTTTTCAGAAGTAGTTTTGATGAGTTAAATTGTATAGATTAGGTTGAGCTCATGTAAGTAAGATGACCAGCTGAATATGTATAGAACAGCTGATGTAATGAATTCTAGTGCTAGGCTGATCAGACTAGGTAAAGCTAGAATAGTTAGCTGAAGCCGAGAAAGAGAAGGTCATCTGAAGACAATCTTGATGAAGTCATCTATTGGAGACAATAATGAAGAGCTCAAGACAAGGTCAAGACCAGCTGAGTAAAATAAGAAAGGCGAGTTTTCACCAAGTCAGCTGCAGACGACTAGTTCAAGATCAGCTGAAGTCAAGACAATTTTCAAGAGTAAGTTTGTTGAACGGTTTTTAGTTTGTTACAACAAACTAACCGTTTCACAGGCTTATAAATATGTTTGAGTACAGTTCAGAATAGAACAATCAACACTCTCATTTTCAATACTCACGAATTTTCAAAAGAGCACTCACAAAGTTTTAAAAAGAATCTTCATAAGTTTCTAAGTGTTTGTAGAACACTCACTTGTACATCTTCAAAGTTTCTGCACTGTAATCTTCAAGTTTCTAGATAGTTAGGCAGTTTGAAGATAGAGTTGAAGAGAAGAATCTTCACAATTTTGTAATTGTAACTCTATAAGTAAGTAAGGTAGTAAGTCAATCGAGGCCCTTCTTCAAGTTGAAGAAGGAGAGTGGATGTAGGATCAGTTTGATCCGAACCACTATAATTTTGGTGTTCTTTACTTCTTATTTTACTTATTTGTTATCCATCAACTATTCGATCAAATTCATTTCAGTTTAAATTCAGATTGCTTTTTGATCCTTAAAAGATTGAGTTAGAACTTTTTTCCGCTGCTTAGCTTTGATACCTTGAATAGATAATCTGATCTTCGAAAAAGATTTGATAATCTATTCAACCCCCCCTTCTAGATTATCACTAGGAGGCGATCTAAGCTGGTTTAATCATTCAATCTCTGGGCCAACAAGTGGTATCAGAGCAGTGTTAAAGTTGTTTTGAATATTTCTTTTGGTCAAAGTGATCTTTGAGTTTTTCAAAATCTTGAAATTAATTTGTTCTTGAATACCTCTGCTGATTTTCTTGTTGTGTACTAACCATGTCTTTAAGTAGTGACAGAAAGGTTAAAAACCTTCCTGACTTTGACATAGAGGATTATGACTATTGGAAATTTCGCATGGAGAATCATCTGAAATCGATCCATCCTCGAATGGAAGATGTCTTGTCTGATGTGTCAATTAAGTTCTATCATGGTGGAGTAAGTGATGGAGCGAGCAGGTCGGAATCACGAACTCAGATGGTGAAGAAAGTGTCAGAATTAACCAATGATGAGAGAAAAGTGTATAACCTGGATCAGGTGGCAAGAAACGAGATTATTGTCACACTTAGCAGTGAATGGTACAAGAAGATTAAGAAGTGCAAAACAGCCAAAGAGATGTGGGACACCCTAGCTAACATATGCGAAGGCACAGATCAGGTGAAGGAGAACAAGCTACAAACTGTTCTCCATCTTTTTGATGTCTTTAAAATGAAAGAGGGTGAAACTATTGATCAGCTGGATATGCGAATGACCAATCTAATCAATAGAGCCACTGATCTTGGAAAAATCTACACTGAAAAAGAAATCAATAATAAAATCCTTAGATCTCTAACCAAGCGTTGGAGAGAAAAAGAAAACTTGATTAAAGCTACAAAAGATCTCTCTACTATGGCACATTACACTTTGTTTTCTCACTTGAAGGGTTATGAGTTTGACATTCAGGTAGAAGATGAGGAAGATGAGATGGAGTCAAGTACCTCATCTAAGACTGTTGCCTTTGTCAACAAAGAAGACAAGACTGTAGCTGAATCTAAAGGATCTGATCTATCCTTGAAGGAACAGATGGCTTTGTTAACAAAGAGATATGATCGATTAAGGATGAAATATAAGCGTAACAAGTTAAAATTTGCAGAGAATGACATATCCAGATCCTGATCCAACAGAAAGGATGATGAATCAACAGATGATGATAAAAGAAGAAATCAGACAAAAAGGTATAAATCTCCTGTAAAGAAGAACCCTATCGGTCAGACCGGGGAGACACTTGTTACACCTGTAACAAGCCAGTGCACTTCAGCTATGACTGTCCCCAGCTGACTCCTAAAGAAAGAGAGGAGAAAAGGAAGAAGAGATATAGGCGCTTTGCAGATCAGAGAGCTCTTCTTGCTGAAGAGAAAGAATCAGGAAAATCATCATCATCTTCATCTTCATCTGATTTTGGATCAGATGATGAAGTGTGTTTAATGGCCAAAGAGGTAGATTACTATTCCTCAACTGACAATGGGTCTTACAAATCTGTCTCAGACAATGACCAAATTGTAATCAAGGGTCTTTTGAAAGATCCAAAAATGTCTCTAAGTGCTTATAAACAATTAGAAACTGAAAATTTAACTTTGAAAGATCAGATTCAAACTCTAATTAAGGGCAAACAAGTTGTAACCTACTCCGAGTCTGAGGAACATTCAAGGGGGAATGTTTACCCCAGGCAGAGGCTAGTACTTTAGCTAGTCTGCCTGAAAGATTAGAGAATGAATTGAAATCTTTAAAAGCTAAATTTGAAGTGGTCTGTAATGAAAATGAGTCAATTAAGAGAGCCAATGAGAAGCTTGTCTTCAAAATGAGCCAACTAAATAACTCACAATCAGCTATAGACCATATTTTTAGAACTTCTCAAAAATCCCTTGATAAAATAGGATCTGGTTATGATAGGAATAATAAATCAGAAGTTCCAAAACCTAGGAAATTTGTGAAAGCTTCTGAAACATCAAAAGAAATCAAAATTGGACCTTGGAAACCACAGAGTCAGATAAGGACTGCATCTCCTAATCTAAAAAATAAAATTCAGACAAGGAATCCAATTCTGACAAAGAAGGATCCATGAACCAAGACTAAGAGGAATTCTTATTATAGTTCTTTTGATGAGAGGAGCAGATGTTATCCCAAGTTTCCAAATTACAAAAAAGTCACCAAATCTGACTTCAATAAATTCTCATTTAAATGTGATATATTTATGGACAGATTTGGTAGACAACTTCAATCTGATTTGTTATTGAATTATGAGATGTTTGTGTGGATACCTAAAGTGCTTGTTGACCTAAAAGGACCCAAGATCACTAGGGTACCTCATACTTAATCTATCTTGCAGGAATCTCAGGGGCTATCACTAAAAGAGGAGATTCTAGCTTCCATCTGGTATATAGACAGTGGCTGTTCTCAGCACATGACTTGTGAAAAGAAGCTATTATCAAATTTTCAGAATATTGATGGTCCTAGAGTCTTGTTTGGAGATAATAATTGTGGCCAAACTAAGGGAGCTGGTACATTAATTATAGGGGATGTCCAGGTATCTGAGATTTATTTTGTAGAAGGTTTAAATCACAATTTGTTATCTGTTTCCCAACTCTGTGATAAAGGTTTTCATGTTAGATTCTCTAAAGATAAGTGTGATATCTTAGATAGTTCCTCAGACAAGGTACTCTTAACTGGCTTCAGACATGGTAATGTTTATGTGGCTAATTTTAATAGTTGCCCCAAAGAAACATGTCTTGTAGCTAAAGGTGGAGATGATCTCAGTTGGCTATGGCATAAAAGGCTTAGTCATCTGAATTTCAAAACCCTTAGCAAAATAGCTAAGAGGAATCTTGTTAAGGGACTACCTGAGATGCTTTGTTCAACTGATCTGAAGTGTGATGCTTGTCAAAAAGGTAAACAGCCCAGGAACTCCTTTAAAAGTATTAGCACATCCTCATCTGAAAGAGTTTTACAACTCATTCATCTTGATTTGTTTGGACCTGTTTCACCACTCAACTTTAGTGGAAGGAAGTATACCCTTGTAGTTATTGATGATTTCTCAAGATATACTTGGGTAATATTTCTTTTCAAAAAGAATGAGACAGTGAACAAGATCCCTGATCTGTTCAGACAAATTCAAAATGAGAAGGGTGTTAATATTATTAAAATTAGGAGTGACAAGGGAACCGAATTCTTGAATTCTTGTTTATCTAACTATTTGAATGAGAATGGTATAGTTCATGAGACTTCTTCAGCTAGAAAACCACAACAGAATGGAGTAGTGGAGAGAAGAAATAAAACTCTCAAAGAAGCAGCTAGAAGCATGCTAGCTGAGTATGGAACACCTCATAGGTTCTGAGCTGAGGCTATCAACACAGCTTGCTACACTCAGAACAAATGCTTACCAATCAAGAACAAGGGTAAGACACCTTATGAGCTTTGGAAAGGTAAGGCTCCAAGAATCTCATATTTACGTGCTTTTGGGTGTAAATGTTTCATCCATAACAATGGGAAGTCTAAGCTGAGGACATTTGATGCTAAGGTAGCTGATATAATATTCTTCGGATATTCCAACACTTCCAAAGCCTTCAGAGTCTTCAATAAGACAACTCTTTGTGTGGAAGAAACTCCACATGTGGTATTTAATGAGTTGCATACTTTCTCAGATAAAGTGAATCAAATTACCAATGATCTAGATAAAATTGAACTAAATAAAACTAAACAGAGGACGACTTATCTGCCTAGTTTTGATTCAGATTCAGATGATGAAGAATCCTCATCTGAGAATCAGAAGGCAACTCCTCTTCAGGTTCCATCAGAGGAAACTCCTCTGACATTATCTGATCAGCCAGGGTCAGTAGATAAAGGGGGAACGTCTGCTCAGGAAGAATTAGTTGAGTTACCTACTGAGTCTACAGATGAGGGTACTTCAACTCAAATAGGCAAAAGGATGAGGAGTTATCATCCAGCTGATCAGATTATTGGGGATCCATCTAGTAGTGTTCAGACACGAACGATGTTAGATTCTCAAAGTATGTTTAGTTGCTATGTTTCACTTCTCGAACCTAAGTCTATTGAGGAGGCTCTATCTGACCCAAGCTGGGTAACAGCCATGCAGGAAGAGCTGCATCAGTTTGAAAGACAAAATGTTTGGGAACTGGTGGATAGACCCTTGCATAGAAAGATTATAGGCATCAAATGGGTGTTTAAAAATAAAACTGATAAAAACAACATTATTATTCGTAATAAGGCCAGATTGGTAGCACATGGATATTCACAGTCTGAGGGAATAGACTATGTTGAAACATATGCTCCAGTTGCCAGATTAGAAGCAATAAGGCTGTTTTTAGCATTTGCTGCCTATAAATATTTCAAGGTCTTTCAGATGGATGTCAAGTCTGCCTTTCTGAATGGTGAGTTACTTGAAGAGGTTTATGTAGAACAGCCCCCAGGGTTTAGGACCAGTAACAAGGTCTATAAACTTCACAAGGCTCTATATGGACTGAAGCAAGCACCCATGGCTTGGTATGATACCCTGTCTGAATTTTTGATATCAAGTGGATTCTCAAAAGGTAAGATAGACAGAACTTTATTTAGAAAAGAAGTAGATGGTAACATCTTATTATTTCAAATTTATGTAGATGATATCATATGTGGTTCACCTAATCTGACTTTATGTGAAGAGTTCAGTGTTCTCATGAAAAACAGGTTTGAGATGTCTATGATGGGAGAATTAACATACTTTCTAGGCTTACAAATTAAACAGACAAGTAGAGGTATTTTTAAACATCAGACTAAGTATGCGAAGGACCTTATAGATAAATTTGGGATGACTACTAGTAGGGAAGTTAAGATACCTATGACAACTAACTTCTCTATGGATTCAGATGAGAAGGGGATACCCACGGATGCAACGGAGTATCGTGGATTGATTGGATCCCTATTATATCTCACTGCAAGTAGGCCAGACATAGCCTTTGCAGTTGGGGTATGTGCAAGATTCCAATCAAATCCCAAGAAAACTCATTTGGAGACAGCTAAGAAAATCCTTAAATATCTTAAAGGAACTTTGCAGGTTGGGTTGTGGCACCCGTCTGATGACAACTTCGAGCTTTCAGGTTATTCAGACTCAGATTTTGGAGGCTGTAAAATTGATAGGAAGTCCACGTCTGGAACTTGTTAATTTTTAGGCAACAAGTTAATTTCTTGGCTATCTAAGAAACAAACATTTGTTGCAACCTCCACAACTGAAGCTAAATACATGGCAGCTGGTAGTTATTGCTCTCAGCTTTTCTGGATTAGTCAGCAGCTTAGGGATTATAACATTCTCACATCATCTGTGCCTATTTACTGTGACAGTAATAGTGCAATAGCCATGACATACAACCCTGTCTTGCATTCTAGGTGTAAGCATATAGATATAAGGCATCATTTCATCAGAGATCATGTTGATAAGAATGACATTAGAATAGAAAAGATAGCAACTGAGTCTCAGAGAGCAGACATACTTACAAAACTCTTAGCTGAATCTAGATTTAAGGAATTGTGTTTAGAATTAGGATTACTTGATGCATCCTTAGGTGATTTATAATTTATGTTGTTTGTATCATGTATTTCCTTCTTTTCCTTTCCTTAAATATTGTCTAGAAAGAATTGTCAGACTCTATATGTGTCAAAGAACAATCACAGAGCTGATATCATTGATCTCCTTCTTAGGAATCAAGAATCAAGGATTAGTCATGTTGACCTTATCTGACTTGTCAATTTCTTATCTGACATCAAGTAAATCAGACAAGGACACAATAATCAACTGATCTCTTCAAAACAGATGACTAATGACATCCTATCTGACTTACTTTGGCTACTAATGGTTTCTTGAGTTTGTGTATCTGCAGGAACATGTAATAAATCAATATTGTTAGATCAGCATAAATCTTCTAATCTGATAAACCTCCTCATTTGTTCAAAATCCTTCCTTGTTTTCATCAAAACTTGATTTCAAAATTATTCTCTCAGCTCATCTATTTCAAAATTTTTCAGATGAGTTGGTCTTTGAAAACCCAGCTGAGTCTAATATCGTTATATACCAGTTATATTTGGATATAAGACTTAGTTTATTAAAAAATAAAGGCACTGGTTAACTTGTCTTAAAATTTTGTTTTAAAATGATCAGGCTAGGTTGTATTCTTGAAAAACCCAGATAAGGTCATTTCTCAGACTAAGTTAACCAAACCCTTGTCTGTTTTAGAAAACCTTTGTGCAAAGAAAGGTATACCTAGGCTTACGTCAGGTATACTTACTTCTCTGCATAAAGTAACCCTACTAGCCGTCAAATCCGTAGCCTAAATAGTTACTTTTTCCGCATTTCAAAGTCGAGTTATTCCCACGCGTAGGGCCCCAAATGTTTATCTTCTTTTTAACCGTTGATTTGGAACAGTAAATCGTTTTGAATTAACCATCCAGATTAAAATCTACTTTACACATGGACTCTCTCTCCAACTTTCCCTCCTATAAAACTTCTTCTTCTTCATTTACCCCTTTTCACTTTCAGAAACCCATTTTACTCTCTGTAAAAATTCCCAACTTACAAAACCTCTGATAAATCCTTTTATGAATCGAAAATTCATCGGACTTACATCCACGATGGTGAACTTCAACAAGGAGGCCTACAATAAGAAGATTAAATCGGAGATGTACATAGATTTCGATTCAACTTCCGATGCAGAGTTTATAGAGATACTGGGATTATTGGAAAGATCGAGGCTACGGAGTTTTTTATCGAAAAAGTGTAAAAAGAACAAGACCCTCGACATGAGAGGGATCAAGTTCTACATTAACGATGAATACGACAATGGAGTTTCCAAATCCAAAGTCGATGACGAGGAAGTGGTAGTCACGAGGGCAAAAATTGCAAGGATTTTCGACACCAATGCTGAAGGTGTGAATCCTTTGACATACAAAGACGATAATTGGGTAGAATCATTTGAGATGATTGCCCGTTCTTCATGCAAGGATCGGAAAAAGGAGCTGAAGAAAAATATGCTTTGGAGGAAGTATCATCTGCTGATGACGATACTGACTAAGTCCATATTAGGGGAGCAGAACTCCCATGATGGTTTGACCAGACCACGATTAAACTGCTTAAGGGCCATTCTAGATGGTGTCCAGGTGAACTGGGCTGATTTATTGCTGATAAGGCTGAAGACGGAGAAGGATAGGCTGATCTGTGTTGATGGGGAATGGACTGCCAAATCTATTACTAGTCTATTCAACAAGATCACCATCTTACTGGAGGATCTGCTGGCTGATGACCTTAACTGGACAGACGGTGTCAGGAACTACACAAAGCAAAAAGGGCTCCTCACCAAAAATAAATTAATCGGAGGGCCAGCAGATTCAGACGGGGAAGCAGCTGAGGAAAGGGTAGTCGAACCCTCAGCTGAGGAGGATCAGCTAGCTGAGCCGACCGTGAGTTCAGCTGAGGCCTCAAGGCCGATGAAGCTGAAGGAGAAGGCACCAAAGCGGGGAGGCTGGTGAAAGCCTCGGAGAAGGAGGGAGGATCATCTGCTGCACCACCCAGTCTGCTATCCGAAGAACTTCAAACGCTGGAGGTGGCTGCAGTAGCTGTGGCAGAAGCTCAGGAGATAGAGGAGATCAGCTCTGAAAGAACTCCCTCTCCAAAGAAGACAGAAAAGGCTGAAAAGGTAATTTCCTTTGGAACCACCTCTAGTCTTTCATCTTCTGAATCCTCCCCCTCCCCATCATCTGCTCACCCAGGCGATGAAGAGGTGTCCAAGGCTGGCACCTCGGAGCCTCTACAACAGCCTACCTCCAAATCAGTCTAAGTCGAAACCCCATCTACCTCTATACCTCCCCTAACCACAGATGAGTCCTTCTCCTTACCCATTGTCCCCATCTACACCCTTACACCTCTAACCACAATCACCCCTCCCACCACCTTACCTACCACCTCATCTCCTCCCCCACAAACAACCGAAGCCGCAACTTCCTCATCACAACCCCCATATTCACCACCAACACCCTCTGAAATTCCACAGCCACTAACCAATCCCCTCCACAAGTCAAAATTTCGGATATCTCACACAATATTTTTGGAGATATTCGGATGAGCTCCCCTTCTCCCAAAACCCCCCTGTCTTCCTCTTCATCCGACTCCTCCAAAGATGAAGACTCAGATAGCCCCCTGTCAGCCATCTCGTCTGCCTTCGCAAACCTTCAACAAAAAATTAATCACAAGATAGAGAGGCTAGTGGCTAGGAGGACAAAGCACATCATCAGGGCAGTGACTGAGACGAGGTGAACATCACCAGAAATCTATTTGATAAAACCGGCTCGGTGTTGGCTGACCGACTGAGCAGCTTGGAGGAGGAAGTGAAGCTGATGAAGGCCAAGATGGCTGAGGACAACGCGGTCGTGGTAAATGCTCTGACCAATGATCAATCCAACTTCAGAGTGCGTTGTTCCTCCCTGGAGACTCATCTACGAACCCTGAAAGATGAAGTCAAAAAGGAGGAAGTAGTTGGGCAAGAAAGACTGGAAGCCCTCACAGCTGGTGTCAAGGGCAATGCTGACAAGCTAGAAATCAAGGCAGACACAGCTGAGCTGGAGGCGGCGAAGGTGGAGATGAAGGTCAAAGCAGATGAGCTTGCCGCCCTTCAGCTGAGGGTAACCCAGATAGAAGAGGCCATCAGAGAGGATGAAGAGAGGAGGAAGAAGGAGGAGGAGGAGAAGACAGAAAAGCTGATGGCCAGGATTAAAGAAGCTGAAAAATCATCTGAGGCCAGAGGCAAAGGGAAGGGGAAGATGTCTGAGAAAGAGCCAGCTGAAGCCATAATTTCAAAATCATTTAAGCCTGAAAAGAAGAAGAGAGAGCCGGACTACTCCAATCTGTCTAAGGAGCAGATAAGAAGGATCAAACAAGAAAAGGAGTGGTTCAGAGAAAGGGTAAAGAAGAGGCAGAAGAAGCTTGGCAAAGGGGTCGAGATGAAGTGGGACAGGGGCATCAGGAAGTTGGTGTCTAAAGCTGCAGATGAAGCAGACTTCCGTCCCTTCCACCGCTCATCTGCCCCACCAAAGATGGTCACAGGTCAACTCACCAAGGAGTATCGGGATAAAAACATGGATGCCAGATGGATGCACCATTGGTACATCTTGAAGGCATCTGCATCTGGAGCAGAAGATGAAGATCTCTGTTGGCATGAGTGGATGGAGAAGGAAGACCCGGACCTATACAGAAGGCTACTCGATGAGGCGAGCAATGTATTCAATGTTGATCTGATAGCTCCCGCCTACGAGCATGCCAAGTTAAAGCTGAATGCAGATGGAACCATCGATCTCAACTGGGTGAAAACTGTCATCACCAAAGCTGAAGTCGAGTCTGGACTGAAAGATAAAGAAGAGCTGAAGCTGATTAGAAAAAGAGTCTTTACTTGGTTGGAAGTTCCAAAAGCAGACCAGTGGGGTGTCTAGATAAGAATAATCTTCAGTTATCCTTATCTCATCTTATCTGTACCAAATGTAATATGTATATATGTGAATATGAATGAGAGTTTGTGGACTTATCTGAATTATCTTATCTTCTGTTTTAAGTTTCTTTATTGCTTTCTAAGAAAAATTAAATAATTTTCTAAGTGTTAATCATCTGAGAAAACTTCTATCTCAGATTAAAATTTTCCTAAAAATTTTCTAAGTCATAAGACTTTAAAACATTTCTAAGTACTGATAATCAGATAAAGTCTTTAAGTCTTATTCTTTTCTAAAAACTCTAAAATTTTCTAAGTATGAATTAAGTGCTCTTATGTGAACGAATCTGAACTAAATGCTTATGTGTTTTAATGTGCTCATCTGATTATCTTGAATAATCTTGACTAACAGCAGTTGTGAGCTTGTTTCTTTCTTGCAGTTTTAACTTCATCAAAAAGGGGGAAATTGTTAGATCAGAAGTAGTTTTGATGAGTTAAATTGTATATATTAGGTTGAGCTCATGTAAGTAAGATGACTAGCTGAATATGTATAGAACAACTGATGTAATGAATTCTAGTACTAGGCTGATCAGACTAGGTAGAGCTAGAATAGTTAGCTGGAGCCGAGAAAGAGAAGGTCATCTGAAGACGATCTTGATGAAGTCATCTGTTGGAGACAATAATGAAGAACTCAAGATAAGGTCAAGACCAGCTGAGTAAAATAAGAAAAGCGAGTCTTCACCAAGTCAGCTGCAGATGACTAGTTCAAGATCAACTGAAGTCAAGACAGTTTTCAAGAATAAGTTTGTTGAACGGTTTTTAGTTTGTTACAACAAACTAACCGTTTCACAGGCTTATAAATATGTTTGAGTACAATTTTGAATAGAACAATCAACACTCTCATTTTCAATACTCACGAATTTTCAAAACAGCACTCACAAAATTTTCAAAAGAATCTTCTTAAGTTTCTAAGTGTTTGTAGAACACTCACTTGTACATCTTCAAAGTTTCTGCATTGTAATCTTCAAGTTTCTAGATAGTTAGGCAGATTGAAGATAGAATTGAAGAGAAGAATCTTCACAGTTTTGTAATTATAACTCTGTAAGTAAGTAAGGTAGTAAGTCAGTCGAGGCCTTTCTTCAAGTTGAAGAAGGAGAGTGGATGTAAGATAAGTTTGATCCGAACCACTATAATTCCCGGTGTTCTTTACTACTTGTTTTACTTATTTGTTATCCATCAACTATTTGATCAAATTCATTTCAGTTTAAATTCAGATTGTTTTTTGATCCTTAAAAGATTGAGTTAAACTTGTTTCCGCTGCTTAGCTTTGATACCTTGAATAGGTAATCTGATCTTCGAATAAGATTTGATAATCTATTCAACTTCCCCCCTTCTAGATTATCATTAGGAGGCAATCTAAACTTGTTTAATCACTCAATCTCTGGGCCAACATGGAAGCAACACAATAACATCTAAATTGTACTTGTGTTCTTCTAGCGGGTTAAAGAACAAAAATGATGACTTACTTCTACGAAAGTCTACGAAGGGCAAAAGATGTGGGGAAACGAGAACTAATTTCAAGGCGTAAGTTAGAGCAAGAATTACTGAAGATGGGAGATATAAGGTAGCAAAACACATAACAGAGCACAATCATCCACTAATAAGAAAAGAATATAATCATTTGCATCGTTCAGAGAGGGCAATTACAGGTGGGAAGGCTGATGCTATCAAGGAGATGGTAACAACTGGTATAAGACCGGCCGATTCTTTCAGGTATCTAGCTTATAGTGCTGGAGTGGAAGACCTAGTTGGGCATACAATGAAGGACCATATGAACTTTGTCGATCGTCACAAGAGAAGCAACATAGAAGGTGGTGATGCAAAAACGTTCATAGAACTAATACAAAATCAGTTAGATGAGGAAAGTGAATTCTTTTACAAGGTAGAAATGAATGATTAGGGCAGGATGAGTAATGTTTATTAGAGAGATTCAATAATGAAGGAACATTATGGAATATATGGGGATGTTCTTGTGATTGACATCACTTATGAAACTAACGATTTGTGCACCATTTGTTGGAATAAACAACCATTGGAAAAGACAGACACGTTTGAGTGGCTTTTTACGGTGTTCAAGAAATTAATGGGTGGGAGAAGTCCAGTGACAATATTCACTAACCAGGATCTAGTAATTGCAAATGCAATAGAAAATATATGTATTTAATTCATTGCAACTGACATAATTAATACTTACTTTGAAATATATCACATGTGTTACTTTATAATTATAAGTGTGTTACTATTACTATTGCATTTCATTGTGTGTTATGCCTCAGGTTTCCACGGAAGCACGACATAGGTTATGCATGTGGCAGTTCCAACAGAATACAGCTAGCAGATTTGCAAAGCTCAAGGGGAATAACGCATTTAAAGATGCATTCAATAAGTGCTTATCGGGTTGTAGAGATAGGGATGCGTTTGAGAGCTGTTCGAATGAGATGATCACAGACTACAACTTGCAAGATAATGCTTGGTTTACAAGACTCTAATATTTAAAGGATAAGTGGTGCACTGCATTGAACAAAGACTTTTTCTCTGCTGGAATACTATCTTCACAGAGAAGTGAAAGCACAAATAGTTCCATCTCATTCAATTGAAAAAGGAGCATGGGTTGACAGATTTTTATAAAATTTTCAATAACTCAGTAAGTGCGTGGAGAACAAGGGAGAGAAATGATGAATTTCAATGCCAACGTAAGAAGCCAGGATCTTCTTTGGAAACTAATGGAATAGTGAAGCATGCTCCGGAAGTTTACACACTTGCCATTTTCAGTATTTTTGAGAAAGAATTTCTTAAGAGCCTGTCATGTACTTTCCAGGAGATAGAAAGAGAGGACACTACTTTAATATATGATGTAACTACACAAGGTATAGTCAATAGGGTGACTTTGAAAAAGTATATATTTTGTGTGCAGTGCAGCTGCAAGAAATTTGAGAAATGTAACATATTATGTTGTCATTCAATATGGATATTGCATATTAACTCGGTGTAGGCAATACCAAATGAATACGTATATAGGAGGTGGACAAAAAATGCAAAAATAGCTGCTTGGGACAAAAACAGGGGACTAACAATAAATCAACTTCGTAGTGTTGGTCCCGATTAGTTGAGTTGATTAAGGAAACTTGAGTTAGCCTTCTAGGATAAAATCTAGAAGGGGGGGGGGGTTGAATAGATTTTATAGATTTTTACAAATCTTTTAAAAAACTTATTCAAAACACCAAAGTAACACAGCGGAAATTCAATTTAATCTCAACTTTACTAAGATCAAAAGCAAACTGATATTTTAGTTTTAACTTTGATTCCGAAATTAATCTTTGACTTGGTAACTGGAATTTGAAAGAAACAGGTAAGTAAACAAAAGCAATAAAGAACACCAGATTTATAGTGGTTTGGATTATAAAAATCCAACATCCACTCTCCTTCTTCAAACTTTGAAGAAGGGTCTCTTCTACTAGCTTACTTACTCACTTTCCAATAGTACAGCTTACAACATACAAAGATCTTCAAATCTTCAAACTCCTAAACTATTCTGGGAAGTTTTAACTCTATAGTGATAGAAGTGTATTTGAAGATGTATAAGGAAGTGTTCTATAAACACTTAGAAAGATTTATGAAGAAATCCTTGAAAACGATTTTGTGCTTTTTGGAAACTTGTGATTTGTGAGAATAGAATGCTGAATTGATAGCTTGTATATTTTAATGAAGTGCCTAGACCTATTTATAAGTCTGAAAAGACAGTTAGTTTGTTAGTCAGTTCTAACAAACTGAAAACTGCTCAACAAACTTATTCTTGAAAACTCCTCTGCTCCTCAACTGATTTTACTCTACTCGTCTGCAGCTGACTTGGTGAAGACACGCCTTTCTTATTCTACTCAGCTTGCCTTGACCTCGTCTGAGCTCTTCATAATCGTCTCCGGCAGATGACTAGACCTGAGCTTGTCTCAAGATGACTTGCAACTCCTAGTCTTCAGCTGACTAGTTCAGTCCTTGATCTCGTCTGATCAGCCTAGTACCAGACTTCGACCTTAGCTGTTCTTCATGGTCATCTGCTCATCTAGGTTGATCTTTTAAATCATCAAAATCTTTCTTGATCTAACAATTTCCCCCTTTTTGATGATGTTAAAACTATAAGAAAGAAAAAAAACATGCTCACAGCTGATGTTAGTCAAAGTTATTCAAGATAATCAGATAGGCACACTAGAACACATTTATTCTCAAATTTCAGATTTATTCAAGGTAAAGCACTTAATTCACACTTAAAAATATTTTAAGAAGGAATTCTTAAGTCTTAAAATTTTTAAAGAAATTTAGACTTAGTAAAATTTTAAAGAAGAAAGTTTTTAAGACTTAGAAAAATTTAGAAGAAATTAAGTCTGAGATGAAGATCTTCTTAGATGAGTAATACTTAGAAATTTTTTTAAGTTTTCTCAAAGTAAAAAAAATAAAGCTCTAAAGTTAAAACAAGTAGTTCATATAAGTTCCAATTATTTCATTCAGATATAGAACACATTTACATATTTACAAATGGATCAGATTGAAAGATAAAAGATAAATTTAAGGCTTATCTAATCTGTCCATCTATCCTTTTCCGGGAGCTGCATCCAGTCGAATATTCTCGTTCTTAGCTCAGCAATCTCCTTTGAATCAGTCAACTTCATCTGATTAATCCCGTAATTAATAGTTGATCTGATCCACTCCTTGTCGATTGAGCCATCATCTGTTAGCTTGATTGGGATGGATGAGTAGTCTGGAGCAACTAAGTCCACATTATACCATTCATCTCCTTCATCAAGTAATTTCTGGTGTAAGTTTGGATTCTCCTTTTCCATCCAATCGTGCCATGCAATGGTCTCATCTTTAGACGATGCTCCGACTCCATGACAAATGTACCAAAAGAAGGTCCACTTAGCCTCATACTTCATGTATTCAGCTGCCTAGATGGATGCGCGATCATCTTCAGAGGTGCATCAGTTCTTTCCTGAGGCCTGACCCAAGCCGTGTCTGCTCCTCCTCCGACTATTGGGACTACCCATTTCTTTTGGGATCTGTCGAAGACCCTGCCAGCTTCCTTGGCAGACTTGATCTTCCTCCTGGCTTCCCTTCGGCCATAGTAGACCTTCTCAGCCTTTATCCGCCTATCTCTCTCTTCCTCGATCCTGATTTGTTCAGCTGACTTCTCCAGTGGTCTTTTCCCGGCAGCTTTAGACATTAAGCTCTGTCTGACTGGAGATGAGATCCGCTCAAGCTCCTTCTCCTTCCCTTTCTCAGCTATCACCAGCTCTTTGCCCTTGCCCTGTTCAGCTTTAGCTTTGGCCTTGGCCTCTTCCTTTCTTTCCCTTGTTTTGGCCATGAACCTCTTTGATTTCAGCTCAGCCTCTTTCTTTCTGGCCTGCTCATCTGCCCTTATTGCCTCCTCTATCTGTTCGATCCTGATCTTAAGGGCAGTGAGCTCGTCTGTTTGGCTGGCTGTTGATAGCTTGATCTGATTGAGCTCGGCTTTGATAATCTCCACATCTTCCCCCTTTTTAACATCATCAAGTAGCATAGTAAGCTGCTCCTTGATAAAGGTAAAATAGGTGGAAGCTGAGGTTTGATTTCGTATGATCTCATCAGCCATGAATTGATTATCAGCTTGAACTTGGCTTTTCAGCTCTCCAACCTCCTTCTTAACCTCAGCTAACTCTTCTTTTACAGAGAATTTAACAAAATTAGAGATAGAAGATAAAAGATTTACCTCAGATGCTTTGAGCATTTCTTCCATAGTAACACTGACAGAATCCACAATGTCTGCAGTTTTTGATGTAAGCATCTGAGTAAATTTGTCCTCAACTTTCTTCTCCAGCTGGTTGAGGATGGAGGCGAAGGTGGATCCTGGGCTGCTGGGAGGAGCGGCAGGAGAGGTTTCTGGCAGGCCAAGACGACCTCGCAGATGGTTAAGGAGCTGCTCTTCTGATAGAATAGATGAAATGGAAGTGACACCGGCAGACTTCAGCACTGCTCTTTCCCAGGAGATGAGGTTTTCCCAGCCAACCTCTTCAGCAAAAAGACTCATCTCCTCTAGGTCTCCTGCTCTCAGCCGATGAACCAGCCAGACCTCAATAGATTCCTTCATTACTTCAGCGTTGAACTGAAGTTCAGGAATAAGTTCCACCAATCTCCTCTGGGCATCTGACCGTAGAGAAACCTCAAAGCTTCCCATAGATCCATCTGGTTTGGGGGTGTGTAATGGGCTGATTTGGGGGGATGGAGTGGGATATTTGGTGGAAAGGAAGTCTAGGAAATCAAATGGTTGAGTGGAGGTGGGAGGAATTTCTGGGATTGGAGATGAGGTGGGAGGTGGAGTGGTGGATGGTTGAGTTGTGATGGTTTGTGTTTGGACTATATCGGGAGTAGGCTGTTCAAGAGGCTCAGAAGTACCAGCCTGGGATACTTCTTCATCGCCTGGGTGAGAAGGTGATTTTTCAGAGGAGGAGACGTTAGAGAATGTACCTGAGGAGACCTGCTTTTCAGCAGATGTTGTCCGTTCTGAGCTGGGCTCCTCCAGCACATCTGCCTCAGCCTCTGCTGCTGCTGCTATCTCCAGCGTAGCAGCCTCCTCCAGTATTAGGCTTGCGGGACCTGTAGAGGATTCTCCCCTGGTTGCCACATTTGTAGCTTTCACCAATCTCCTTCTGGGCCTTCTCTGAAGTGGAACATCAGGTCTGGCTTCTTCGAGTATGATGACCTCTCGTTCCACTCCAGCTGTCTCCTCAGCTGGTTGCCCCTCAGGTACACCAACCTCAGCTGCTGGTACCTCAGCCTCTGGCAACTCGGCTTCTTGTACCCTGGCTGCTGGTCTCTGGGCACCTGCTGCTGCTTTAACTCTTTCTGCTCTGGCCTCATCTGATTCGTCGTCCGAATCTGGCAACCCACCAAGTCTTTCATTCTTCGTTAGCAATCCTTTTTGTTTCGAATATTTTTTCTTGCCCTCTCTCGTTTCCACCCTTTTGTTCAGCCCCTCCATCAGTACTGTGATCTTGTAAAATAGACTCACAGTTGACTGAGCAGTTCAGTCTCCTTCATCAGGATTAAACACCAGCCTTAGTTTCTCTTCCTTCAACCTCCGAAACAACAAGTCCACCCAATCCACCCTAACTCCATCATAGATTGCCCTCATACAACACAAACGGGACTTAGTCACACCATCATGGGAACTCTGATCTCCCAAGATGGATTTGGTCACTATCGTCATTAATAGCCTGTATTTCCTCCTTAGGAGATGCTTCTTGAGATCCCTTCTTGTCCCTCTGTAAGTAATCCTTGCAAAAATATCAAACGATTGTTCCCATTCCTCTTCCTTGTAATTCAATGGATTCACCCCGTCCACCGTGGTATCAAAAATTCGAGCCACATTTTCTTTTGTATAAGATAACTGTGTACCTTCTGCAGTGGTTTCAAAACCATTTTCTGAAAATACACTATTCACCAGAAATTCTGCCCCAATGAAATCTGTTGTTTTGTTTTCTGGTGATTTTAACGAGCAGAAACCTCTCGACCTCGATGCTTCCAGTAATCTCAGGATTTCGTTGGATTCTCTATCTCTTGTTGTGTCGAAATCGACATACATCTCGGCCTTGAGTTTGTTTTTGACCGCTTCAGTGTTCATCTTGAATTCAGAATTGGATGCAGTTATATAAGTGGGGGGTCTTGGAGTTGCAGAAGAAGTTGAAGCCATTTGAGTAAATTTTGAGAGAATGGAAAATTTTTGCAGTATGTTTTGAATAAGGGAAAATTTGAAAGTGAAATTTTGAAACGAAGAGGGTAAATTTTTAAACCCTGAAGAGAGAGAGGGAAAACTGGGAATTTGATACGTGTCATGATCTTAGAAAATGATTTTTTATCCGTTGATTAATGAAAGCGCGTGTAAAATATCAACGGTTTAGCGAGAAAACCGCTTCGACTTCAGGCGCGTGGTATCAACGCGTCTTGAATTGTGTAAAAGTAACCGTTTATCCTACGTAGGTTTGCTTTATACAGAGGTAATTAGTATACCTGGCGTAAGCTAAAAGATGCCTTTCTTTGCTAATAGGTTTCCTATTTCAGACTGGGTCTTTATCAGATTTGGTCAAAAGTGACCTTGTCTTATATTTTGAAAAATTCCTTCGAGTCTGATTTTGAAAAACACAAAATTTTTTAATGCAAAACTTAACACATTATTTTCAATCTAGTTAATTGTACATATTATTTGGAAATAAACAGACTTAACATAGTTATTTTAGGAACAACAGTTTTCAAGGGATGAGTAAAACAAAGGTGAGGTGTTTTTTTGATTGAAGAGTTTTAGAAATAAAGCTGGTACACCTGTTCCTGCAATCAAACTTATCAAAACTATTAGTAGCTGAGGTAGATCAGATAGGGTGCAGATAGTCATCTGTTTTTCAAGAAATCAGCTGACTATTGTGCCCTAGTCTGATTCACCGTATGTTAGATAAGAAATTATCATGTCAGATAAGGTCAATATGACTAATCCTTGATTCTTGATTCCTAAGAAGGAAATCAATGATATCAGCTACCTGATTGTTCTTTGACACATATCTAGTCTGATAATTCTTTCTAGACATTTATTTAAAGAAAAGAGAGAGAAAGAAATAAGGAATACATTTAACAGATGCAAGCAATGAGAATAAAAAATCAGTCAATGATGCATTAAGTAATCCTAATTCTAAGCACAATTCTTTAAATCTAGACTCAGCTAATGGTTTTGTAAGAATATCTGCTCTTTGTGATTCAGTGGCTATCTTTTCAATTCTAATATCATTCTTTTCCACATGATCTCTAATGAAATGATGTCTGATGTCTATATGCTTACACCTAGAATGCAGAACATGATTGTAAGTCATGGCTATTGCACTATTACTATCACAGTAAATAGGAACAAATGATGTTTGAATGTTATAATCTCTAAGCTGTTGACTAATCCAGAGGAGTTGAGAGCAACAACTTCCAGCTGTCATGTATTCAGCCTCAGTTGTGGAGGTGGCAACAGATGTCTGATTCTTAGATAACCAAGAAATTAATTTGTTGCCCAAGAATTGACAAGTTCCTGAAGTGGATTTCCTATCAATCTTGCAACCTCCAAAATCTGAGTCTGAAAAACCTGCCAGCTCAAAGTTATCATCAGTTGGGTACCATAACCCTACTTGCAAAGTTCCTTTGAGATATTTAAGGATTTTCTTAGCAGACTCCAGATTTGTTTTCTTGGGATTAGATTGGAATCTTGCACATACCCCAACTGCAAAGGCTATGTCTGGCCTACTTGCAGTGAGATAGAAAAGGGATCCAATCAGTCCACGATACTCCGTTGCATCTGTGGGTATCCCCTGCTCATCTGAATCCATAGAGAAGTTAGTTGCCATAGGTATTTTAACTTCTCTACTAGTAGTCATCCCAAATTTCTCAATTAGGTCCTTAGCATATTTAGTCTGATGTATAAAAATATCCTTACTCATCTGTTTAATCTGTAAGCCTAGAAAATATGTTAATTCACCCATCATTGACATTTCAAACCTATTTTTCATGAGTACACTGAAATCTTCACATAATTTCAGATTAGGTGAACCAAAGATAATGGCATCCACATAAATTTGAACTATCAGGATGTTTCCATCTACTTCCTTTCTAAACAGAGTCCTATCTATCTTACCTTTTGAAAATTCATTTGATATCAAGAAATCAGTTAAGGTATCATACCAGGCTCCGGGAGCTTGTTCAGTCCATATAGAGCCTTATTGAGTTTATAGACCTTGTTATTGATCTTAAACCCAGGAGGCTGCTCCACATAGACTTCCTCAAGTAACACACCATTAAGGAAAACAGACTTAACATCCATTTGAAACACTTTGAAAGATTTATAAGCAACAAATGCCAAGAACAACCTTATTCCTTCTAATCTGGCAACTGGAGCATAGGTTTCATCATAGTCTATCCCTTCAGACTGTGAGTAACCTTGAGCTACCAATCTTGCCTTATTACGAACAATAATGTTGTTCTCATCAGTTTTGTTTTTGAACACCCATTTGGTGCCTATAATCTTTCTATGTAACGGTCTTTCCACTAATTGCCAAACATTTTGCCTTTCAAATGGATGCAATTCTTCCTGCATGGCTGTTATCCGGTTTGGATCAGATAGAGCTTCCTCAATAGACTTGGGTTCAAGAAGTGATACATAACAACTGAACAGACTTTCAGAGTCCAGCATCATTCGTGTCTGCACACTACTTGATGGGTCTCCGATAATCTGTTCAGATGGATGATAACTTCTCATCCTCTTGCCTATTTGAGTAGAAGAGTCCTCATCTTGAGACTCAGTAGGCAACTCATTTGACTCTACCTGAGCTGACGTTCCCCCTTCATCTGCTGACCCCCGCTGATCAGCCGATGTCAAGGGTGTCTCCTCAGATAGGGTCTGATTAGAAGTTGTCTTTTGACTATCAGATGGGGATTCTTCTTCATCTGAATTTGAATCAAGACTAGGTAGATAGACTGTTCTATGTTTAGTTTTGGTTAGTTCAATCTTATTTAGAAATTTGATTCACTTTATCTGAGAAGGAATATAATTCATCAAAAACCACATGAGGAGTTTCCTCCACACAAAGAATTATCTTGTTGAAAACTCTAAATGCCTTGGAAGTGTTGGATATCCCAAGAATATTCCATCAGCTGCCTTAGCATCAAAAGTTTTCAGCTTAGATTTCCCGTTGTTATGGATGAAACATTTACAACCAAAAGCTCTAAAATATGAGATTCTTGGAATCTTACCCTTCCAAATCACATATGGAGTCTTACCCTTGTCTTTAACAACCAAGCACCTGTTCTGGGTATAATAAGCTGTGTTGATGGCTTCAGCCCAGAACCTGTGAGGGGTTTCATACTCAGCTAACATGCTCCTGGCTGCTTCCTTCAAGGTTCTATTCCTTCTTTCAACCACTCCATTTTGCTGTGGAGTTCTTGTTGATGTTATCTCATGAATAATTCCACACTCATTGAAAAAGTTAGATAAACAAGAATTTAAAAATTCAGTGCCCTTATCACTCCTTATTTTAATAATATTAACACCCTTCTCATTTTGAATCTGTCTGAACAGATCAGGAATTTTGTTTATAGTCTCATTCTTCTTGAAAAGAAATATAACCCAAGTGTATCTAGAAAAATCATCTACCACAACAAGAGTATATTTACTTACACTGAAGCTGAGAGGTGAAACAGGTCCAAACATATCAAGATGAAGTAGTTGAAGAACTCTTCCAGATGATGAGGTGTTAATACTCTTAAATGAGTGTCTAGGCTGTTTACCTTTTTGACATGCATCACATTTAAGATCAGTAGAACAAAGTTTCTCAGGTAATCCCTTAAAAAGATTCTTTCTAGCCAGCTTACTAAGGGTCTTGAAGTTCAGATGACTAAGCCTCTTGTGCCATAGCCAGCTGAGGTCATCTCCACCCTTAGCTATCAGACAAGTATCCTTAGGGCAACTATTAAAGTTGGCCATATAGACATTACCATGTCTGAAGCCAGTTAGAAGTACCTTGTCTGAGGAACTATCTAAGATATCACATTTATCTTTAGAAAATTTTACAAGAAAACCTTTATCACAAAGTTGAGAAACAGATAGCAGATTATGTTTTAAACCTTCAACAAAGTATACCTCAGATACCTGAATATCCTTGATAATCAGAGTACCTACTCCTTTAGTCTGTCCATAATTGTTGTCTCCAAATAATACTCTAGGACCATCAATATTCTGAAAATTTGATAGTAGCTTCTTGTTGTAAGTCATGTGTTGTGAACAACCACTGTCTATGTACCATATAGAAGCTAAGATCTCTTCCTTGAGTGATGATCCCTGTGAATCCTGAAAAACAGATTAGTTATAAGGTACCCTAGTGATCTTGGGTCCTCGAGGGTCAAACAAATATCTCATTCCCTAATAATAAATCAGACTTGAGTTGCCTACCAAATCTGTCTACAATTATATCACATGAAGATGATAATTTATTGTATTCAGTTTTAGTAATCTTCTTGAACTTAGGAAAATTAGGATAACATCTGCTTCTCCCATCAAAAGGACTATAATAAGAATTTCTTCTTGTCTTAGTTATTGAAATTCTCTTGGTCTGATAAGGAGTCCTCAGCTGAATTTTTGTTTTCAGGCTGGGAGATGCAGTCCTTATCTGACTAAGTGGTTTCCAAGGACCAATTCTAATCTCTTTTGGGTTTTCAGATGCCTTCACAAATTTCCTAGTTTCTGAACATCTGATTTATTATTCCTATCATAACCAAGACCTGTTTTGTCATGAGATTTTTGAGAAGTATTAAAAATGTGATCTATTGCTGATTGTGAATTATTAAGTTGACTTATTTTGAAGACAAGCTTCTCATTGTCTTTCTTAATTAATTCATTTTCAGCACAAATCATCTTAAATTTGTCTTTTAAAGATTTTAATTCATTCTCTAATCTTTCAGACAAGCTGGCTGATGTACTAGCCTCAGCTTGGGTTAAACATTCCCCCTTGAATGTTTCCTCAGATTCTGAGTAGTTCAACACCTGCTTGCCTTTGGCTAGAATCTGAATTTGATATTTTAAAGTCAAATTTTCTGTCTCTAGCTATTTATAAGCAGCCAAGGACATCTTTAAATCTTTCAATAATCCTTGAATAACAGTTTGATCATTATCTGAAACAGATTTATAGGAATTATTTTCAGAAGAAGAATAATAGACTACCTCTTTAGCCATAAGACAAACTTCATCGTCTGATCCAAAATTAGATGATGATGATGATGATGATGATTTTCTTGATTCATTTTCTTCAGCCAGAAGAGCCCTTTGATCTGCAAATCTCCTGTCTCTCTTTTTCCTTTTCTCTTCCCTTTCCTTAGGAGTCAGCTGAGGACAATCATAACTGAAATGTCCTGGCTTGTTACAAGTGTAGCAAGTGTCACTCCTATCTGTTTTAGGGCTAGTAAGATTTCTTTTAGTAGGAGATCTGAATCTCCTTGTCTGGCTCCTACTTTTGTCATCATCTGTAGAATCATCTTCCTTTCTTCTTGATTTAGATCTGGATCTATCCTTACCTGCAAACCTCAATTTGTTACGCTTATATTTCATTCTTAATCTATCATACCTTTTGGTGAGTAAAGTCATCTGCTCCTTCAGAGATAGATCAGCTCCTACAGATTCAGCTGTCATCTTGTCTTCTTTGCTGACAAAAGCAACAGATTTGGATGAGGTGCTTGACTCCATCTCATCTTCCTCATCTTCTATCTGAATGTCATACTCTAAGGCTTTAAGATGAGAAAATAAGGTATGATGAGAAATAGAAGATAAATTTTGGGTTGCTTTAAGGATATTAGACTTTTCTCTCCATCTCTTGGTCAAAGATCTCAGTATCTTATTATTGATCTCCTTTTTTGTATAGCTCTTCCCTAGATCAACTGCTTTGTTGAGAAGATTTGTTAATCTCTTATCTAGCTGATCCACTGTTTCATTCTCCTTCATCTTGAAGGTATCAAAGGCATGTAATACAGACTACAACTTATTCTCTTTCACTTGGTCAGATCCTTCACAAACATTTGCAAGTGTCTGCACATCTCCTTAGCTGATTTGCATCTTTTGACTTTTTCAATCCAGTCTTTACTCAGAGTTTCAATGATTTCAGTCCTTGCCACCTGGTCTAGGTTGTGGATTTTTCTCTCATCACTTGTCAGTTCTGAACTCTTTTTCCCCTGTCTGACTCTGGTTTCAGCTAACTCAGTGCCATTACTGGTGCCTCCATGATAAAATTTAATAGGTCCTTCTTTAAGAACCTCCTCCATCCTATCATGGATTGCCTTAAGATGATTTTTCATCCTGAATTTCCAATAGTCATATTCTTCAATTGAAAATTCAGGTAGACTCCTGGATTTCTTGTTCTTGGCTGAAGTCATGATGAGATAGAAAAACAAAACACTCCACAATCTTGTTAGTAGCACAATTAGTAAAAATAAAGAAGATGAAGATAATCAAGAACAAATTTTAGAATCTTGGTTAAGACCTAAAATCAATATCAGAACAGCTTAACACCGCTCTGATACCACTTGTTGGTCCCGATTAGTTGAGTTGATTAAGAAAACTTGAGTTAGCCTTCTAGGATAAAATCTAGAAGGGGGGGGGTTGAATAGATTTTATAGATTTTTACAAATCTTTTAAAAAACTTATTCAAAACACCAAAGTAACACAGCGGAAATTCAATTTAATCTGAACTTTACTAAGATCAAAATCAAACTGATATTTTAGTTTTAACTTTGATTCCGAAATTAATCTTTGACTTGGTAACTGGAATTTGAAAGAAACAGGTAAGTAAACAAAAGTAATAAAGAACACCAGATTTATAGTGGTTCGGATTATGAAAATCCTACATCCACTCTCCTTCTTCAAACTTTGAAGAAGGGTCTCTTCTACTAGCTTACTTACTCACTTTCCAATAGTACAGCTTACAACATACAAAGATCTTCAAATCTTCAAACTCCTAAACTATTCTGGGAAGTTTTAACTCTATAGTGATAGAAGTGTATTTGAAGATGTATAAGGAAGTGTTCTATAAACACTTAGAAAGATTTATGAAGAAATCCTTGAAAACGATTTTCTGCTTTTTGAAAACATGTGATTTGTGAGAATAGAATGCTGAATTAATAGCTTGTATATTTTAATGAAGTGCCTAGACCTATTTATAAGTCTGAAAAGAAAGTTAGTTTGTTAGTCAGTTCTAACATACTGAAAACTGCTCAACAAACTTATTCTTGAAAAATGTTAATGATTTTGGGGGTGAGCAAAACAACTAGCTCAGTGGGGTCCCATTTGTCACAGTTAAATAACAAGCATAATTAAGAACTGTTAGATCAAGAATGTTTTAAAGTTAAAAGTAGGTTCAGATGATCAGACGACTATGAAGAACAACTGAGACTGAGTCCGAGTACTAAGCTGATCAGACTAGGTCATCAACTGAGCAAGTCACCTGAAGACTGGAAAGTTACAAGTCGTCTGGAGACAAGTTCAAATCTAGTCATCTGCAGGAGACAATTATGAAGAGCTCAGACGAGGTCAAGACAAGCTGAGTAGAATAAGAAAGGCGAGTCTTCACCAAGTCAGCTGCAGACGAGTAGGTTAAGATCAGCTGAGGAGCAAGCGGTTTTCAAGATTAAGTTTGTTGAGCAGTTTTCAGTTTGTTAGAACTGACTAACAAACTAACTGTCTTTTCAGACTTATAAATAAGTCTAGATTTTCATTTTCATTAATTATTCAACTTTGCACATATCACAATTCACGATTACTCTCGATTTTCAGATTTCATAACAAATTCACAAGTTTTCAAAAGAATTTTTCAAATCAATTCTAAGTGTTTATAGAACACTTTACTTGTAATCTTCAAATTCCACTACTCACTGTAATAGTTAGATTCAAGAGAAGAAGTTAGGAGTTGTGAAGATCTGAAGGAATTTGTAAGCTGTAAGTTGTAAGTCAGATTGTAAGTAAGTAAGTAGTAAGCTGGTCCATTCTTCAAGTTGGAGAAGGAGAGTGGATGTAGGATTATTCATAATCCGAACCACTATAAAATCTGGTGTTCTTTATTACTTTACTTTACTTTTCTGTCAATTTCAGTTTCCAGTTTATTAATCAAAGAATAATTTCAGAATTGAAGTTAAAACTAAAATATCAGGTTGCTTTTGATCTTGATCAAGTTGAGTTTAAAATTGAATTCCGCTGTGCTACTTGAGTTTTTGATTAAGTTTGGAAGATTTGTAAAAAATCTAAAAATCTATTCAACCCCCCCTTCTAGATTTTTCCTAGAAGGTTAATTCAAGTTTTCCAAGATTTAATTCAAGTTTTCCAAGATACTCAACTAAGTGGGACCAACAAGTGGTATCAGAGCGGTGTTAAGTTGTTCTGATATTGATTTTAGGTCTTAACCAAGATATCGAAATTGTTTCACTAACAGTACTACTAACAAGATCTTGTAAGTGTTTTGGTTTTTCTATCTCAACATGTCTTCTGTTAAAAGCAAGAAATCAACGAGTCTACCTGATTTCTCAATTGAAGAATATGACTATTGGAAGTTTAGAATGGAGAACCATCTCAAAGAAATTCATGATAGGATGGAGGAGGTTCTTGAGGAAGGACCTATCAAGTTTTATCATGGTGGCACAAGTGATGGTACTGCAGCAGCTGAAACAAGAGTGAGGCAAGAAAAGAAAAGCTCAAAACTCACAAGTGATGAAAGAAAGATTCATAATCTGGATCAAGTTGCTAGAACTGAGATCATTGAAACATTGAGTAAGGATTGGATTGAAAAGGTGAAAAGATGCAAGACTGCCAAGGAAATGTGGGAAACTCTTGCTGGAATTTGTGAAGAATCAGATCAGGTCAAAGAAAACAAATTGCAATCAGTATTACATATTTTTGACACTTTCAAGATGAAAGAAGGAGAATCCATTGATCAACTTGATGTAAGACTGACTAATCTTCTGAACAAGGCAGCTGATTTGGGTAAAACCTATACAGAGAAAGAAATCAACAATAAAGTGTTGAGGTCATTAAGTAAAAGATGGAGAGAGAAAGCTAATATTCTGAAAGCTACTCAGAATTTATCTTCAATTTCACACCACACTTTATTTTCTCATCTGAAGGCATTAGAATATGACATCCAAATCGAAGATGAAGAAGATGAAGCAGAATCTTCAACATCTGGAAAGACTGTAGCATTTGTTCATCAAGATGAATCTGAAAAGATCTCCAAGGCATCTAATTTGTCTATTAAGGAGGAAATGGCTCTTCTGTTAAAAAGATATGAAAGGCTGAGAATGAAGTACAAAAGAAACAAGAGAGACAGATCAGGTCGAAGGAACTACAGATCAGATAAAGAAGAAAAGAGTTCAGACAATGATAGAAAAAATGATCAGACGAGGAAGCATATGTCACCGATCAGACAAGGAGATAGTAGTCCTAAGACAGATAGAGGAGATATTTGTTATACATGCAACAAACCTGGTCACTATAGTTATGATTGTCCTCAACTCACTCCCAGAGAGAGAGAAGAAAAGAGGAAAAAGAGATATAAAAGGTATGCTGATCAGAGAGCTCTTCTGGCTGAGAAAGAAGAAGTTCATGAGACATCATCATCTGATTTTGGGTCAGATGACGACATCTGTTTAATGGCAAAAGAGGTACATTACTATTCATCCTCAGATAATGATTGTGATACCTTATCTGAAACTAATCCTAGTCTTATTGAAAAACTTTTGAAAGATTTGGAGACTGCTCTATCTACTTATAAACAAATAGAGACTGAAAATTTTAATTTAAAGAATCAAATTACTGATCTAACTAAGGTCAATCAAACAAAGGTTAGTGAGGAACCAGACTGTACATTCAAGGGGGAATGTCAGGCTGAGTCAATCAATAATACCTTGTTTGATAAGACAGATAAGTTAGAACAGGAATTGAGTTCTTTGAAAATAAAATTTTCAAATATCTACTCTGAGAATGAGAGTTACAAGAAGACTAACAGAGAATTAAATCTCAAGTTAGGACTTCTAAATAACACTCAGACCACAATAGATAAAATCTTCAATACTTCACAAAAGTAAAGAGATAAAACTGGATTAGGTTTTGATAGGAGTAAGAAAAATGATCCAATAAAACCTAGAGTTTTTGTTAAAGCAACTAAACCAAAGATAGAAACTAGATTTAGTCCCTGGAAACCTAAGGGATTAATTACCTCATCTGATACTTCTGAAAAGAAAAAACAGACGAGGAAAGAAACTCCTAAGGTTAAACCTAAAACTAAGTCAAAGTTTTATCCTAGGTATAATAGCTTTGATGGAAGAAGTAAAACATATCCATTTTTACCAAGATACAAGACAATTTCAAAAGATCAGTTAAACAAGATTGATCTTGAAAGTCTTATCTTAGTAGATAGATATGGATGTAAACTTCAATCTATGGTTTTGAGGAACATTGATATCTTTGTCTGGATTCCTAAAAGTCAACTTAACATGAAAGGACTCAAAGTACAAATGGTACCTAAGCATTAAATTTGTGATTGCAGGAAGATAAGAAGATAGTTGAAAGAGGAGACATTCTTGAGGTCATCTGGTACATTGACAGTGGCTGTTCCAAGCATATGACCTATGAAAGACGACTTCTCTCTAACTATCAGACCATAGATGGACCAAGAGTAATATTTGGAGATAACAATTATGGACTTACCAAAGGTGTAGGAACACTAATGATAAGTGATATTCAAGTACATGAAGTCTACTACGTGGAAGGATTGAAGCACAATTTACTATTTGTTTCACAATTTTGTGACAAGGGGTTAAGTGTCAAATTTACTCATAATGCATGCTTTGTATTAGATGGTATTAATGAAAATATTCTTTTAGCTGGAGTCAGACAAGGTAACATTTATGTTGCTAATTTTAGAAGCTGTCCTAAAGATACTTGTCTTGTTGCTAAGAGTTCAGATGATTTAAGTTGGTTGTGGCACAAATGTCTTGGCCATTTAAACTTCAAAACTCTTAACAAAATAGCAAGAAAATCTTTAGTTAAAGGACTCCCTGATAAAGTATTTTCAAAGAACCATGTGTGTGATTCTTGTCAAAAAGGAAAACAGACTAAAGCTTCTTTTAAAACAATAAGTAGTTCTTCTTCAGAAAGGATTATGGAACTTCTTCACATGGATCTTTTTGGTCTAGTAACACCTCTCACCTTTAGTGGAAGAAAGTATATTTTGGTAATTGTTGATGACTTTTCAAGATTTACTTGGGTTATTTTCTTATAAAAAAAGAATGAGGCTATGTTTAAGATTCCAGAATTTCTTAAAAAGGTTCAAAATGAAAAAGGACTAACTATTGTTAAAATTAGAAGTGATAAAGGTACTGAATTCCTTAATAAGTTTGTTACTAACTACTGCATTGAGAATGACATAGCTCATGAAACATCTGCAGCAAGGACCCCACAACAAAATGGAGTAGTTGAAAGGAGAAACAGAACCTTGAAAGAGGCAGCTAGAACAATGTTATCTGAGTACAACACTCCACACAGGTTTTGGGCAGAAGCTGTTAATACAGCCTGCTATGTTCAAAATAGAAGTTTGATTGTTAAAGATAAATGCAAAACTCCCTATGAAATTTGGAAGGGAAGATCCCCCAAAATTTCATACTTTTATATATTTGGTTGTAAATGTTTCATAAACAACAATGGGAAATCTCAATTAAAAACTTTTGATGCCAAGATAGCAGATGGGATATTCTTGGGATACTCATCTGTATCAAAGGCATATAGAGTTTTTAATAAGACAACCTTGTGTGTGGAAGAAACACCCCATGTGGTATTTGATGAATCTTTTTTTGAGTACAGTAAGACAGGGGACATCACAAAGATATCAGATGATCTGGATCAGATGATTATCAAGAGATCAACCTTAAAATTCTACAATCAAGAATCAGACTCAGATGAAGAAGAAAAACCAGATTCAAACACAGAGAAAGAACCTGGAAGCTCTTCCTCACCAGCTGATCAGATGACTGACTATCCAGATGATCAGGTTGAGTCATCAAAAGGTAACATAGAATCATCTGAAATAAATAATTCAGACAAAACTTCATCCACTGTAAAAGATAAAGGTAAGAAAGTAATGTCATATCACCCAGCTGAACAGATAATTGGAGATTTAGACTCTGGTGTCCAGACGAGGACCCAACTAAATCAAGATTGTATGTTTAGTTGCTATGTGTCATTACTTGAATCTAAATCTATTACAGAAGCTCTAACTGATTCCAACTGGATTAATGCCATGCAAGAAGAACTAAATCAGTTTCAAAGACAAGATGTGTGGGAGCTTGTTGAAAGACCTCATCATCAAAAAGTCATTGGAACTAAATGGGTCTTTAAAAACAAAAGGGATGGAAACACTATTGTGGTTAGAAATAAAGCCAGACTAGTTGCTCAAGGTTATTCACAATCAGAGGGGATTGATTATGATGAAACCTTTGCACCAGTAGCTCGTCTGGAAGCCATAAGATTGTTTTTAGCCTATGCTGCTTTTAAAAGATTCATAGTTTTTCAAATGGATGTTAAGTCAACATTTCTTAATGGAATCCTAGCTGAGGAAGTTTATGTAGAGCAACCTCCTGGTTTTGTCAAAGGAGACAAGGTTTATAAACTAAGGAAAGCTCTATATAGACTTAAACAAGCACCAAGAGCATGGTATGACACCTTGTCTAATTATTTAATTCAAAATGGTTTTGTGAAAGGTAGAATTGATAGAACTCTCTTTAGAAAAGAATATGGTTGTGATCTTTTGTTAGTTCAGATTTATGTTGATGATATAATCTTTGGATCAACTAACATATCTTTGTGTGAAGAATTTAGTCATCTTATGAAAAGCAGATTTGAAATGTCCATGATGGGAGAGATGACTTATTTTCTTGGACTCCAAGTCAAACAGACAAAGAAGGGAATATTCATCAATCAAGCCAAATATACCAAAGATCTCATTGAAAAATTTGGAATAAGTACCAGCCGAGAAGCTAAGATACCTATGATGACAAATTTTTCAATGGATCCAGACGAGAAGGGAGAAGACACTGATCAAACTGAGTATCGAGGTCTAATTGGTTCATTATTATATTTAACTGCTAGTAGACCTGATATTTCATTTGCAGTTGGAGTCTGTGCTCGATTTCAAGATAATCCTAAGAAAAGTCATCCTGAAGCAGCAAAGAAAATTCTTAAATACCTTAAAGGTACAATAAATGTTGGATTGTGGTATCCAGCTGATGACAACTTTGAACTGTCTGGATACTCAGACTCAGACTTTGGTGGGTGTAAGATAGATAGAAAATCTACATCTGGTACTTGCCAATTTCTTGGTAGTAAGCTGATTTCATGGTTGTCTAAGAAACAAACCTCTGTAGCTACTTCCACGACTGAAGCTGAGTATATGGCAGCTGGAAGTTGTTGTTCACAGCTGATCTGGATAAGTCAATAGTTAAGGGACTATAACATTATCACCAAAGATGTACCAATCTTTTGTGATAGTAATAGTGTCATAGCTATTACCCAGAACCCAGTCCTACATACTAGATGCAAGCATGTAGATATCAGACACCACTTCATCCGAGACCATGTAGAGAAAGGTGACATCAGACTAGAGAAGATCTTGACTGATTTCCAAAAAGCAGACATCTTGACAAAGCCACTGGCAGAGACAAGGTTTAAAGAACTATCTGTAGAATTAGGATTATTAGATGCTTCTTTAGTTAATCTATAATTCTATGTTTTTCATTCTTTGTTTCTCTCAATTTAGTTTACTATGTCTAGAAAGAATTATCAGACCAGATATGAGTCAAAGGACAATCAGGTAGCTGATATCATTGATCTCCTATTTTGGAATCAAGAATCAAGGATTAGTCATATTGACCTTATCTGACTTGATGATTACTTATCTGACATTCGGTAAATCAGACTAGGGCATAATAATCAGCTGATTTCTTGAGAAACAGATGACTATATGCACCCTATCTGATCTACCTCAAGTTACTAATGGTTTTCTTCAAGTCTTTGTCTTTGCAGGAATAGGTCACAGATCAGTTTGATAAATCAGACTGTTTCACCTCATCTGTTATAAACCTTTTTATCTAGACACCTTTGCTTCTGAATACTCTCCATACATTGTGTTTTCTTATAAAGCTCTTATCGGATTAATTGGTTGGAAAACCTAACTTTAGAAAATTAAAATCTGAGCCTGCTTATTTAAAATAAAACATTTTTTGCTAAGTCTTTAAGTTTGCCAAAAGATAAAACTAGGCTGTTTCAAAATCAGATGAGTTACTTTATCAGATGATTTTATAAACCCATCTGTTTTTGAAAACCCTTATACGAAGGAAAGTAACCCTAGGCTGACGTCAGGCATACTTACTTCTTTGCATAAAGTAACCTAGTACTGTCAAATCAACAGTCTACAAAATAACTTTTTACGCAATTCAAGATTAGTGAACTACATGCGCTGAATCCCAATCATTTATCCAGTTTTTTAACCGTTGATTCAGCACAGTAAATCTTTTTAAATAAACGGCTTAGATTAAAATAAATTTTCTAAAGCAGTTTCTCTTTCCAATTCTCCCTCTTATAAATACACCTTCTTCTTCGTTTAAAAGTTTTCACTTTCAGAAAAACCTACATATACTCTGCCAATTTTTTTTTACAATCCTTAGCCAAAGTTATATGAGCCTTTCTCAGAAAACTATATCAATAACATCAACCATGGTAGAAATTCATACAGAAACCTTCAATAAAAAGATTAAATCTGAGATGTACGTAGATTTTGATACCACCACTGATGGAGAATCAAGACAGATACTCAGTTTACTGGAAAGATCTGGATTGAGAACATTTTGCTCCTAGAAGTCCAACACCAACAAGACTCTGGACATGAGAGGAGTCGAGTTCTATGTCAACGGGACATACGAGAACGGGATTTTCAGAACCCATGTTTACGACGATGTTTTGACGGTGACTCCGGTGGAGGTGGCGCGTATCTTTAACGTCAGCAGTGAAGGTGTAAACCCCCTCACCTACAAATCAGACGAATGGGTAGAATCATTCAAGATGATTGCCCGGAATTCAATGAAAGAAGTAAGGTCTGAACTAAAGAAGAAAATGCTCCGACGGAGATATCGTCTGCTAATGACGATATTGACGAAGGTCATTTTAGGGGAGCAAAACTCCCATGATGGGCTGACAAGACCCAGGCTGTGCTGTCTAAGGACGATTATCGACGGGGTTCAAGCCAACTGGGCTGGGATGTTGCTGGGAAGGTTTGAGACTGAAAGGAAGAGGCTGGAAGTAGTAAATGGGAAGTGGCAGGCCAAATCGATCACCAGCTTGTTCAATAAGGTGACGGTTATTCTGGAGGATATGCTGACAGCTCAGATCAACTGGGCTAATGGAGTTAGAGCCTATACAAAGCAGAGAGGGCTGCTAACCAAGGATGAGCCGCTCGGAGGACCAGCTGACTCTGACGGAGGAGCAGCAGAGGTCAGAGCCCAGGATCCCTCAGCTGAGGAGGAGGAAGAAGAAGAAGAGGAAGAGCAACCAGCTGAGCCTTCAATGATTTCTGCTGAGGCCTCACAGCCAATGAAGCAGAAGGAGAAGATTTCTAAGAGGAGGAGGCTGATAAAAGCCTCAGAAAAGGGAGGTACCTCTGCTGCTGATCAGCCTAGCCTGCTGGCTGAAGAGGCACTCACATTGGTGATAGCAGCACAGGCGGTCCAATCAGAGGATATTCAGGAGATCAGCACTGAGAGGACCCCCTCTCGTTCTTCCAGAAAGGTACAATTCTCCCCCTCCCCCTCTCCAACCCACTCTGGCGATGAAGAGGTGACCCAGGCTGGCACCTCTGAGCCTCTAAAACAGCCTACTTCCACAGCAGTCCAAGCCACAACCTCATCCTCCCTCCCTCAAACACAAACCACTTCCCCTCCCCCATCTCCATCTGATATGCTTTCCTTCCTAACTGGACCCGTCTACTCTCTCACTCCCTTAACTACCATCTCTCCTCCAGCCTTACTCCCATCATCCCCAACTCCCCCTCAAACACAAACTGAATCCATTCCATCTCCCCAAACCACCATCCCACAGCCAACCTCTTCTCCACCACTCATCTCATCTGACATCCCACCCCCTCCATATTCTTCCCCACCTGAAATACCCCCTCCACCTGATGGAACACGCCGGTGAAAGCGGTTCGATCCCAAGATCGTTGTTGGATGCCAAACATATAAAAACAGAGAACAAAAAAAAAACCTAAACATGCATCTAAAGCAAATGTTAGATTCGTTACCCTTGAAGATCAAGGCTTTGATTCCACAATAGACCTTCTAGTCTGTCTCCCAACCTCGTTCGAACACCGGGTGGACGGCGAGCTATCGAATCGTGGTGAAAAGGGCTGCTGCAGCGTTTTTTTCTTCTTCTTCTTCTTTTAAACGAACTGAAGCCCCTTTTTATATACACTCATTTGGTTTTTTCATGGGCCAGACTAGGGATCCATTAGAAGGTATAGGGTTTGGGCATCTTTCAAGTCCAAACGTTCTTATGTTCAGCCCAGAACATTATTTGGCCAGAAAACATTAATTCATTCCACTAGAGAATTAATGTTGCACTCCCGTCCTATCCCAAACCGAATCAGGACTTCTATTAGACTCTATAACTCCCCGTGTTAAAGATATCGCACGTCCATTAATTATTAAAGTTTCTGACTACTTTAATTAATTAATATCTATTATTCCTTGAGTAGTACCACTCAACCTTGTTGTCGTACGGATTAAACCCACCTGCAGGGTTTAATACGACAATCCTTTATGAGATCCTCAAGAGGACGTCATCACCTGGATGACCAGGACACAGTGCCCTAATGCCAATAAATAGACATCATGCGAGTGATATCACTACCCAAAATACAGAGTATGTTGAATCTAATAAGATTCTCACCCATGATAAATCAAAGTAGTGAATAAGCACTCCACACACCCAAATATCACACTTAGGGTTAAGAATTATAAGAGTCACCAAGACCTCTAGTTCTTCATGACAGTCAGAATAGAAAAACATGTCTTATCTGTGATCCATTCAATACGACACAGTCGTATTGGTATAAACTAATGACCAAGACAAGCCACCAACAAGTTCATACTACAACTTACACCAATAGTTATGTCCAGAACTATCTCAGTCGTGAATACTGTTTATATCTTATAAGGAACCGACAATGTTATCTTCTGTGCGACTACAAACCCACCACATTGTCTACAATATAAGATAAATAGACATACAAACAATCACTATTGAAAGAAAGCAATAATGTGAAAAACATTTATTTCAGATAATAAGGAAATCAAATATACATCCACAAAGCCCAACAAAAGTTTGTTTTACAGTATACTCCAACAATCTCCCACTTATACTAAAGCTAAACTTTTAGTATACACACAACGTCATAACAATTTTCCCACTTATACTCAAAGTCTAGCTGTAATACATTGTAAACCAAGACCCTCTACATGTTTTTCATAGACTTTTATTGCCAGAGTCTTTGTGAAGGGATCAGCCAGGTTGTCCAACGACGCAATCTTAGCCACAGCCACGTCTCCTCGATTTACGATATCTCGTATAATGTGGTACTTCCGCTCTATGTGTTTACTTGCTTTGTGGGCTCTATGTTCTTTCGAGTTTGCCACTGCACCCGCATTATCACAATAAATAGTGATGCACATCGGCATACTCTGAGACACCCATAAGTTCAATAAAAAACTACGTAGCCAAACAGCCTCTTTAGCAGCCTCTGAGGCAGCTACGTACTCGGCTTCCATAGTGTAGTCCGCGATGCATTTCTGCTTCACACTTCTCCAAGATATGGCTCTGCCTCCCAGCATAAACACATAACCCGAGGTAGATTTCCGTTCATCTCGATCAGCTTGGAAATCTGAATCGGTATAACCCAAAGGAATCATATTATCTGACTGGTATACCAGCATATAATCTCGAGTCCTTTTCAAATACTTGAGAATATGCTTTGACAAAGTCCAATGTCCTTGACTGAGGTTAGACTGATATCTTGCAACCATGCCGACTGCATAGCAAATATCAGGCCTCGTACACAGCATCGCATACATAAGGCTTCCTACAGCCGAAGCATAAGGAACCTTAGCCATCTCCTCTATCTCCTTCTGTGTCCTAGGACACATATCCTTAGATAGGGGAACTCCATGTCTAAAAGGTAGTAAACCCTTCTTGGAGTTTTGCATGCTAAAACGAGCAATCACAGTATCAATATAAGACGCTTGAGATAAACACAACATTCTCTTTTTCCGATCACGAATGACCTTAATACCAAGAATGTATGATGCTTCTCCCAAATCCTTCATTTGAAACCCATTCAAAGCCACACCTTTACATCTGATAACACTTTCACACTGTTGCCAATGAGAAGAATATCATCTACGTACAGTACTAAGAATACCACTACGTCTCTATTACTCTTCTTGTACACACAACTTTTATTTTGACATTGTTCAAACCCAATGGATTTGATCACCTTGTCAAAACGAATATTCCAAGACCTGGAAGTTTGCTTTAGCCCATAAATAGACTTTTTCAGCTTCCAGACTAGATGCTCTTGGCCTTTCTTCACATAACCCTCGGGTTGCTGCATATAGATGTCCTTATCCAAATTTCCATTAAGGAAAGCTGTCTTGACATCCATTTGCCAAATCTCATAGTTCATGTGAATAGCTATGGATAAAAGAATCCAGATCGACTTTAGCATGGCTACTGGTGAAAAGGTTTCATCATAGTCGATCCTTTCTTTCTGAGTAAAACCTTTTGCTACCAACCGTGCCTTAAAAGCAGTAATCTGCCCATCAGATCCTCTCTTACGTCTGTAGACCCACTTACACCCAACGGTTTTCTGGCCATGGGGAAGTTCACTTAGGTTATATACTTCCATAGAATCCATAGATTCAATTTCAGAATCCATAGACTTGTGCCAAGACTCTGCATCTTTGTCTTGAATTGCCTCTTTGTAAGTCCAGGGATCGTTATCATCATGTTCATCGCTTGGAATCAAGTCCACAGACTCTCCCACAAACATGAAACGATCAGGTTGACGAACAACCCTCCCACTACGACGAGGCAATGCGTGTAAAGGTTCATCAGAGTAACCACGTTGTGCAGTCTCTTGTGGTATTTCCTCTTGCACACTCGGTGTGCCATTGTCTTCCCTTAACTTATTAAGAATTATCTCACTATTGGACTTATGCTCATACATATAGTCTTCCTCTGAAAATCGGGCATTAGTACTCACAATCACCCTCTGATCATTAATTAGGACTATAAAAATAACCACCTCTCGTTCCCTTAGGATACCCTACAAACAACCGCACTTCAGTTCTAGGTGCCAACTTATCAGCTCCCTTGTTCAGTACATGTGCTGGACAACCCCAAATCCGAATGTGGTTTAGATTAGGCTTTCGCCCAGACCACAATTCAATCGGAGTTTTTGGAATTGCTTTCGAAGGTACATAGTTTAGAAGGTACGCCGCCGTTTCCAAGGCATATCCCCAAAACGAGGTAGGTAGTGAAGCATAACTCATCATCGATCTCACCATGTCTAATAAAGTCCTATTTCTTCTCTCGGCCATGCCATTCTGTTGGGGAGTACCAGGCGCGGTAAGCTGGGATGTAATCCCATTCTCTAATAAGTATTGCCTAAACTCATTGCTAAGGTATTCGCCACCACGATCAGATCGCAGTGACTTGATACTCTTACCATGACGGTTCTCCACTTCTGCCTTAAATTCTTTGAACTTTCCAAAGCATTCAGACTTGTGGTGCATCAGGTAAATATACCCATATCTTGAGTAATCGTCAGTGAAAGTGACGAAGTACTCAAATCCACCTCTAGCTTGAATAGACATAGGCCCACACAAATCAGAGTGAATCAATTCCAACACATCATTGGCCCTATTCCCCTTGGCCTTAAAAGGTCTTGAGGTCATCTTCCCTTCCAAACTGGATTCACAGACTGAGAATGGTTCCACTTGGAGAGACTCCAAAGATCCACTACTTACTGTTAGGATTTGAATTTGTATGTTTTGATGATGTTCTTAAAACCTATGTGTAATAGGACCAGCTGAACCTGTTAGTCAGCTGATGATCTAGATAGGGTTTATGTCTTTGTACAGATAAACTTGCTAGGCTTAACCTTCTGCATTAGATTGGTTGAGAACTAAAGACTGCTGATAAGAAGACTTAAAGATCTAAGAGAGATTTCGTTCGAAGTCATTTAGAAGGGCGTCATGAAGATCAAGAAGAGATGATAAGAGTTACGCAAAAAGAAGTATTGTCAAGAAAGGTTCAAGTGAAGATAGCAAGGTTGGAATCCATGCTACAGCAAGCTTTAGATGTGCTGGAGCAAGGTTGAAAGTTGCTAGAGTTGACTTCAAGAAATTCATCAGGGATAACAAAAGTCAGAAAGATAACTCTAAGATACTCGAAGTCAGTCAAGTGAAGATTTGATTATCAATCAAGATCAATTACGACATAATTGATTGGTATCAGAAAATCAATTATCCAAAGTCAAACAAATCTTCCAACGATCACTTACCATTTCTTTGAAGATCTGATTGACACATTAGCCTAACGGCTAGTCAAATTCAGAATCATAAAAACTGAAGTGAAGGATTTTTAAAAGAGATACACGCGCGAGAAACATCAAGAACAATTCCTTCACTCATTGTAATTCACGCTTAACTCTTCATACCAGAAATTGATCGAACACGTTGAATTTTCTAAGAGATTTATTTTTGGTCAAGGAAGTGTAAATCACCTTTCATTATCTCAAGATTTGAGAAAAGGTTGATTGTTTTAGATCTAAGAGTTAAACACTCAAAGATCGAATCGATTGTACCAAGGGCAGGAACTTGTTAAACTTCCTGTGGTCGAATCCTCAAGGAGATTAGAGGAGACAAGACCGAGTTTGGTGGATAGTAAGGCCCCTGTGGAATCAGGGAGAGTGGACGTAGGATCGTTATATCCGAACCACTATAAAAATCTCTCGTGCCTTTACTGACTTTCTGCATTCATAATTATAACGCTCATTCATCATCGTTTTTATAAACCCGCATTAATCTTGCTAAGTATTCTTCTCAAAGGTTTTCTTTAAAAGGGTTTTTCAAATACACACGAGATTAGCTTTCACCATCATCGAAGACTTCGAGTTTCCGAAGTCTGCTGATCTCACTTAGCACACTCTGAGTACCTTGCTGCAGAAGATTTCAAAGTCTTCTAACCTCACACTCAGCTCACGAAAAGTTGTAAAAAGTTTTGAGTGTGGTAAAGTCTATTCAACCCCCCTTCTAGACTTTTCACCTCCTTGCACATCTCGTCCGGGACCAACACTTACCAGTCTTTGAATCCTTCTCAGGTTGACATGACCTAATCTTAGGTGCCAAAAGTATGTTTGATTCATCTTAGAAGGTTCTTTTCTCTTATTCGATGATGACGATGAATGAGCTTCAGTCATAGTACGATATGCACAAGTAATGGTATAAAGACCGTTTTCTAACGTGCCGGAACAGATTAAAAAGTCATTTCTCATAATAGCAACATTATTATTAAAAACAACTGAGCATCCGTCCAAAAACAATTTCAAAACTGAAATTAAATTCTTCCGAAAACTCGGCACGTACAAAACGTTCTTTAATACTAAAACAGAATCAGAAAAACACAAGTGCACATCTCCCACTGCGACCACTGCTACTGTTGTAGCGTTGCCCAAACTGATAGTAATCTCACCCTCACTCAGTTGCCTTGTTAGCAGAAACCCCTGTAAGGTGTAACAAACATGATCAGTGGCTCTTGTATCTACTACCCAAGAAGAGGCAGAACAAGCCGCAAAATATGTTTCAACAACCAGAGCAAGAGACGTACCAGAGTTATCCTTTTTCAGGAGAGGACAATCAGCCTTCCAATGTCCTGTCTTGCTGCACTTGAAGCATTTGCCTTTCGGCTTCTTCAAGCCACCAGAAGGCGCCAAAGGCGCCACTTTCTTGCTCCCACTGTTTCCAACACTCTTTTTCTGTGAAGGCCTTTTCTTCTTCCCGCCCTTAGACGAAGAAGATCCAGCTTGAACAGAAACATTAGCATGTGGTCCCTTACCCATGAGACCCTCCGTCGCAACCAATTCCGTAAGAAGCTCGGCTATAGTATAGTCCTTCTTACTCATGATTACATTTAAACGAAAGTTCTCAAAGGACTTTGGGAGCGAGTGTAGGATAATATCGATCTTGGTATCACCATCTATTTCTCCTCTCAGGACCTCGATCTCATTCAGATATTCAATCATCTTGAGACCGTGGTCCCTGACCGACGCTCCCTCTGGCATAGAGGTTGACATAATCTTCCTCATAGCCTCAAAACGGGCAGCCCTATCCTGCTCACCAAAAAGCTCTTTTAGGCTCAACATCATATTTGCGGCATTAAGCATATTTTGATGCTGTTGTTGTAAAACATTTGACATAGAGGCCAAAATGTAACAACGAGCCATCTCATTAGCCTTATGCCACTTCTTATGAGCCTCCTTTTGCTCTTCACTGGAATCAGGTTCCAAAGGGGCAGGAGCAGGTGTAGTGAGTACAAACTTATACTCATCTGCAACTAGGACAATATCCAGATTTCTTTTCCAATCCAAATAATTCGGACCAGTAAGCTTATTTTGATTTAAAATTACCATAAGCGGGTTGAACGACATCATGCAATTATCTGTAATAAATAAAATGCAAGCAAGCATTAAATCACATAAATTGAAGCATAAAATATTGGAAACCTTCAAAAAACCAACATTCAACACAACCTCCAACAGCCCAACAAACACACACGCAAGCCACATTAAGGTGGTCGTTTACGTATGTGTTCATCAACCAGACATCCAGTCTTTAATTTCAATTTCACGTCAACTTATCCTTATGACGAATGAAATTAATAGTCGGAACTCAACTGACCATGTAAATTAGAACAGGGACCCCGTTGGGGAGTTATGTTAAAATTCACACCTAAGTGATGACCACAATTTATCTTGAATTATTCTTTTCTGATGAACTCATGAATAATACATCCGTTGGGGAAGACCACACACTTCATCTAAAGATTAAAACATTTGATTACAAGTCTTAACTAGCAAGCTAGTGAATGTTGCACCCGTTAGGGGAAGACTCCAAGGTCCCACAAGCAACAGACACCTTACTTAAAGACCAATTGTGGAGGCCAATGAATTAATTAAAATTCAATTATCTCACTTAGTCATTTAAATGTGAAGGTTATTTGCAGGAATAGCATATTATAAAAAAAACACAAATATGCCACAACAAAGTAATATGCAACAAATAAAAGCAGAATTAAATGCATATCTATCGCAACCCCTTGAAAACCTATCAAAACCAGCCTATACTAAGCTATTACAATGATAAATCAAGGGCGCGGACGGATGCCTCGCATCAGCCTCTCACGCAAGGCAAATGGCTCGAGTTCACGTCCACCGACTAAAAACTTACAGAAAACTTCATCAAGAAGATTGAATTAGCCCTCGCCACAGGCCGTCACAGCAAAGCTATGACGATTGTAGAGGACTTCAAGACGTTTCCGAAAAGGTATTATGGGCAGAAAACGGACACTCGTGTTAGGATTTATACTATAAGCCTAGCTTTTGTATGAACATCTTTTTGAGTATGAACATCTTTTTAATATGAGATTCATTATGATCAAAATACTTATTGTTTATGATTGTTATATATATCATTATTTTGTCCGGGTTAATCTATACTGTAGATAACATGGTGTGTGGTGTCACACAGAAGATTATGCTATCAGTTCCTTATAGATTATAAATAATAGCTCACAACCAAGATGGATTTGGACAAACCATTGGAACGGTTGTAGTGTAATTTGGTATTAGTCTATCTTGACTATAAAGTTACACTAGTACATTTTGTATGTATTGAGCAGGACCATATGAGGTTGTTCAATTTGTACTGACTATATAAAAGAACAAGACCTCTGTTGTTATGGATGTACGTCTTCTTAATCCCTATATAATAATGGGCACGTGTACTCAATGTATGTTTCTTTGATTTGCCAATGGGTGAGATTTATTAAATCAATAGGCTCGGTGAATTGGGAGACAACATTGTTTATATGGTGTGTTGTTGATTATAGAAGGAATCCGTGTCCTAATTATTTAGGATGATGATGTCCCCTTGAGGAGCTCATAAAGATTATTATGTAAACCCTGCAGGTGGATTTAATCCGACATAATAATAAAGATGAGTGGTACTACTCTTGGAATTATATATAAATTAATTAAGTTGTCAGTAATTTAATTAATTTATGGACATTCGATATCTTAAACACGGAGAAATAAATGTACACATAATAAAGGAGCCCATATTATAATATGGGATTAGGTCGGTAATTCAATTATAACTCTTTAGTGGACTGAGTTATAATTGATGGGCTTAAGTAAAGTGTTCTGGATGAAACACAGGATATTTAGGCCCATCGGGAGGCCCAACCCTAATTCCTCCTTAGGGTCCCTGTTGTAGCCTATAAATAAACCCTAACATCGAGCCTCCAGCGTGTGAAAAACGTGAGATTAGAGAGAGGCGGCGGATTTGATTCTTGGAGGATCGTCGACCACTCGACGTCCAAGGGAAAGGGATAGGAATACGGCAGAAGACCGTGAGGTTCGAGGCTCATCCTTCGATTGCAGTTCTGACCTTAGAACTGGTTTGTCTTCACCTATTACGGTGAATAAAGGTACAATTCTATCCGCTGCGTTTATGTGATTACGATCCCGAATCTGATAATTTCGTAGAGTCGGCGATCGGTGGTTCCAACAACTCGAGTCAAAAGTTATGGCCAAAACAGTGGCAATCGTCCAAGGCCATAACACAAAAAACTCTGGTTTCTCTTTTCTGTCCGTTTCCAGATCCTTCATCCGCCATGGCCCATCTTTGCGATAAAAATACAACAAAAACAAGCAAAACCCCTACTACAGTGATAAAAAATCTACACTACCCACACTTATTATCTGGTGGGAAAAACGATTACAACATCACCAAGGGTTGCGACAGAGAACGATCTAAATATCAAAACAAGACAGAAACGACATACATACAAGAAATGAAATAGGAATCAAATCACACGTTTCAGGCAGAGCCAACAATCCACGAATCAGGGCTCTGATACCAAATGATGGAACACGCCGGTGAAAGCGGTCCGATCCCAAGATCGTTGTTGGATGCCAAACATATAAAAACAGAGAAAAAAAAAAAACCTAAACATGCATCTAAAGAAAATGTTAGATTCGTTACCCTTGAAGATCAAGGCTTTGATTCCACAATAGACCTTCTAGTCTGTCTCCCAACCTCGTTCGAACACCGGGTGGACGGCGAGCTATCGAATCGTGGTGAAAAGGGCTGCTGCAGCATTTTTTTTTCTTCTTCTTCTTCTTTTAAACGAACTGAAGCCCCTTTTTATATACACTCATTAGGTTTTTTCATGGGCCAGACTAGGGATCCATTAGAAGGTATAGGGTTTGGGCTTCTTTCAAGTCCAAACGTTCTTATGTTCAGCCCAGAACATTATTTAGCCCGAAAACATTAATTCATTCCACTAGAGAATTAATGTTGCACTCCCGTCCTATCCCGAATCGAATCAGGACTTCTATTAGACTCTATAACTCCCCGTGTTAAAGATATTGCACGTCCATTACTTATTAAAGTTTCTGACTACTTTAATTAATTAATATCTATTATTCCTTGAGTAGTACCACTCAACCTTGTTGTCGTACGGATTAAATCCACCTGCAGGGTTTAATACGACAATCCTTTATGAGATCCTCAAGAGGACATCATCACCTGGATGACCAGGACACAGTGCCCTAATGCCAATAAATAGACATCATGCGAGTGATATTACTACCCAAAATAAAGAGTATGTTGAATCTAATAAGATTCTCACCCATGATAAATCAAAGTAGTGAATAAGCACTCCACACACCTAAATATCACACTTAGGGTTAAGAATTATAAGAGTCACCAAGACCTCTAGTTCTTCATGACAGTCAGAATAGAAGAACATGTCTTATCTGTGATCCATTCAATACGACACAGTCGTATTAGTATAAACTAATGACCAAGACAAGCCACCAACAACTTCATACTACAACTTAAACCAATAGTTATGTCCAGAACTATCTCAGTCGTGAATACTGTTTATATCTTATAAGGAACCGACATTGTTATCTTCTGTGTGACTACAAACCCACCACATTGTCTACAATATAAGATACATAGACATACAAACAATCACTATTGAAAGAAAGCAATAATGTGAAAAATATTTATTTCAGATAATAAGGAAATCAAATATACATCCACAAAGCCAAACAAAAGTTTGCTTTACAGTATACTCCAACACCACCACCATCAGATACACCCACCTCTTCTCAACCCTCAGAACCCCAATCCCCGGATACCTCTAACATCTTTGGAGATATCCAAATAAACTCCCCCAGTCCAACTTCTCCCACCCCCTCCTCCTCATCTGATTCTGAGGAGGAGCCCAGTCCAATCCCTGTCATCTCCTCAGCCTTTGAGGATCTACACAAGCAAATAATTACCAAAGTTCAGAGGCTGATGGAGAGGAAGACCAGGAAGGTGATTCGAGCAGTCACCGATACTATGCTCGCCAATATACAGATTGCCGAGATGAACATATCTCACAACCTATCAGCCAACCTCGGCACTGCTATTGGTTATAGGTTGGGTAACCTGGAGGAGGATGTTGGTCCCGGACGAGATGTGCAAGGAGGTGGAAAGTCTAGAAGGGGGGGTTGAATAGACTTTACCACACTGAAAACTTTTAACAACTTTTCGTGAGCTGAGTGTGAGGTTAGAAGACTTTGAAGTCTTCTGCAGCAAGGTACTCAGAGTGTGCTAAGTGAGATCAGCAGACTTCGGAAACTCGAAGTCTTCTGATGGTGCGGAAGCTAATCTCGTGTATTTTGAAAAACCCTTTGAAATGAAAACCTTCTTGAAAGATACTTAGCAAGTTTGATGCAGATTTATGAAAACAATGAATGAGCAGATATAAGAATGAATGCAGAAAGCTAGTAAAGACACAGAGATTTTTATAGTGGTTCGGATATAACGATCCTACGTCCACTCTCCCTGATCTCACAGGGGCCTTACTATCCACCGAAACTGGTCTTGTCTCCTCTAATCTCCTTGAGGATTCGACCACAGGAACTTTAACAAGTTCCTGCCCTTGATACAATCAATGTGATCTTTGAGTGTTAGCTCTTAGATCTAAAACAATCAACCTTTTCTCGTACAGATATAATGAAAGGTGATTTACACTTCCTTGACCAAAAATAAATCTCTCAAGAATATCAATGTGTTAGATCGATTTATAGTACGAAGAATTATGCGTGTATTGCAGTGGGTGAAAAGATTTTTCTTGATGTTTCTCGCGCGTGTCTCTTTTAAAAATCCTTCACTTCAGCTTTTATATGATCCTGAAATTGACTAGCCGTTAGACTAATTTGTCAATCAGGTCTTCAAAGAAATGGTAAGTGATCGTTGGAAGATTTGTTTGACTTTGGATAATTGATTGTCTGATATCAATCAATTATATCTAGATTGATCTTGATTGATAATTAAATCTTCACTTGATTGACTTCGGATATCTCTGAATTATCCTTTTGTCTATTATTAATCCTGACGAATCTCTCAATGTCAACTTTAGCAACCTTACACCTTGCTCCAGCACAGCTTAAAGCTTGCTGTAGCATGGATTCCAACATTGCTATCTTCACTTAAACCTTTCTTGATAACACTCTTTTTATCATATGCCTTCCTTTATCTTCACGACGCCCTTCTAGATGATTTCGAACGAGATCTTTCTTAAATCCTTAAGTCTTTTTATCAGCAGCCTTCAGTTCTCAATCAATACAGCTCTTCAGGTCAAGCCTAGCAGGTTTAGCTATGCAAAGACATAAACCCTATCTAGATCATCAGCTGACTAACAGGTTCAGCTGATCCTATTACATTTAGGTTTTAGGAACATCATCAAAACATACAAATTCTAATCCTAACAAATTCCCCCTTTTTGATGATGTTAAAACCTTCTTGAGAACTGCACATAAGCAAAGATACGCAAAATGAAGACACGAAAAGACCTTTAAAAAAGATCTCAAATAAAATCAAATGACAACGAGAAGTTGTCTTGGCGCAAAACATCCACTTCTATTAATATGGAGATATCAGTACATTTTACAGAAGTGAAATGCAAAAAGAAGCAAAAGATAACAAAGAAATGCAAAACAGAAAATAAACACAAACTTCATCAGCTTCCCAACCAGAAACCTTCATCTCTTCCTCAGTCATACCTTCGAAACCCTGTTGGAACATTCAGCCAATCGTATACTCTATCATAGAGTTCCCTGTTATCTGTTCCAATAGGTGGGCTGACCTCAGCCAAGCAGATTTTAAGCGTCCTGCGAACACTCAGCTGGTCGAACTTTCCATCTGCTGTGACTGGAGTAGGGATCTTCTCAAAATCTGGCGCTTGAAGGTTTAGGTTGAATTCAACAGAAGCTTTCAGAATCTCTCCCCAAAGATCACTGTGCTTTTCCTCCATCCAAGCAGAGAATGTTTCATTTGCTGTGGCCCCGACGCCGATACTTTTACAGACATAGTATGAGCAGATGAAATCTCTCTTCGCTGCTTTCCAGTCCTCAATCCTCTCCGAAGGGCAGCAATCATCCACAAATCCATCAGTGTTGTGGGGGAGGATAAAGTCTTCCTCAGCCTCTGCTCCAGCAGGCTTCTTTCCTTTCCTACTCTGCTTCTTCTTTGATACAGCTGGCTTTGTAGCAACTTTCTTTGGTATAAACATCTTCTTCTGTTTACTGTCCAACACATCCACCTCTTTTCCTTGCTTTCCGAGGAGTTTGATCATCTTGTGACTGTCATTTTCCTCCATTCTCCTTGTTTCTATGTCAGCAAGAAAAACATCCTCATGCAGAGCTTCCAAGTCTTCTTCAGCAGACTTCCCTTGGTCAACCTTTTCAGACATTTTAACCAACCTTCTCCTTTTCAAAGGTTGAGAACTTTGACCCTCGTCCATTCCAGCAGATTCTCGCAAAGCTCTTTTTAATTCTGCCTTCTCTTTTCGTTCCAGAGAAAAACTTTCAACCGCTCCACCCTATCTTTCAACTCCTTCAATTCTTTATCCTTAGCCTCATCTCTATCAACCATCTCAATTCTCAATCGGCTTTCCCCTTTTTAACATCATTCAAAAGAGGGGTCCAAATGAGCTTCCATCTCCAAAGATCTTGGAAAGAATATCCCGTCTCGTACGCAGAAACTTTTACGTAAACTTCTTCACTCAAAGAAACTCATTTTGCTATTGGAGAAGCAAACTTCTCATCAATTTTTAGCATATCTTTGAACAACAAGAAGCAGATGTCAGCCGCAGAGCCGTAGCCGTCTCCGTCAATTTAGCATTCGCCTCAGACAAGAGCAATTTGCTTTCCCATTTCCAGCATAGAGGATTGGATGGCCGCATTCTGATCAATTCCTTCTCGAAACTGTGCTTCCATGGCACTGAGTTTCGTTAACTGATCCTCCATCTTTGTCCGAAATCTGTCCTCAATCGTCTCTCTTTCAGCAAACACCTTCCTGAGAGTAGCTTCAGCTTTCTCACCTTCAGCCTTTACACTTTCAACGTGCTTTCTAACCTCATTTATGTTGTTCAATATCATGCCAGAAAGAGTTTCGATGATAGTCTCCTGTTGCTCAGAAAACATATCGGCAGCAGTTTGACGGATCAAAGAGGGGGCCGTCTGAATGGCAGCCTCAATGTAGGACTTTGAAGACTCAATAGACTCAGCAAGAGGAGTATATTTAGCAGCCAATACAGAAAACATTGAAGCATACTGTTGTGTTAACTCAGCAAACTTTGCAGAATAAGAGTTATACAAATCTTCATGAACAACAACAGGCATAAAGTTGGGCAAGCGTACAGATGTAAAATCAGGAAGAGGAGGAGGGATAGAAGATACACCTTTCCTGATTTCTTCAGTCATCGTAAAGGGAGGAACATAATCATCCTCTGCAGGCTCCGGTTTCATCTAACAGTCGAGCAATTAGGCAAGCAATCTGATGGTCCGAGGTTAAATCAAAAGCTCTGGCTACGCCCGCCTTGGTCTGTAGCTCAAACTCCCACAGAGAAAATTCATTGTGACCAATCTCATTTGCCAAGAGAATGAGATCATCAATTGCTCCAAGCCTTGCATTCTTCCATACCAGGATATCTGCTAGCAAGCTATGCTCCTCCGGAAAATTCTGCAATCTGGGAAACTTGCTATCCACCCAAGTAGAAGCCTCAGCCATCAAACACTGCTCAAACGATCCACGTATTCTACCAGCAAGGTCTATCATTTGTACTGAATCCATCGGATCTGTTCCGATCAAATTCTCTCTGTGATCACCCTCAGCAACCTAGGTGCTAGGCTCCGAAGCGGCACCCATACCCGCAACATCATCGCCAACTTCCATCTGTTGGATCAAGAGGTTTTGATGTAAGCAGATCAGACTATTCAGTCAAACTGAAGAACAGCTGAGGATGTAAGCTGATCAGACGGGGTCATGCATTAAGCTAGTCAGCTGAGGTCTGATAACATGCTAGTCATCTGAAGACAAGCTCAAGTCTAGTCATCTGCAGGAGACAAATATGAAGAGCTCAGACGAGGTCAAGATAAGCCGAGTAGAATAAGAAAGGCGAGTTTTCACCAAGTCAGCTGCAGATGAGTATGAAGAATCAGCTGAGGTCTAGAGCAGTTTAAGTTTGTTAAGCAGTTTCAAGTTTGTTAGAACTAACTAACAAACTAACTGTCTTCTCAGACTTATATATATAGGTCTAGGTTTTTCATTCTACAATACAACACTTATGCATATTAGATTTTTCACTCTATTCACTACTCAGATTTCAATCACAATCTTTTCACAAGTATTTCTAGAGAGGTTTCAAAAAGTTCTAAGTGTTTTTTAGAATACTTTTCTTGTAATCTTCAAAATCCAATACACACTGTAACTGTTAGATTTCTAGAAGAAGAGTCTAGGAGATTGAAGATTTGAAGAATTGTACAAGTTGTAAGTTGTAAGCTGGAAGTGAGAAAGTAAGCAGTAAGCAGAGTCCCTTCTTCAAATTGAAGAAGGAGAGTGGATGTAGGATTCTTAAAATCCGAACCACTATAAATCCTGGTGTTATTTCTTGCTTTCTTTAGTTTCTGTTTGATTTACAATTGTGTTACTTCAAGATTAAAGTTCAGAATCTTAACTAAAATCAGAATATCAAGCTTGCTTTTGATCTTATAAGAAGTTGAGAATTTAATCATAATCCGCTGTGTTTAATCTGATATTTTGAATTGGTTTTGAAAGATTTGAAAAATCTACAAAATCTATTCAAACCCCCCCTTTCTAGATTTTGTTCTAGAAAGCTTACTCAAGGTTTTAATCAACTCAACTTTCCGGGACCAACAAGTGGTATCAGAGCAGTGTTAAGCTGTTCTGATATTGATTTTAGGTCTTGAACAAGATTCTGGAATTATCTTGATTTTCTTCATTTTCTTTCATTTCTAACAGTGCTACTAATAAGCTTTTGTGGAGTATTTTGTCTTTGTTTCATCATGTCATCAGGTAAAAGTAATAAGTCTAGGAATCTTCCTGAATTTTCCATTGAAGAGTATGATTATTGGAAATTTAGGATGGAAAATCATCTAAAAGCCATTCATGATAGAATGGAAGAGGTTCTTGAGGAAGGCCCTATAAAGTTTTTTCATGGAGGCACCAGACCTTTGGGAGCGAGAATCAATTTGAATCAAGAACTAGACAAGAGAAGAGTTCTGAATTGACTAATGATGAAAGGAAGGTCCACAATCTTGACCAAGTAGCTAGAACAGAAATCATAGAGACTCTGAGTAAAGATTGGATAGAGAAGGTTAAGAGATGTAAAACGACCCAAAGAAATGTGGCAAACCTTAGCTAATGTTTGTGAAGGATCTCACCAAGTTAAGGAGAACAAGCTACGGTGAGTATTGCATACATTTGAAACATTCAAGATGAAAGAAAATGAGTCGTGGATCGAGTTTGATGTTAGGTTGACCAATCTTCTCAACAAAGCGGTGACCTTGGAAAGAATTATTCGAGAGAAGGAGATTAATAACAATATTCGAGATCATTAACCAAGAGATGGAGGAAAAATCCAATATCCTTAAAGCAACTCAAGATTTATCCTCTATTACTCACCATACTTTATTTTCTCATCTTAAAGCTTTAGAGTATGATATCCAAATAGAAGATGAGGAAGATGAGATGGAGTCAAGCACCTCATCCAAGTCTGTTGCCTTTGTCGAGTAAAGAAGACAAGGTGTCAACAGAGTCAGTAGGGAGCCGATCTATCTTTGAAAGAGCATATGGCTTTACTTACAAAAAAGGTATGATAAATGAGAATGAAGTATAAGAGAAATAAATTGAGATTTGCAGGTAGAGATAGACAAAGATCCAGATCGAGATAGGAAGGCGAGATAAATCTTGAGATGATGACAAAAACAAGAGCCGAGACAAGAAGATACGAGATCACCTGTCAGAAGAAATACTTCAAGTCCCAGATCAGATAGGAGTGACATTTGCTATACATGTAACAAGCCAGGACATTTCAGCTATGACTGTCCTCAACTGACTCCTAAAGAAAGGGAAGAAAAGAGGAAGAAAAGAGACAGGAGATTTGCAGATCAAAGAGCTTTGTTGGCTGAAGAAAAAGAGCCAAAGAAATCATCATCATCTTCATCATCCTCATCGATTTTGGATCAGATGAATGAGATCTGTCTCATGGCTAATGAGGTAATCTACTATTCATCTTCAGATAATGATTCTTGTCGGTCTGCATCGATCATGACCAAACTGTTATACATGAATTATTGAGAGATTTAAAGACATCTTTAGCTGCTTATAAACAGTGGAGAGACAGAGAATTTATTTTTAAAGGATCAGATTCAAATTCTAAATAAAGGCAAGCAAGTGATGAACACCTTTGAGGCGAGGAAACATTCAAGGGGGAATGTTTTCATCGATCAAGCTTGATACATCGGCCAGCTTACGAAAGATTGGAAAATGAATGAAGACTTTAAAAGATAAATTTGAAGTAGTCTGTCTTGAAAATGAATTAATTAAGAAAGACAATGAGAAGCTTGTTTTCAAAATTAGTCACTTAATAATTCACAATCAGTAATAGATCATATTTTTAATACTTCCCAGAAATCTCATGATAAGACAGGACTTGGTTATGATACGAACAATAAATCAGATGTTCAAAAACCTAGGAAATTTGTGAAAGCATCTGTTCAATCAAAGGATATTAAAATTGGTCCATGGAAACCAACTAGTCGAGATAAGGACTATGACTTCTTCCACGAAACCAAGTATTCATTTGAAAAATCCCTATCAGACTAGAAGGAATTCAAGAACCAAAATAAGAAGATTTTCTTATTATAATTCTTTTGATGGAAGGAGCAAATGATATCCTACATTTCCTAAGTTTAGGAAAATTACTCAATCTGAATACAACAAGTTGTCATTTAAAAATGATATAATTGTAGATGATTTGGTAGAAAATCGAGTCGACTTATTGTCTGCGAGATGAGATGTTTATTTGGATTCCTAAAGTGATTCTTGACCCAAAAGGACCCAAGATCACTAGGGTACCTCAAAACTAATGCATTTTACTGAGGATTCACGGGGATCATCACTTAAGGAAGATATCTTAGCTTCAATATGGTACATTGACGGTGGTACATTCACAACATATGACCCATAACAAGAAGTTGTTATCAAATTTTCAAAGCATTGATGGTCCAAGAGTTTTATTTGGTGATAATAATTGTGGTCGGACTAAAGGTGTAGGAACTTTGATTATCAAGGATATTCAGGTATCGAGGTATATTTTGTTGAAGGTTTGAAACATAATCATTATCTGTTTCTCAGCTTTGTGATAAAGGTTTTCTTGTAAAATTTTCAAGGGATAAATGTGATATTTTGGATAATTCCTCGAGATAAGGTACTATTAAGCGGCTTCGAGACATGGTAATGTCTATGTGGCCAACTTTAATAGTTGTCCCCAAGATACTTGTCGATGGCTAAGGGTGGAGAAGATATCGGTGGCTATGGCATAAAAGGCTTAGTCATCCGAATTTCAAAACCCTTAGTAAGCTGGCTAAGAAGAACCTTGTCAAGGGATTACCTGAAAAACTTTTATCAACTGATCTTAAATGTGATGCTTGTCAAAAAGGTAAAAACAGCCTAGACACTCATTTAAGAGTATTAACTCCTCCTCATCCGAAAGAGTGTTGCAACTCCTTCATCCGGATCTGTTTGGACTGTTACACCTCTCGGTTTCGGTGGAAGGAAATATACTCTTGTTGTAGTAGATGACTTTTCTAGATACACTTGGGTCATATTTCTTTTCAAGAAAAATGAGACTATGAACAAGATTCACGATCATTTGACAAATTGAGAATGAGAAGGGAGTTAATATTATTAAAATAAGGAGTGATAAGGGTACAAAATTTTTGAATTCTTGTTTATCTAATTTCTTCAATGAGTATGGAATTATTCATGAGACATCTTCAGCAAGAACTCCTCAACAAAATGGAGTGGTTGAAAGAAGGAATAGAACTTTGAAGGAAGCAACCGGGAGCATGTTGGTGAGTATAATACCCCTCATAGGTTTTGGGTGAAGCCATCAACACGACTTGCTATACCCGAGCAGGTGCTTAGTTGTCAAAGACAAGGGTAAGACTCCTTATGAGATTTGGAAGGGTAAGATTCCAAGGATCTCATACTTCAAAGCTTTTGGTTGTAAGCGTTTCATTCATAACAATGGGAAATCTAAGTTAAGAACTTTTGATGCTAAAGCAGCTGATGGAATATTCTTGGGATATTCTAATACTTCAAAGGCATTTAGAGTTTTTAACAAGACAACCCTTTGTGTGGAGGAAACTCCTCATGTTGTTTTTGATGAGTTGTATTCCTTCTCGAGATAAAGTGAATCAAATTTCTGAAAATCTAGATAAAATTGAATTATCCAAAACTAAACATAGAATTGTTTATCTACCTACTCTTGATTGAGAATCGATGAAGAAGAATCCCCATCGATAATCGAAGACAACTTCGATCGAGACTCCTTGAGATCAGACACCCTTGACATCGGTGATCAAAGACGAGTCGGTGATGAAGGGGAACGTCGGTGAGGTTGAGTCGAGATGAGTTGCCGGCGAGACTCAAGATGAGGATCCTTCTCCTCATATAGGCAAAAGGATGAGAAGCTATCATCCATCGATCAGATTATAGGAGACCCATCAAGTAGTGTGCGAGACACGAATGATGTTAGACTCGAAAGTCTTTTCGGTTGTTATGTGTCACTTCTTGAACCCAAGTCTATTGAGGAAGCATTATCGACCAAATGGATAATTGACCATGCGGGAAGAAGCGCATCAGTTTGAAAGACAAAATGTATGGGATCTAGTGGAAAGACCCTTACACGAGAAAGATTATAGGCACCAAATGGGTGTTTAAAAATAAAAAGCAGATGAGAACAATATTATTGTTCGAAATAAGGGAAGACTGGTTGCACAAGGTTATTCACGATCGAGGGAATAGACTATGATGAAACCTATGCTCCGGTTGCAGATTAGAGGCAATAAGATTATTCTTGGCATTTGCTGCATATAAGTCTTTCAAAGTCTTTCAAATGGATGTTAAGTCTGCTTTTCTTAATGGTGTGTTACTTGAAGAGGTCTATGTAGAGCAGCCTCCTGGGTTTAAGATCAATAACAAGGTCTATAAACTCAACAAAGCTCTATATGGACTGAAACAAGCTCCCAGAGCTTGGTATGATACTCTATCTGATTTCTTGACATCAAATGGTTTCTCTAAAGGTAAGATTGATAGAACTTTGTTTAGAAAGGAAGTAGATGGCAACATCTTATTAGTTCAAATTTATGTAGATGACATAATTTTTGGTTCACCTAATCTGAAATTATGTGAAGAGTTTAGCATTCTCATGAAAAACAGATTTGAAATGTCAATGATGGGAGAATTGACATACTTTCTAGGCTTACAAATTAAACAGATGAGTAAGGGTATATTTATACATCAGTCTAAGTATGCTAAGGATCTAATTGAGAAATTTGGAATGACTACTAGCAGAGAAGTCAAAATACCTATGGCAACTAACTTCTCAATGGATTCAGATGAGCAGGGGATACCCACTGATGCAACGGAGTATCGTGGACTGATTGGATCTCTTCTCTATCTCACTGCAAGTAGACTAGATATAGCCTTCGCAGTTGGGGTATGTGCAAGATTCCAGTCTAATCCCAAGAAAACTCATCTGGAGACTGCTAAGAAAATTCTTAGATATCTCAAAGGAACCTTGCAAGTAGGGTTATGGTACCCGGTGATGACAACTTTGGTGATGGGTTATTGATTCAGACTTTGGAAGATGTAAGATTGATAGAAAATCCACTTACGGAACTTGTCAATTCTTAGGCAACAAATTAATTTCTTGGTTATCTAAGAAACAAACATCTGTTGCCACCTCCACAATCAAGTGAATACATGGCGGTGGAAGTTGTTGCTCTCAACTCCTCTGGATTAGTCAATGACTTAGAGACTATAATATTCAAACATCATTTGTTCCTATTTACTGTGATAGTAATAGTGCAATAGCAATGACTTACAACCCTGTTTTACATTCTAGATGCAAGCATATAGATATTAGGCATCATTTCATTAGGGATCATGTTGAGAAGAATGACATTAGAATTGAGAAAATTGCCACTGAATCACAAAAAGCTGACATTCTTACAAAACCATTAGCTGAGTCTAGGTTTAAAGAAATGTGTTTAGAATTAGGATTACTTGATGCATCTTTAGCTGGTTTCTAACTTGTGTGCATTTGTTTCCTTATTTCTTTTCCTTTCTTTAAATTAATGTCTAGAAAGAATTATCAGACTAGATATGTGTCAAAGGACAATCAGGTAGCTGATATCATTGATCTCCTTTTAGGAATCAAGAATCAAGGATTAGTCATATTGACCTTATCTGAATTAATAATTACTTATCGACATTGAGTAAATCGCACAAGGACATAATAGTGGCTGAACTCCTGAAGAAAACAGATGACTATTTACATCCTATCAGATTTACCTTAAGCTTCTGATGGTTTCTTTTGAGTTTATGTTTTTGCAGGAACAGGTCACAGATAACACTGTTTCATTCTTTTATTCAAATTCCTTTATTCTATTTCTTTTATTTCTTAATATTTTTTTTATAAAAGACCAAATTTGTTTTAGAAAAGTAAATCGAGTCTGTTTTGTTTAAACTGGTTTGAAAATTGCTAAAAAGTTACATCTAAACCTGTTGGTTTTGAGAATCGACAGTTACTCTATCGAGATGATTTCCTAAAACCCATCATTTTTAAGCCGATCTGTTTTTAAAACTAGTCTGCTTTTTCAAACTCATCGATTTACAAACCCTTAGGCGAAGTAAGGTAACCCTAGGCTGACGTCAGGTATACTTACTTCTCTGCATAAAGTAACCTACATCTGTCAAATCAACAGTCTATAAAGTAACTATTTACGCATTCCAAAGGCGATTATAGTTCACGCGCTGAATCCTAATCGCTTATCTTAGTTTTTAACCGTTGATTAATACTCAGTAAAAACTTTTTGAATAAATGGCTAAGATTAATTCAAGATTTCAAAAATGGCGGTTTCTCTTTCCAATCTATTCCCCTATAAATACATCTTCTTCTCCAAATTCATTCTTTTCACCTTCAGCACTTATCAAAATTTCTCTGCACATTTTCTCACACTCTCTCTAAAATCCGTATATGAGCATTTCTGTAAGAGGAATAACTTCAACAATGGTGGATGTACAAAATGAAACATATGCAAAGAAGGTGAAGTCGGAAATGTATGTCGACTTGACGACACCACCACCGACGAGAATCCGGGAAATGCAGCCGTTATTGGAGAGTCTTTGGATTGAGGACGTTTTGCTCCAAGAAATCCCCTTCCAATAAGACATTGGATATGAGAGGGCTGGAGTTCTATGTCAATGGGACATATGAACAGGGGAGTTTTTAGGACCGGGGTGTATGGAGAGGAACTCACTGTTTCTCCAGGCGGAGGTGGCGAGGATCTTTGATACAAGCGGTGAGGGTGTGAACCCCTCACCTACAAATCGATGAATGGGTAGAATCATTTGAGATGATTGCCGGAATTCCATGAAGGATTACCGATCGGAGTTGAAGAAGAGAATGCTCGACGCCGATATCGCCTTCGATGACCATTGTCACGAAGGTGATATTGGGAGAACAGAGCTCCCACGATGGGCTGACAGACCAGACTCTACGTCATGAGAACCATTCGGATGGGGTTGGGGCCAGGCCAACCGGGCTGGTCTGCTCTCGAGAGAGGCGGAGAGACAGAGAGAAGCGTACGGAGGTAGTTAATGGGAAGTGGCAGGCAAAGTCAATCACTAGTCTCTTTAATAAAGTGACTGTGATTATGGAGGACTTGCTGTCAGCTGAAATAAATTGGTCAGACGGGGTCCGAGCTTACACAAAGCAAAAGGGGATTTGACCAAGGATGAGCCACTCGGGGCTCCAGTGGTCCCGATGAAAGGTGGAGCTGAGGTTAGAGCTCAAGCTCAGGTGAAGAGGAAGGCGAGGAGGAGGAGGAAGAGGATGTGGAGGTGGAGCTGCCGTCGTGAGCTCGGTGAGGCTGAACAGCCCGATGAAGGCTGAAGGAGAAGGCCCCAAGGAGACGAAGGTTGGTGAAAACCTCCGAGTTGGGAGGATCGTCTGCAGATCAGCCCACTCTCCTTCCAGAGGAAGTATCCACGCTGCAGATTGCAGCTCAAGTGGTGCAACTGGAGGAGGTCCAGCTAATAAGTTCGAAGGACCCCTCCCCGGCCCGAGGTCGTACATTTTTCTCCCCTCCCCATCTCCAACCCAAATCGGGCAATGAAGAGGTGTCCCAGTGGCACCTCGAGCCTCTAAAACAGCCTACTCCCGAAATTGTCCAAAGTCCAACCTCATCTTCTCTCCCCCAAATCCAAACCTCATCTCCTCCACCATCCCCATCTCATATGCTGTCCTTCTTATCTGGACCAAGTATTCTCCCCAACCCCATCTCCATATCTCCCCCAGCTCAACCCCAACTCATCCTACTCCAATCACTTCAATCTCCTCCACCTACCACATCACAAATTCCACCCCCACCATCATCTCCCCACCGTAAATCCCACCCCCACCATCGACACTCCCACTTCATCTATCCCACCGAACCTCATGTGGATACCTCAAATATTTTTGGGGATATTCCCATGAGCTCCCCTAGTCCAACTTCTCCTACCACCTCTTCCTCATCCGATTCGAGAGGAAGAGGATGGATAATTCTTGCCATCTCCTCGGCCTTTAAGCAACTTCACAGCAAAATCATTTCCCAAGTCCAGAGGATGATGGAGAAGAAAACAAGAAAAGTGATTCGAGCGATCCACGAGACACTATGCTCGCCAACATGCAGATTTGCCGAGGTCAACATGACCGAGAAACTTATCAGCCAATCTCAAAGACTGCTTTGTTGGTTCCGAGACTAAGTGCGCTTGAAGAAGAGGTCAAGTCAAGGCACTCGAAAGAGAAGACTGCGGTGACAACGAAGTCGTGGTCTCAACACTCACTTCTCGATCGAACGACTTTAGACGGCGTTGTGCAGCGATAGAGGATGAGCTTCAGTCCCTCAAGGATGAAGTTAAAAAGGGGAAGGTCTTGAGAGCAGATCGAAACCCTCACGGCTGGTGTCATATCAATAATGAGATAGACTTGATACAAAGGCAGACCACACTGAGTTGGAGGCAGCCAAGATGGAGATCAAAATCAAATCAGACGAGTTAGCTGCCTTGCAACTGAGGGTGACTCAGATTGAAGAAGCCATCCGAGAGGATGAGGAGAAAAGGAAGAAGGAGGAAGAAGAGAAGGCGAGAAGCTGCTGGCTCGCATGAAAGAGTCGAGGAATCGGAGCCCAAGGGCAAAGGTAAAGGAAAAAGCAAAGCAGCAAGAGCCGAGAAGACTCCATCACCGAGCGGATGATCAGCCCCAGATCAGCCGAGCGCAAAAGAAAGGAACCAGACTTCTCCAACTTATCGGTGAGCAGATTAGAAGAATCAGTCTTTGAAAAGGAGATGTTTGAAAAGAGAGAAAAGAAGAGGTCAAGAAGATGGGGAAAGCTGAAATGAAGTGGGACAGGGGATACTCGGAAGTGGGTGTCCAAAGCAGCAAATGAAGGCGATTTCCGCCTGTCCACCGCACCACAGACTCCTCCAAAGATGGTATCGGGAAGTTCACCGGTGAATATAAAAAGCAAGCCCCTGGATGCTAAGTGGATGTATTCTTGGTACATTCTCAAGGCATCGCCATCCGGAGCAACCAATGAAGACACATCTGCTGGCATGAATGGATGGAGAAGGAGGACGCAGATCTATATGGGAAGCTGCTCGATGAGGCACATAATGTGTTCAATCTGCGATCGATCGCACTTTTGACCCTACTGAGCGAGTCACCCCCAAGCTTAAAGAAGATGGTTCTCCCGATCCGGAATGGGTCGAACGGTTGTGGCCAAAGAAAGGGAATCCGAGCTCACGAGATGAGGATGATCTCAAAGCTTGACTTAGAGCGAGGATTTTGGTGGCTAAACATTCCGAAAGTGATCGATGGGGAATACGATAGAACAGGATTTTTCTTTCCTTATCTTTTATTTTCTATCAGTTCTCTTATTTTGTAATCTGTAAATTTCTGTGAATGAATATATTCAGTCTTATGTGAATTTTGTGTATTAGTTTTCTTAAAATTTTTCTAATCTGAGAAATTTTATATCTCAGAATTAAAAATTTTTCTAAGTATAAATCATCTGAGAAATTCTTATATCTCAGAGTTAAAATCTTTTGTTAAATTTTTTTAAAAAATAATACTTTTAAAAGAGTCTAAAAGACTTAAATTTTTTATTGTGACTGAATCTGTTGAAGTGTGAAATTGTGCCGTATCTATCTGATTGATTTAACTAAATCTAGTACTAACTTCAGCTGTGAGTATGTTTCCTTCTTATAGGTTTTAACTTCATCAAAAAGGGGGAAATTGTTGGATCAAGAGGTTTTGATAAGTTAAAGAGCAGATCAGACTATTCAGTCAAACTGAAGAACAGCTGAGGATGTAAGCTGATCAGACGGGGTCATGCATTAAGCTAGTCAGCTGAGGTCTGATAACATGCTAGTCATCCGAAGACAAGCTCAAGTCTAGTCATCTGCAGGAGACAAATATGAAGAGCTCAGACGAGGTCAAGATAAGCCGAGTAGAATAAGAAAGGCAAGTTTTCACCAAGTCAGCTGCAGATGAGTATGAAGAATCAGCTGAGGTCTAGAGCAGTTTAAGTTTGTTAAGCAGTTTCAAGTTTGTTAGAACTAACTAACAAACTAACTGTCTTCTCAGACTTATATATGTAGGTCTAGGTTTTTCATTCTACAATACAACACTTATGCATATTAGATTTTTCAGTCTATTCACTACTCAGATTTCAATCACAATCTTTTCACAAGTATTTCTAGAGAGGTTTCAAAAAGTTCTAAGTGTTTTTTAGAACACTTTTCTTGTAATCTTCAAAATCCAATACACACTGTAACTGTTAGATTTCTAGAAGAAGAGTCTAGGAGATTGAAGATTTGAAGAATTGTACAAGTTGTAAGTTGTAAGCTGGAAGTGAGAAAGTAAGCAGTAAGCAGAGTCCCTTCTTCAAATTGAAGAAGGAGAGTGGATGTAGGATTCTTAAAATCCGAACCACTATAAATCCTGGTGTTATTTCTTGCTTTCTTTAGTTTCTGTTTGATTTACAATTGTGTTACTTCAAGATTAAAGTTCAGAATCTTAACTAAAATCAGAATATCAACCTTGCTTTTGATCTTATAAGAAGTTGAGAATTTAATCATAATCCGCTGTGTTTAATCTGATATTTTGAATTGATTTTGAAAGATTTGAAAAATCTACAGAATCTATTCAAACCCCCCCCCCCTTTCTAGATTTTGTTCTAGAAAGCTTACTCAAGGTTTTAATCAACTCAACTTTTCGGGACCAACACCATCGGTGCAGCAGACTTCGAAGAAGAAGGAATCTCAGAAAGAGAAGGAAACGGAATTGGTACCTGTTCCTCCTCACCAGCAGATTCATGAGAGACCATCTCTTCATCATCCGATATTGGAGAATCATCAACCTCCATTGCATCCACCGCAGACGAACCTTTCTTGCCAGAAGATACCTTAGGAGGCATCTGTGCTCCTCTGGTACGACTGCTCACAGAATTTTTCCGAGTTACCACAGTGAACCTCTTCGCCTTCCTCTGTGGTAATTGAGAGATCGGAATCTGATCTTCGCTACCAGAAGACTTCAAGGTCTTCTCCCCTGAACTAGCAGCCTTGGAACTTGCTGGGTTATCCGAATCCTTCACCATCTCATCTTTCCCAATATCATCAGCCGCAGGGGCAACCGCCAAAATTGGCAAGACAGCAGCAGGCTCTTCCTCAACTTCAGCTTGATCCTCATCATCATCAGAATCAGGAGGACCACTGAGCTCCTCATCCTTATTCAGCATAAACTTTGCCTTAGTGTATGGTTTCGTCCACTTAGGATCCCACGCTGTGTTAGGCATCACCCTCTCCAGCAACACTGTAATCTTATTTTACATGGAAACATACTGTTCTACAGCCCATACCTTAACCTCTGGATGACCGTCCACTTCAGTCCGAAAGAACCGATTCTTTTCCTTCTGCAGAATCTCAAAAAATTTACTGACCCCATCACACTCCACGCCATCCACAATCGCCTTCAAAGCACAAAGACGCCTCTGACTCACTGAGTCCATACTCTGCCGTTCCCCAAACATAACCTTCACCATGATATCAAACAACAATCTATATTTCCGCTTGAGATAAGCTTTCTTCAAGTCCGACACATGATGACGACATGAAGTTTTCGCTAGAGAGCGAAAGACTTCGAGATGATTTTCCGCCATATATGATTCTGGATCAATGCCTTGAAGAGACAAACCCAAGTGTTCATGAACATCCTGCCGTCTGATGGTCAAACTTTGACCAAACACTATCTTTTTTATGCTGTTCCGTCCAAACTCACCACGAACCAGAAACTGAACAACATAGGCATCAAGAGTCCGTCGTTCTGAAGAATGAGCCGAACAGTATTGAAACAAACCCCGATCAGATAAGAGATTTAAAATTTCCACTGCTTCCCGCTGTCCAGTAGTTCGAAAATCCACCGATAATTCACTTCTCACTTTCTCCGAAAGGGCCAAAGGGTCTAGAGTCTTGTGTTTCCCTGCAACCTTTTTCGAAGAAGAAGATTGTTTTGGAGCCATTGAAAATAAAGCAGAAAGAGATCGAGTTTCAGAAGAAGGAAAAACAGAGAATGAAGATAATGAATAATGAAAGAGAGAGAGACGAGAAAATCAATTTATAAGAGAGAAGAAGAAAACCGCTAAATTTTAAATTACAAAATAAAATTTGAACGTTGATTTGCATATTGCACGATCAGATCGAACGGTTACGGATTCAACGGTTCGAATTCCGAAAAGTGCGTGTCCTCAGCTCTGGATTTGAAAAAGGTATTTTCCAAAATTAAAAGATTTTTGGGTCCGCAGAAATAGGATGTAAAATAATATTTTAAGGAAAAAATTACCCCATAATTTGTGGTTGAAAAGATTTGATTTGACAATACACATAATTACTTCCCAATGCTGAGGATAAACTAGGGAATAAAATATTCCGAGAATTAATTTAACCACATAGACTAAGGAATATTTTAGACCAAAATATTTTTAAACAAATAAACAAGAGCAAAACGAGAGAGAGAGAAACATATATGTCAGTTGATATTGTAATCAATTGATACCACTGAGTACTGTAGTAGCAAGCTTTAGAACTTTCTGCAGCAGGTTTTTGAAGTTCTCTTCAGCAAGTTCAATGCTTTCTTCAACAAGCTTTATCTTCTCTTCAGCAAGTTTAATGCTCTGTTCTCCTCAGCAGGTTTTAACACGATTTTCCTGGATCCAGTAGACATAATTCTAAAGATAGATCTCTAAACCGTGCTTCTGCCAATGGTTTCGTCAGAATGTCTGCTCTCTGTCGATCTGTATGAATCTTTTCCATTCGAATGTTTTTCTTTTCGACATGATCTCTAATAAAGTGATGACGTATATCCACATGCTTGCATCTTGTGTGAAGTACTGGATTCTGAGTAATAGCAATGACACTGTTGCTATCACAAAAGATAGGAATTTCTTTAGTGACAATGTGATAGTCTTGCAACTGTTGACTTATCCAAAGTAATTGTGAGCAATGCTCCGTGACCATATATATTCTTATACGTAGTTAGCGTAGCCACTGAAGTTTGCTTCTTAGAAAACCAAGAAACCAACTTACTTCTAAGAAATTGGCATGTGCCCGTGGTTGATTTTCTATCAATTCTACAACCACCATAATCTGAATCAGAATATCCACTGAGTTCCAGATTATCATCGCCAGGTACCAAAGGCCTAAGTTTGTTTGTACCTTGAGATACTTTAAAATCTTCTTTGCTGCATCCAAATGACTTTTCTTTGGATTGGCTTGAAATCTAGCGCATACTCCAACGTGAAGGAAATATCAGTGCGCTTTGCTGTTAGATACAACAATGAACCTATTAATCCTCTGTACATAGTCTGATCAACACTTTCACCATCCTCATCTGGATCCATCTTATAGTTTGTTACCATTGGAGTCTTTGCATCCTTGCTTGTTAACATTCCAAACTTTTCTAGCATGTTTTTGGTATACTTTGCTTGGTTTATGAATATTCCTTTAGAAGTTTGCTTGACTTGAAGACCTAAGAAATAATTCATTTCTCCCATCATAGACATTTCGAACTTACTTTGCATCAGTTTACTAAATTTTTCACAAAGCTTCTTGTTTGGAGATCCAAAAATGATGTCATCCACATATATCTGTACTAATAGAATATCTTGTTCTTCTTCAATTCTGAATAAGGTTCGATCAATCTTTCCTTTACTGAATCCATGATCAAGTAAAAATTGCGATAGTGTGTCATACCAAGCTCGAGGAGCTTGCTTTAGTCCATATAGAGCTTTCTTTAGACGGTAGACTTGATTTCCTTGAACAAAACCCGGGGGTTGTTCAACGTATACTTCTTCAGCAAGAACTCCATTTAGAAACGCAGACTTTACATCCATTTGATATACTCTGAATTTCATGTATGCTGCGTACACAAGGAATAATCTTATAGCTTCCAATTTGGCTACAGGTGCGAATGTCTCGTCATAGTCAATTCCTTCTGACTGTGAGTAACCTTGTGCAACAAGCCTTGCTTTATTTCTGGTGACTTCATCTTTCTCATTTTTCTTGTTCTTGAAAACCCACTTCGTTCCAATCACTTTTTGATATTTCGGTCTATCAACAAGTACCCAAACATCTTGTCGTGTGAATTGATTCAATTCATCTTGCATGGCCTCTATCCAGTTTGTGTCCAACAGTGCTTCTTCAATATTCTTAGGTTATTGTAGAGAGACATAGCAGCTAAATAAACCATCTAGGTTTATTTTCCTTCTTGTTTTTACTCCATCTTGAGGATTTCCTAAGATTAAGTCACTAGGATGATCAGTCATCCAATTCCTTCTATTAGATACATTTAATTCTTCTGAAGATATTGTTGGAACATCGTCTTGCGTCATTCCCCCTTGAGTTGATACATTCACATCTGGTGTTCTGGGTGAGTCATCAGCAGCCTTAGAGGTTTCTTCAGCAGACTTTGTCTTGCTTGAGTCTGCTGACGTAGAAGTTTGCTGATCATCTTCAGAATCTGAGTCTAAAACAGGCACTTGAACCTTGACATATTTTGTCTTATCCTTGAGTTCTAGTTTCCCAAATCCTTCTGCTAGAGACTCTTCTCGTCCTTTGTCCTTAAACTCAACGATAGATTCATTAAAAACCACATGGGGTGTTTCTTCCAGAACAAGGGTTTTCCTGTTAAAAACCCGATAGGCTTTGCTTGTGCTGGAATATCCTAAAAATATTCCATCAGCAACCTTGGCATCAAAGGTTTTTAACTTGGATTTGCCATTGTCATGAATGAAACACCTACAGCCAAAAACACGAAAGAAAGAAACACGAGGAATTCTACCTTTCCATAACTCATATGGTGTCTTTTCATGTTCTTTGGTCAGCAAGCTTCGATTCTGAGTGTAGCATGATGTATTCGCAGCTTCTGCCCAAAACCTCTGAGGGACATTATACTCTGCTAGCATTGTTCTGGCAGCTTCCTTGAGTGTCCTATTTCTCCTCTCAGCAACACCATTTTGCTGTGGAGTGCGAGCCGCAGACGTTTCATGTTGAATTCCATCTTCTTTGCAATACGTCGCTATGTGAGAGTTTAGGAATTCTGTTCTTTTGTCACTTTTGATCCTTACAACATTTTCTCCTTTCTCGTTTTGTAATCTCTTCAGTAATTCCGGTAACCTTGTGATGGTTTCATTCTTCTTGAACATAAATATCACCCATGTGAATCTTGAATAGTCATCCACCACCACCAGAGTATATTTTCTACCACTGAAGCTTAACGGAGATACAGGACCGAAAAGATCCATATGAAGTAATTGTAGTACCCTACTTGACGTTGGTACAGAAACTTCCTTGAAAGATGCTCTAGTTTGCTTTCCTTTTTGACACGAGTCACAGATCTGATCTTTTGAGAAAACTTCATTTGGCAAGCCTTCTACAAGAGACTTCCTGGCTATCTTGTTTAGCGTTTTGAAATTTATATGACTGAGTCTCTTGTGCCATAACCAGCTGGCTTCTGAAGTACTCTTTGCTACAAGGCATGTATTACTTGAACATTTCTGAAATTCTGCAACATAAACATTGCCCTTTCTCAGGCCAGTTAAGAGCACCTGATCGTTTAAACCACTTAGAACAACACACAGAGAACTAGAAAACTTAACTGAGTATCCCTTATCACAGAATTGTGAAACTGAGAGCAAGTTATGTTTTAATCCTTCCACGTAGAAAACTTCCTCAACACGTACATCTCCAATGTATAGAGTCCCAACACCTTTGGTAATCCCAAAGTTATTGTCTCCAAACACCACCCGTGGGCCATTTTGTGATTTTATTGAGCTCAAGAGTTGCTTGTTTCCAGTCATATGCTTCAAACACCCACTGTCGATGTACCAGACAGTATTTCCAGCAACCTCTCTTTCATGTCCCACGGCTTCCTGCACGTTTAGTTAAGTTTTAGGTACCCTTTAGATTTGGGTCCTTAAGAGTTAGCACAGTCTTTAGGAATCCATAGGAATAGACTCTTCTTATCATATTCAGAAGATCTTATCCTTCTTCCATACATATCAACATAGACAATCTGATCCTTTGGTGCCTTCTTGAATGTATGCCTATGGGTGTCGACTGTGTTCCTTCTAGAAGACTTCTGACCCTTCTGAGGTCTTCTGTATGGAGTGATCAGCCGCTATGCAATGGTCCGAGGGTTTTGATGATAAGGGTACGTTCTACTTGAGCCATCAAAAGATTCATATCTCACAGGCACAGAAGACTTAGTAGACCATTTAGCAAGCTTTGAAGTTTGCTTAGGTTGTGTAGTCTTCAGCTGAGACTGTCTCCATAGAGATGGTTTCGGCTGATGTCTACTTTTCTGACCTTGCTGAGGTTTCTTAAGTTGGGATTCCCCCTTCTTTTGATACCCCATCGGTTGTTTAGGTTGTTGAGTATATCTACTCTTCTTCCCATTCAACTGATTTGCTGGGTCAACAACCTTTTTACCCTTATCAGTAGGTTTAGGTTTGGAACCCTCTCCTACCAAATCATTACCCTTAACATGTGTACTCTTCTTAAGTACACTTGTTTGAACCTGTGAGGATTGGGTAGTGGTAAAACCAATTCCCTTCTTTACGTTAGGTGTTTGAGACGATTCAACTATTGTTTGAACTGCATGTGAAGCTTTGTTCAGTTGATCCAATCTCAAACTTAAACGTTCCTCACTTGATTTTATACGCTCATGCTGATGGAAAAGTTCATCGAATTTTGTTTGTAGAATTTTCAATTGATCAGTTTTCTCAAGATTCTCAGCAAGCAACCTTTCTACCAGCAAACCCTGTTCAGTGTACTTCACTTTAAGAGTGTTTAACTCTTCTGAAGTTATCTGATTAAGATCTGTTAGTGTCTCAGATGTCTTGCTAATAGATTCTTGTGTAAGTAGATCAATTTTTTCTTTCAAGCTCACATTCTCCTTTTCCACAAAGTTGTAAGCATTTATAGCAGTTTTGAGATCTTCCATTAACTTATCAACAAAATTATGGTCAAACTCTTCTGCAAAAGAAACACGAGAAGCGGATGAAGAACAGGAATCAGAAAGTACCTCATTTCCATTTGCCATTAGACACAAATCATTGTCTGATGAGAAGTCTGAAGATGATGTTGAATCACTTGAAAGAGTATCCTCCTCTTCAGCCACTAAAGCACGCTTGTCAGCAAACTTTCTGTTCCTCATCAATCTCTTTTCTTCTCTTTCTCTTGGAGTTAAATCTGGACAATCATAGCTGAAATGTCCTAATTTATGACAATTATAGCAAGCATCACTTCTTGAAGATCTTCTTGGACTAGAATCCCTTTTAGGAGAAAAATCTCTTCTTTTTGGACTATCTTCTCTTCTTCTTTCTGGAGTCTTGAACCTTCTGTCTTCTTTGGAGTCTTCTGATCTCTTGTCTGAAGATTTGTTTCCGGATCTGAAACCAGCTTTCTTTGTATTCTTCCAATGTCTTCTATATTTCCCAAATTTTGAATTCATTTTATCAAACTTTCTGGTCAGCAAAGCCATCTGTTCTTTCAAGCTCAAATCCTCTCCAATAGGTTCTTTAGATGACTGCTTTGAAGTGACCTTAAAAGCAACTTCCTTACCCGTGGAATTTGAATTTCCTTCATCCTCGTCTTCTTCTTGTTTCAGATCATATTCATGAGCTTTTAAATGTGAAAATAGTTCATGATGACTGATCTTGCTCAGTTCTTTTGTATCTTTAATCACTGTAATATTTTGCTAGTTAGAGATCTCAATATTTTGCTGTTGATCTCCTTCTCAGTGTAAGATTTTCCCAAAGAACTTGCCTTATTGATGATATTTGTCAGTCTTAAGTCCAATTGATCTATCGTCTCATCAGGCTTCATCTTGAAGGTGTCAAATGAATGTAGAATAGACTGCAACTTGTTTTCCTTAATTTGTTCAGATCCTTCACACATGAGTGCTAGAGTTTCCCACATTTCTTTAGCAGTCTTGCATGTCTTGACTTTCTCTGTAAGTTCTCTAGTTAATGTCTGTATGATCTCTGTCTGAGCAACTTGGTCAAGATTAAATAGTTTCCTTTCATCATTTGACATCTCACTTCTTTTCTTTTCAATCTTCTGTCGAGTAGACACTTCTGCTCCACCGCTTCCAGAACTTACTGGTTCAAAGTAAAACTTTATTGGTCCATCTTCAAGAGTTTCAAGCATTCTATCATGAATTGCACCAAGATGATTTTCCATGCGAAATTTCCAGTAGTCATAGTCTTCAATAGAGAACTCTGGTAGCTTTCTTTTACTGCTCTTAAGGGAACTCATTGTTAGTAATAAAAATGATTGTGCAATGAATGCAATGAGTTTTAAAAAAAAAATTCAAAAAGATCTGTTCAGATGACCACAACAGTCTTTCCTCAAAGACTATTGGTAACCAAAGCCTGTGGTCGGTTGAACCACTGCTCTGATACCACTTGTTGGTCCCGGACGAGATGTGCAAGGAGGTGGAAAGTCTAGAAGGGGGGGTTGAATAGACTTTACCACACTCAAAACTTTTAACAACTTTTCGTGAGCTGAGTGTGAGGTTAGAAGACTTTGAAGTCTTCTGCAGCAAGGTACTCAGAGTGTGCTAAGTGAGATCAGCAGACTTCGGAAACTCGAAGTCTTCTGATGGTGCGGAAGCTAATCTCGTGTATTTTGAAAAACCCTTTGAAATGAAAACCTTCTTGAAAGATACTTAGCAAGTTTGATGCAGATTTATGAAAACAATGAATGAGCAGATATAAGAATGAATGCAGAAAGCTAGTAAAGACACAGAGATTTTTATAGTGGTTCGGATATAACGATCCTACGTCCACTCTCCCTGATCTCACAGGGGCCTTACTATCCACCGAAACTGGTCTTGTCTCCTCTAATCTCCTTGAGGATTCGACCACAGGAACTTTAACAAGTTCCTGCCCTTGATACAATCAATGTGATCTTTGAGTGTTAGCTCTTAGATCTAAAACAATCAACCTTTTCTCGTACAGAGATAATGAAAGGTGATTTACACTTCCTTGACCAAAAATAAATCTCTCAAGAATATCAATGTGTTAGATCGATTTCTGGTACGAAGAATTATGCGTGTATTGCAGTGGGTAAAAAGATTTTTCTTGATGTTTCTCGCGCGTATCTCTTTTAAAAATCCTTCACTTCAGCTTTTATATGATCCTGAAATTGACTAGCCGTTAGACTAATTTGTCAATCAGGTCTTCAAAGAAATGGAAAGTGATCGTTGGAAGATTTGTTTGACTTTGGATAATTGATTGTCTGATATCAATCAATTATATCTAGATTGATCTTGATTGATAATCAAATCTTCACTTGATTGACTTCGGATATCTCTGAATTATCCTTCTGACTATTATTAATCCTGACGAATCTCTCAAAGTCAACTTTAGCAACCTTACACCTTGCTCCAGCACAGCTTAAAGCTTGTTGTAGCATGGATTCCAACCTTGCTATCTTCACTTAAACCTTTCTTGATAACACCATTTTTATCATATGCCTTCCTTTATCTTCACGACACCCTTCTAGATGATTTCGAACGAGATATTTCTTAAATCCTTAAGTCTTCTTATCAGCAGCCTTCAGTTCTCAATCAATACAGCTCTTCAGGTCAAGCCTAGTAGGTTTAGCTATGCAAAGACATAAACCCTATCTAGATCATCAGCTGACTAACAGGTTCAGCTGATCCTATTAAATTTAGGTTTTAGGAACATCATCAAAACATACAAATTCTAATCCTAACAGAGGAGGTGAGGTTGCTCAAGCAAAAGGTGGCAGCAGACAATGAAGTCCTGGTAAATGCCCTTACTGCAGATCAGACAGACTTCCGGGTTCGTTGCTCTGCCTTGGAAAAATAGCTCCAGACCCTGCAAGATGAAGTTAAAAAGGGGGAAGGAGCTGAAGGAAGAATGAATACCCTCAGCGGAGTCATATCCCTTACAGACAAGCTTGATTCAAAGGCAGACTCAGCTGAGTTGGAGGCAGCCAAAGCTGAGATTAAAATCAAATCAGACGAGCTGGCTGCTCTACAACTGAGGGTGACCCAGATTGAGGAGGCCATCCGAGAGGATAAGGAGAAGAAGAGAAAGGAGGAAGAGGAGAAGACTGAGAAACTGCTTGCCAAGATGAAAGAAGCTGAAAAACCCGAGGCCAAGGGCAAGGGTAAAGGCAAGGCAGCAGCAGTTGAGAAGGTATCATCAGCTGAACAGCTGACCAGCCCCAGACCAGCAGAACGCAAGAGGAAAGAACCTGACTACTCAAACCTCTCAGCCGAGCAAATTAGAAGAATACATGCTGAAAAGGAGATGTATGAGAAGTAGGAAAAGAAGAGGCTAAAGAAGCTGGGCAAGGGAGCTGAGCTCAAGTGGGATCGAGAGTCAAGGAAATGGGTTTCTAAGACCACAGACGAGGCTGACTTCCGACCGTACCACCGAACCTCAGCTCCTCCCAAAATGGTGGCTGGGAAGCATACAGAGGAGTACAAGAAAAAAGCTCTAGATGCTAAGTGGATGTATCACTGGTACATCCTGAAAAACTCTCCTACTGGTGCAGCTGATGAAGACCTGGAATGGCATGCTTGGATAGAAAAGGAAGACGTAGATATGTATGGGAAGCTGCTCGATGAGGCCAACAGAGTCTTCAACTGTGATCTGATCGCACCAGCCTTCGAGCATGCCAAACCCAAGATGCATAAAGATGGGACTCCTGACCTGGCTTGGGTCAGGACTATAATTGCTAATGCCGAGAAAGAATCCCAGCTCACAGACGAAGAGCAACTTAAACAACTAAGAGCTAGGGTTTTCAATTGGCTGAACATTTCCGAAGCAAGCCGATGGGGAATTTGATAGACAGGATTTTCTTTTCCTTATCTTTTATTTCTATCAGTTCTTCTATCTGTAAATTGTATATATGTGAATGAATATTTTTTTGACTTATGTGATTTACTCATCTGATTTCTTAAAGTTTTTTTTTTTTGCTTTAAGAAAACTTAAAATTTTTTTTAAGTGTTAATCATCTGAGAAAATTACCATCTCAGATAAACAGATGGGGATTCTTCTTCATCTGATTCTGAATCAAGAGTAGGTAGATAAACAGTTCTATGTTTATTCTTGGATAATTCAATTTTATCTAGATTTTCAGAAATTTGATTCACTTTATCTGAGAAGGAATACAACTCATCAAAAACAACATGAGGAGTTTCCTCCACACAAAGGGTTGTCTTGTTAAAAACTCTAAATGCCTTTGAAGTATTAGAATATCCTAAGAATATTCCATCAGCTGCTTTAGCATCAAAAGTTCTTAACTTAGATTTCCCATTGTTATGAATGAAACACTTACAACCAAAAGCTTTGAAGTATGAGATCCTTGGAATCTTACCCTTCCAAATCTCATAAGGAGTCTTACCCTTATCTTTGACAACTAAGCACCTGTTCTGAGTATAGCAAGCTGTGTTGATAGCTTCTGCCCAGAACCTATGAGGGGTATTATACTCAGCCAACATGCTCCTGGCTGCTTCCTTCAAAGTTCTATTCCTTCTTTCAACCACTCCATTTTGTTGAGGAGTTCTTGCTGAAGATGTCTCATGTATAATTCCAAACTCATTGAAGAAATTAGATAAACAAGAATTCAAAAATTCTGTACCCTTATCACTCCTGATTTTAATAATATTAACTCCCTTCTCATTCTGAATTTGTCTGAATAGATCAAGAATCTTGTTCATAGTCTCATTTTTCTTGAAAAGAAATATGACCCAAGTGTATCTAGAAAAGTCATCTACTACAACAAGAGTATATTTCCTTCCACTGAAGCTGAGAGGAGTAACAGGTCCAAACAAATCCATATGAAGAAGTTGCAACACTCTTTCAGATGAGGAGGAGTTAATACTCTTAAATGAGTGTCTAGGCTGTTTACCTTTTTGACAAGCATCACATTTAAGATCAGTTGATAAAAATTTTTCAGGTAATCCCTTAACAAGGTTCTTCTTAGCCAGCTTACTAAGGGTCTTGAAATTCAAATGACTAAGCCTTTTATGCCATAGCCAGCTGACATTTTCTCCACCCTTAGCCATCAGACAAGTATCTTGGGAACAACTATTAAAGTTGGCCACATAGACATTACCCTGTCTGAAGCCAGTTAATAGTACCTTATCTGAGGAATTATCCAAAATATCACATTTATCTCTTGAAAATTTTACAAGAAAACCTTTATCACAAAGCTGAGAAACAGATAACAGATTATGTTTCAAACCTTCAACAAAATATACCTCAGATACCTGAATATCCTTGATAATCAAAGTACCTACACCTTTAGTCTGACCACAATTATTATCACCAAATAAAACTCTTGGACCATCAATGCTTTGAAAATTTGATAACAGCTTCTTGTTATGGGTCATATGTTGTGAACAGCCACTGTCAATGTACCATATTTATCATACCTTTTTGTAAGTAAAGCCATCTGCTCTTTCAGAGATAGATCAGCTCCTACAAACTCTGTTGACACCTTGTCTTCTTTACTGACAAAGGCAACAGATTTGGATGAGGTGCTTGACTCCATCTCATCTTCTTCATCTTCTATCTGAATATCATACTCTAAAGCTTTAAGATGAGAAAATAAAGTATGGTGAGTAATAGAGGATAAATCTTGAGTTGCTTTAAGGATATTGGATTTTTCCCTCCATCTCTTGGTTAATGATCTCAGAATCTTGTTGTTAATCTCCTTCTCTGAATAATTCTTTCCAAGGTCAGCTGCTTTGTTAAGAAGATTGGTCAACCTCATATCAAACTGATCCACAGACTCATTTTCTTTCATCTTGAATGTTTCAAATGTATGCAATACTGACTGTAACTTGTTCTCCTTAACTTGGTCAGATCCTTCACAAACATTAGCTAAGGTTTGCCACATTTCTTTGGTTGTTTTACATCTCTTAACCTTCTCTATCCAATCTTTACTCAAAGTCTCTATGATTTCTGTTCTAGCTACTTGATCAAGATTGTGGACCTTCCTTTCATCATTAGTCAATTCAGAACTCTTCTTCTCTTGCCTAGTTCTTGATTCAGCTACCTTTGCTCCAGTGCTGGTGGCTCCATGGAAAAACTTTATAGGACCTTCCTCAAGAACCTCTTCCATTCTATCATGAATGGCCTTTAGATGATTTTCCATCCTAAATTTCCAATAATCATACTCTTCAATTGAAAATTCAGGCAGATTCCTGGACTTATTACTTTTACCTGAAGACATGATGAAACAAAGACAAAATACTCCACAAAAGCTTATTAGTAGCACTGTTAGGAATGAAAGAAAATGAAGAAAATCAAGATTATTTCAGAATCTTGTTCAAGACCTAAAATCAATATCAGAACAGCTTAACACTGCTCTGATACCACTTGTTGGTCCCGGAGAGTTGAGTTGATTAAAACCTTGAGTAAGCTTTCTAGAACAAAATCTAGAAAGGGGGGGTTTGAATAGATTTTGTAGATTTTTCAAATCTTTCAAAACCAATTCAAAGTATCAGATTAAACACAGCGGATTAAGATTAAATTCTCAACTTCTTATAAGATCAAAAGCAAGGTTGAAATACTGATTTTAGTTAAGATTCTGAATTTAACTCTTGATGTAACACAGTTATAAAATAAACAGAAAATAAAGAAAGCAAGAAATAACACCAGGATTTATAGTGGTTCGGATTTTTAAAAATCCTACATCCACTCTCCTTCCTCAATTTGAAGAAGGGACTCTGCTTACTACTTACTTTCTCACTTCCAGCTTACAACTTACAACTTATACAAATCTTCAATCTCCTAGACTCTTCTTCTAGAAATCTAACTAATACAATGTGTATCGGATTTTGAAGATTACTGGAAAAGTGTTCTAAAAACACTTAGAACTCCTTGAAACTCTCTAGAAACTCTTGTGAAAAGATTGTGAAATCTGAAAAGTGAATTGTGTAAAAAATCAAATATGCATAAGTGTTTTCTCTATACGAAAAATGAAAAACCTAGACCTATATATAAGTCTGAAAAGTCAGTTAGTTTGTTAGTTAGTTCTAACAAACTTGAAACTGCTTAACAAACTTAATCTTGAAAACTGCTTAAAACCTCGGCTGATTCTTCCTACTCGTCTGCAGCTGACTTGGTGAAGATTAGCCTTTCTTATTCTACTCAGCTTATCTTGACCTCGTCTGAGCTCTTCATATTTGTCTCCTGCAAATGACTAGACTTGAGCTTGTCTCCAGATGACTTGTCATTCCTTGTCTCCAGCTGACTTGAACTACTCTTGACCTAGTCTGATCAGCTTCGTACTAGAACTTAGTCTTTAGTTCTACATCATAGTCTTCTCATCTGGAACAGTCTTTTAACTCATCAAAACAATCTTGGTCTAACAATTTCCCCCTTTTTGATGAAGTTAAAACCTATAAGAAGGAAACATACTCACAGCTGAAGTTAGTAATAGATCTAGTTAAATCAATCAGATAGATACAACACAATTTCACACTTCAACATATTTAATTACAATAAGAATTTTAAGTCTTTTAGATTTTTTAGAAGTATTTATTTTTTTTAAAAAAAATTTAACAAAAGATTTTAACTCTGAGATATAAGAATTTCTCAGATGTTTTATACTTAGAAAAAAAATTTTTTAAATTCTGAGATATAAAATTTCTCAGATGATTTATACTTAGAAAAAATTAAGAAATTTTTAATTCTGAGATATAAAATTTCTCAGATTAAAAAAAATTTAAGAAAACTAATACACAAAGTTCATATAAGACAGAATATATTCATTCACAAACATTTACAGATTACAAAATAAGAAGATAATAAGGAAAAGAGAAAAGTTCTTTTATCAGACTCCCCACTGATTGGATTCAGGAATATCCAACCAGGTAAAGACTCTCTTCCTTAGCTTTTTCAACTCCTCCTCGTCTTTTAATCCGGACTCAACCTCGGCTTTGGCAATGATGCCTTTGATCCAGTTCATGTCGACTGAGCCGTCTGGATTTGTCTTGGGTCTTCCTTTTTCATAAGCTGGGGCACAAAGGTCAGCATTGAAGACTTTATCTGCTTCGATCAACAGCCTCTGATAAAGATCATTGTCTTCCTTTTCGATCCACTCATGCCATCTCAGATCCTCGTCTTGAGCTGCTGAATCAGAGTTCTTCAAGATGTACCAATAATACATCCATCTGGCCTCTAGATTCTTCTTTTTATATTCCTCAGAATATTTTCCAATGACGACCTTAGGTGGATTGAGTGACCGATGGTATGGCCTAAAGTCTCGCCTCCGTCGCCTTCCTTCATTTCCCACTTCCTCATATCTCGACTCCATCTCATCTCCAATCCTTTGCTCTTCTTTTTCAGCTTCTTTCTTTCCCTTTCTCCATAGAAAGCCTGCTCTCTCATGATCCTGCTGATCTGTTCTTCAGATAGGTTAGAGTAGTCAGGCTCCCTCTTTCTTTTCTCAGAAGCTGTGAGCTTTGGACTTAGCATTTTTGGCTCTTCTATCAGCTTCTCTTTCCCTTTTCCTTTTACCTCAGCTGCTGCTTTCCCAGATTCTTTAAGCTTTGCCAGCAGCTGAGCAGTCTTGTCTTCTTCCTCCTTCTTCCTCCTTGCCTCATCCTCTCTGGCAGCTTCCTCCAATTGGCTGACCCTCAGCTGAAGTACAGCCAGCTCATCGGATTTGATTTGAGCTTCCTCCCTGGCTGCCTTCAACTCAGCTGTGCTGGCTTTAGTATCAACTTCAGCTCTAGTCTCGTACACAACAGCTGTGAGGGTCTGCTCTCTTTCTTTCACCTTTTCTTCCCCCTTTTTAACTTCATCAGCCAGGGTAGTCAGCTTCGTTTCCAGATCATGACATTTGACTCTGAAGTCTGACTTGTCCATGGCCAATGAGTCTACTACAATCGCATTGTAGTCTGTCACCTGGTTTCTCAACCCTTGTACCTCCTCCTCCAAGGCTTTCACCTTCTCAGCAAGAACAGAGTTAGTAATAGAAGTAATCTTATCAACGAGATTTACCTCTACTTTCCTCATGTTGATGATCATTGCTTCAGTGACTGCTTTCACCATCTTCCTTGTCTTCTTCTTCATCTTTTTAGCAAAGGTTTGTTTAACCTTCTTCTCCATTTGAGCTATGTGGAAGTTATGGCTGCAGTGGGGCTAAGATCACTATCCTCATCCTCAGAAGAGGATTCGGATGAAGAGGAAGGGGAAGTGTGGGGTTCAGAGATTTGGGGGAGAGGGACGGGTGAACTCACCTGAATGTCCTCCAGGAAGGAATAAGAAGGAATTTTTATTTCAGGTGGAGGTGTGGTTTGTGTTGGAGAAGTGGAAGGTTGAATTTCAGGTGTGGTCAGGATGGTTTCAGGTTGAGTGGTGGTGGGGAGGGTTTCAGATTGAGTTTGGACTATGGGAGTTGGACTGGTTATTTGGGGCAACTGTGGCTGTTGAAGAGGCTCAGAGGTGCCAGCCGGGCACACCTCTTCATTGCCAGGAGGAGAAATAGATAAAGGGGGAGAGAGAGTGGTACCTTCCTCCTGAATAGGAGAGAGTGCAGCTTCATTGGCTGGAGAGGGTGGTAGATCTAGTTGTGTGACCTCGGCTGCAATCTCCAGAACTGGAACCTCTTCAGATAGGAGGGTAGAGGTTTCTGTCTGACGACCGGAACTGCCAGAAGATTCAGATGTCCTGGAGGCCCTCCTCTGAAGAATAAACTGATTGTCTTCATCGGAGTCCTCATCTGATTGTTGGCTAGTGGTTGGCTCAGCTACAGGTGCCCTATCTGCAGCTCGAACTAGCCTCCTCCTTGATCTCCTCCTTGTTGGAGACCTTACAGAAGCTGTTGCCTCCTCAGCTGTTACTTCTATAATAGCTGGCTCATCGGCAGTTTGAGCTTCTGCAGCTGGCTCGGCTACCCCAGCTGCTGGAGGTTGGGGTTCAGTTGCTTGCCTCTGTACTCCTGCTGCAGCCAGGCGCTCCCTTTGCCTCTGAGCATCATCAGACTCATCATCCGAGTCAGGCAATCCTCCAATCCATTCATCTTTAGTTAGTAACCCTTTCTGCTTTGAATATTTTTTCAATCCTTCCCTTGATTCAAATCTTTTATTCAGCCCTTCCATCAACACTGTAATCTTATTAAAAAGACTCACAGTTGAAGTGACTGTCCAGTCTCCATTGGTTGGATTAAATAGTAATCTCAGCTTTTCCTCCTTCAACCTTCTAAACAAAACATCTACCCAGTCTACCTGAACTCTATCAACAATGGCTCTCATACAACACAATCGTGACTTTGTCACTCCATCATGGGAGCTTTGATCTCCTAGGATTGACTTGGTTACGATTGTCATGATGAGCACTGAATCTCCTCCTTAACATATGTTTTTTCAGATCCCTCCTAACTCCCCTATATGTAACCCTAGCAAAAATATCGAAAGATTCTTCCCAATCATTTTCTTTATAAACTAAAGGATTTACCCCTGCCAAGGATGTATCCAGAATCCTTGTGACGTCCTCCTTTGAGTACTCCAGTTGAGTACCTTCAACAGACGTTTTGAAGCCATCCTCTGTGAATTCACAACGTGCTAGAAATTCTGCTCCTATGAAATCAGCAGTTTTGTTCAGAGGAGATTTAAGCGAACAAAATCCACGTAGTCTTGAAGCTTCTAAAAGATCGATGATTTCTCTGGATTCTCTGTCGTTTGTAGTCTCGAAGTCTACATACATCTCGGCTTTTAATTTGTTTTTGACAGAATTAGTAAGCATTTTAAAATCAGAATTTGAGGCGGTAATATAAGAAGGGGGTTTAGGAGTTTGGGAAGAAGAGGATGCCATTGGGAAGTTTTTGATTTTGAAAAGAGTTTGTCAATATACTCAGATTTTCTGAGAATGGAAAGAAAAAAAATTTAGGGAAGAAGAAGATATATTTATAAGGGGGAAAGATTGGAAAGAGAAACCGCCATTTTTTGAAAATATGAATTAATCTCAGCCTTTTATTTAAAAAGTTTTTATTGAGTGTTAATCAACGGTTAAAAATAAAGATAAACGATTAGGATTCAGCGCGTGAATTGTAATCGCCTTCGGAATGCGTAAATAGTTACTTTATAGACTGTTGATTTGACCGATATAGGTTACTTTATTCAGAGAAGTAAGTATACCTGACGTCAGCCATGTGCTATCTTACTTCAACTGAAGGTTTACTAAACAGATGGGTTTGAAAAACAGATCAGCTTAAAACAGATAAGTTTTAGAAAGTCATCTGATAGAGTAACATGTCTGATCCTGAAAACCAACAGTTTAAATGTAACTTTTTAGCAATTTTCCAACCAAGTATTAAACAAAATAAACTCGGATTTACTTTTCTAAAACATATTTTTAAGAAACAAAAATAGACTCAGGTTTAAGAATTAAGGATCTTTGAATAAAAGAATGAAACAGTGTTATACGTGACTGTTTACGCAAAAAAACATAAACTCAAAAGAAACCATCGAAGCTTAAGATAAATCGAGATAGGATGTAAATAGTCATCTGTTTTCTTCAGGAGTTCGGTGACTATTATGTCCTTATGCGATTTACTCAATGTCGACAAGCAATTATCAATTCGGATAAGGTCAATATGACTAATCCTTGATTCTTGATTCCTAAAAGGAGATCAATGATATCAGCTACCTGATTGCCCTTTGACACATATCTAGTCTGATAATTCTTTCTAGACATTAATTTAAAGAAAGGAGAAGAATGAGAAAACAAATGCACACAAATTTAGAAATCAGCTAAAGATGCATCAAGTAATCCTAATTCTAAGCACATTTCTTTAAACCTAGACTCAGCTAATGGTTTTGTAAGAATGTCGACTTTTTGTGATTCAGTGGCAATTTTCTCAATTCTAATGTCATTCTTTTCAACATGATCCCTAATGAAATGATGCCTAATATCTATATGCTTGCATCTAGAATGTAAAACAGGATTGTAAGTCATTGCTATTGCACTATTACTATCACAGTAAATAGGAACAAAGTGATGTTTGAATATTGTAGTCTCTAAGTCTGTTGACTAATCCAGAGGAGTTGAGAGCAACAACTTCGGCTGCCATGTACTCGGCTTTGGTTGTGGAGGTGGCAACAGATGTCATTTCTTAGATAACCAAGAGATTAATTTGTTGCCTAAGAATTGACAGGTTCCAGTGGATTTCCTATCAATCTTACATCCTCCAAAGTCTCGAATCAATAACCTGTTAGCTCAAAGTTGTCATCACCGGGTACCATAACCCTACTTGTAAGGTTCCTTTGAGATATCTAAGAATTTTCTTAGCAGTCTCCAGATGAGTTTTCTTGGGATTAGACTGGAATCTTGCACATACCCCAACTGCAAAGGCTATGTCTGGCCTACTTGAAGTGAGATAAAGAAGAGATCCAATCAGTCCACGATACTCCGTTGCATCAGTGGGTATCCCCTGCTCATCTGAATCCATTGAGAAGTTAGTTGCCATAGGTATTTTGACTTCTCTGCTAGTAATCATTCCAAATTTCTCAATCAGATCCTTAACATACTTAGACTGATGTAAAAATATACCCTTACTCATCTGTTTAATTTGGAAGCCTAGAAAGTATGTCAATTCTCCCATCATTGACATTTCAAACCTGTTTTTCATGAGAAAGCTAAACTCTTCATATAATTTCAGATTAGGTGAACCAAAAATTATGTCATCTACATAAATTTGAACTAATAAGATGTTGCCATCTACTTCCTTTCTAAACAAAGTTCTATCAATCTTACCTTTAGAAAAACCATTTGATGTCAAGAAATCAGATAGAGTATCATACCAAGCTCGGGAGCTTGTTTGATCCATATAGAGCTTTGTTGAGTTTATAGACCTTGTTATTGATCTTAAAACCCAGGAGGCTGTTCTACATAGACCTCTTCAAGTAACACACCATTAAGAAAAGCAGACTTAACATCCATTTGAAAAACTTTGAAAGACTTATATGCAAAGAAATGCCAAGAACAATCTTATTGCCTCTAATCTGCAATTGGAGCATAGGTTTCATCATAGTCTATTCCCTCGATGTGAATAACCTTGTGCAACCAGTCTTGCCTTATTTCGAACAATAATATTGTTCTCATCTGTTTTATTTTTAAACACCCATTTGGTGCCTATAATCTTTTCGTGTAAGGGTCTTTCCACTAGATCCCATACATTTTGTCTTTCAAACTGATGCAGTTTCTTCCGCATGGCTGTTATCCGATTTGGGTCGATAATGCTTCCTCAATAGACTTGGGTTCAAGAAGCGATACATAACAACCGAAAAGACTTTCGAGTCTAACATCATTCGTGGTGCACACTACTAGATGGATCTCCTATAATCTGATCAGATGGATGATAACTTCTCATCCTTTTGCCTATATGAGGAGAAGTATCCTCATCTTGAGTCTCGATCGGCAACTCATCCGACTCAACCTCACTGACGTTCCCCCTTCATCGGTTGACTCGTCTTTGATCGGTGATGTCAAAGGTGTCGATTCGAAGGAGTCGATCGGAAGTTGTCTTCGATTATCGATGGGGATTCTTCTTCATCCGATTCTGAATCAAGAGTAGGTAGATAAAACAGTTCTATGTTTATTCTTGGATAATTCAATTTTATCTAGATTTTCAGAAATTTGATTCACTTTATCCGAGAAGGAATACAACTCATCAAAAACAACATGAGGAGTTTCCTCCACACAAAGGGTTGTCTTGTTAAAAACTCTAAATGCCTTTGAAGTATTAGAATATCCTAAGAATATTCCATCACCGCTTTAGCATCAAAAGTTCTTAACTTAGATTTCCCATTGTTATGAATGAAACACTTACAACCAAAAGCTTTGAAGTATGAGATCCTTGGAATCTTACCCTTCCAAATCTCATAAGGAGTCTTACCCTTATCTTTGACAACTAAGCACTGTTTCGAGTATAGCAAGCCGTGTTAATAGCTTACGCCCCGAGAACCTATGAGGGGTATTATACTCACCAACATGCTCGGGTTGCTTCCTTCAAAGTTCTATTCCTTCTTTCAACCACTCCATTTTGTTGAGGAGTTCTTGCTGAAGATGTCTCATGTATAATTCCAAACTCATTGAAGAAATTAGATAAACAAGAATTCAAAATTTTGTGCCCTTATCACTCCCGATTTTAATAATATTAACTCCCTTCTCATTCTGAATTTGTCTGAATAGATCAAGAATCTTGTTCATAGTCTCATTTTTCTTGAAAAGAAATATGACCCAAGTGTATCTAGAAAAGTCATCTACTACAACAAGAGTATATTTCCTTCCACTGAAGCTGAGAGGAGTAACAGTCCAAACAAATCCATATGAAGAAGTTGCAACACTCTTTCAGATGAGGAGGAGTTAATACTCTTAAATGAGTGTCTAGGCTGTTTACCTTTTTGACAAGCATCACATTTAAGATCAGTTGATAAAAATTTTTCAGGTAATCCCTTAACAAGGTTCTTCTTAGCTTGACTTACTAAGGGTCTTGAAATTCAAATGACTAAGCCTTTTATGCCATAGCCGGTGACATTTTCTCCACCCTTAGCCATCAGACAAGTATCTTGGGAACAACTATTAAAGTTGGCCACATAGACATTACCCGTCTCGAAGCCGGTTAATAGTACCTTATCTCGAGGAATTATCCAAAATATCACATTTATCTCTTGAAAATTTTACAAGAAAACCTTTATCACAAAGCCGAGAAACAGATAATGATTATGTTTCAAACCTTCAACAAAATATACCTCGATACCCGAATATCCTTGATAATCAAAGTACCTACACCTTTAGTCCGACCACAATTATTATCACCAAATACAACTCTTGGACCATCAATGCTTTGAAAATTTGATAATGACTTCTTGTTATGGGTCATATGTTGTGAACAACCACTGTCAATGTACCATATTGAAGCTAAGATCTCTTCCTTAAGTGATGATCCTGTGAATCTGTGAAACAGATTAGTTTTGAGGTACCCTAGTGATCTTGGGTCCTTTTGGGTCAAGAATCACTTTAGGAATCCAAACAAACATCTCATCTGCAGACGATAAGTCGACTTCGATTTTTTCTACCAAATCATGTCTACAATAATATCATTTTTAAATGACAACTTGTTGTATTCAGATTGGGTAATTTTCCTAAACTTAGGAAATGTAGGATAGCATTTGCTCCTTCCATCAAAAGAATTATAATAAGAGAATCTTCTTATTTTGGTTCTTGGATTCCTTCTAGTCTGATAGGAATTCTTCAGCTGAATTCTCGGTTTCAGACTGGAAGCTGTAGTCCTTATCTGACTAGTTGGTTTCCATGGACCAATTTTAATATCCTTTGATTGAATAGATGCTTTCACAAATTCCCTAGGTTTTCGAACATCTGATTTATTGTACCTATCATAACCAAGTCCTGTCTTATCATGAGATTTCTGGGAAGTATTAAAGATATGATCTATTACTGATTGTGAATTATTAAGCTGACTAATTTTGAAGACAAGCTTCTCATTGTCTTTCTTAATTAATTCATTTTCAGCACAGATTACTTCAAATTTATTTTTAAAGTTTTCAGTTCATTTTCTAACCTTTCAGGTAAGCTGGCTGATGTACTGGCTTCAGTCTGATGAAAACATTCCCCCTTGAATGTTTCCTCAGTCTCAAAGCTGTTCATCACCTGCTTGCCTTTATTTAGAATCAATCGATCCTTTAAAAATAAATTCTCTGTCTCACTTTGTTTATAAGCAGCTAAAGATGTCTTTAAATCTCTCAATAATTCATGTATAACGGTTTGGTCATGATCGGATGCGATCGACAAGAATCATTATCCGAAGATGAATAGTAGATTACCTCATTAGCCATGAGACAGATCTCATCATCGATCCAAAATCAGATGAGGATGATGAAGATGATGATGATTTCTTTGGCTCTTTTTCTTGACCAACAAAGCTCTTTGATCTCGCAAATCTCCTGTCTCTTTTCTTCCTCTTCTCTTCCCTTTCTTTAGGAGTCGATTGAGGACAAGTCATAGCTGAAATGTCTCGGCTTGTTGCAAGTATAGCAAATGTCACTCCTATCTCGATGCGGGACTGGAAGTATTTCTTCTAACAGGTGATCTGTATCTTCTTGTGCAGCTCTTGTTTTTGTCATCATCTCAAGATTTGTCTACCTTCCTCTCTCGATCACGGATCTTTGTCTATCTCTACCTGCAAATCTCAATTTATTTCTCTTATACTTCATTCTCAATTTATCATACCTTTTTGTAAGTAAAGCCATCTGCTCTTTCAAGGATAGATCAGCTCCTACAGCCTCTGTTGACACCTTGTCTTCTTTTCTTGACAAAGGCAACAGATTTGGATGAGGTGCTTGACTCCATCTCATCTTCTTCATCTTCTATCTGAATATCATACTCTAAAGCTTTAAGATGAGAAAATAAAGTATGGTGAGTAATAGAGGATAAATCTTGAGTTGCTTTAAGGATATTGGATTTTTCCCTCCATCTCTTGGTTAATGATCTCGAGAATCTTGTTGTTAATCTCCTTCTCTCGAATAATTCTTTCCAAGGTCATTTGCTTTGTTAAGAAGATTGGTCAACCTCATATCAAACTGATCCCATGAGACTCATTTTCTTTCATCTTGAATGTTTCAAATGTATGCAACACTGATCAGTAACTTGTTCTCCTTAACTTGGTCGATCCTTCACAAACATTAGCTAAGGTTTGCCACATTTCTTTGGCTGTTTTACATCTCTTAACCTTCTCTATCCAATCTTTACTCAAAGTCTCTATGATTTTCATTTCTAGCTACTTGATCAAGATTGTGGACCTTCCTTTCATCATTAGTCAATTCAGAACTCTTCTTCTCTTGCCTATTCTTGATTCATTTGCCCTCTGCTCCAGTCTTTGGTGCCTCCATGGAAAAACTTTATAGGACCTTCCTCAAGAACCTCTTCCATTCTATCATGAATGGCCTTTAGATGATTTTCCATCCTAAATTTCCAATAATCATACTCTTCAATTGAAAATTCAGGTGATTCTGGACTTATTACTTTTACTCGAAGACATGATGAAACAAAGACAAAATACTCCACAAAAGCTTATTAGTAGCACTGTTAGGAATGAAAGAAAATGAAGAAAATCAAGATTATTTCAGAATCTTGTTCAAGACCTAAAATCAATATCGTAATGACTTAACACCGCTCCGATACCACTTGTTGGTCCCGGAGAGTTGAGTTGATTAAAACCTTGAGTAAGCTTTCTAGAACAAAATCTAGAAAGGGGGGGTTTGAATAGATTTTGTAGATTTTTCAAATCTTTCAAAACCAATTCAAAGTATCGATTAAACACAAATGATTAAGATTAAATTCTCAACTTCTTATAAGATCAAAAGCAAGGTTGAAATACCGATTTTAGTTAAGATTCTGAATTTAACTCTTGATGTAACACGATTATAAAATAAACAGAAAATAAAGAAAGCAAGAAATAACACCAGGATTTATAGTGGTTCGGATTTTTAAAAATCCTACATCCACTCTCCTTCCTCAATTTGAAGAAGGGACTCTGCTTACTACTTACTTTCTCACTTCCAGCTTACAACTTACAACTTATACAAATCTTCAAATCTTCAATCTCCTAGACTCTTCTTCTAGAAATCTAACTAATACAATGTGTATCGGATTTTGAAGATTACTGGAAAAGTGTTCTAAAAACACTTAGAACTCCTTGAAACTCTCTAGAAACTCTTGTGAAAAGATTGTGAAATCTGAAAAGTGAATTGTGTAAAAAATCAAATATGCATAAGTGTTTTCTCTATACGAAAAATGAAAAACCTAGACCTATATATAAGTCTGAAAAGTCAGTTAGTTTGTTAGTTAGTTCTAACAAACTTGAAACTGCTTAACAAACTTAATCTTGAAAACTGCTTAAAACCTCGGCTGATTCTTCCTACTCGTCTGCAGCTGACTTGGTGAAGATTAGCCTTTCTTATTCTACTCAGCTTATCTTGACCTCGTCTGAGCTCTTCATATTTGTCTCCTGCAAATGACTAGACTTGAGCTTGTCTCCAGATGACTTGTCATTCCTTGTCTCCAGCTGACTTGAACTACTCTTGACCTAGTCTGATCAGCTTCGTACTAGAACTTAGTCTTTAGTTCTACATCATAGTCTGCTCATCTGGAACAGTCTTTTAACTCATCAAAACAATATTGGTCTAACAAGAACAGTTGAGACTGAGTCCGAGTACTAAGCTGATCAGACTAGGTCATCAACTGAGCAAGTCAGCTGAAGACTGGAAAGTTACAAGTCGTCTGGAGACAAGTTCAAATCTAGTCATCTGCAGGAGACAATTATGAAGAGCTCAGACGAGGTCAAGACAAGCTGAGTAGAATAAGAAAGACAAGTCTTCACCAAGTCAGCTGCAGACGAGTAGGTTAAGATCAGCTGAGGAGCAAACGGTTTTCAAGATTAAGTTTGTTGAGCAGTTTTCAGTTCGTTAGAACTGACTAACAAACTAACTGTCTTTTTAGACTTATAAATAGGTCTAGATTTTCATTTTCATTAATTATTCAACTTTGCACATATTACAATTCACGATTACTCTCGATTTTCAGATTTCATAATAAATTCACAAGTTTTCAAAAGAATTTTTCAAATCAATTCTAAGTGTTTATAGAACACTTTACCTGTAATCTTCAAATTCCACTACTCACTGTAATAGTTAGATTCAAGAGAAGAAGTTAGGAGTTGTGAAGATCTGAAGGAATTTGTAAGCTGTAAGTTGTAAGTCAGATTGTAAGTAAGTAAGTAGTAAGCTGGTCCCTTCTTCAAGTTGGAGAAGGAGAGTGGATGTAGGATTATTCATAATCCGAACCACTATAAAATCTGGTGTTCTTTATTACTTTACTTTACTTTTCTGTCAATTTCAGTTTCCAGTTTATTAATCAAAGAATAATTTCAGAATTGAAGTTACAACTAAAATATCAGGTTGCTTTTGATCTTGATCAAGTTGAGTTTAAAATTGAATTCCGCTGTGCTACTTGAGTTTTTGATTAAGTTTGGAAGATTTGTAAAAAATCTAAAAATCTATTCAACCCTCCCTTCTAGATTTTTCCTAGAAGGTTAATTCAAGTTTTCCAAGATACTCAACTAAGTGGGACCAACAAGAACGTATTCACATAAGATACGTTAGTACGACCCTTCTGTCGAGACATAGCACATAGTAACACAGTAGCAAATAAAATAATCAATCAAGCATAACATTTAAATGTGACAAATACAAGTATAAAAAAAAAATCCACCTGAAATTAATGTCGTCGATGCAATGAATGTAATTGCCTCAAATCCTTGCCTCGCAATTACCGTCAACTACCATAAATAATAATAAAAATAAATCCTCAAATTAAACCTGTAAACTTAAAATTCTCAAAATAATCCTTTTGGTCTCCTATTAATCGAAATCCTAAATATTACTGTAAGCAAGCAAAATTTATTTACCGAATCAAGAAACGACACGTGAAAATTATAAATTATACATTAATTAAATTTATTTAGGAATTTAAATACATTTAATTTCTGAAATAATAAATAGTTGATAATTTAATCAACCCGTCAAATTAATTAGGCTCAATCCAAATGAGTCCTAATAAATTGGATCGGACCTCTAAAGTCCAATAAATCGAATCGGACCTCTAAACCTAATAATCAAATTGGGCCTCTAAAGTCCGATAAATAGAATTGGGCCTCTAAAATCTAATAAATAGAATTGGGTCTCTAAAGCCTAATAATCAAATCGGACCTTTAAAGTCCAATAAATCGAATCGGACCTCTAAAGTCTAACAAATTGAATTGGGCCTCGAAAGCCTAATAATCAAATTGGGCTTCTAAAGTCCAATAAATTGAATTGGGCATCTAAAGCTTAATAATCAAATTGGACCTCTAAAGTCCAATAAATTAAATCGGGCCTCTAAAGTCCAATAAACCGAATTGGGCCGCTAAAGTCCGATAAATTGAATTGTCCTTTAAAATCTAATAAATTGAATTGGTCTTCTAAAGCCCGACAAATCATATCAGGCCCCTAAAGCCCAATAAATTGTATCATATCTAACAAATCAAATCATGAAAGCAATAAAATCTGTAGATATTCTCCGGTCCAACGGGCTAGGCCCATCATACCTAGGGTTTTCACCATCTATAAATAAAGCCTCATTCCGGCCATTCTAGATATACAGAAACACACGGAAAGCATTGAAACACACTGGATTTCAAGCTCTGCAGATTAAGTCCGACAATTCAAAGAGTTTTTCAAGGAGTTCTTCATCAAAATAATGACGTTTGATCCGAGATCAAGGTGCTAAACCTCTCTGATCGGCGTTTCTCCTACAAAATTCTTCAAGTTCTTTGTCTAGAAAACAATGTTTGATCCGAGATCAAGGTGCTAAATCTCTCCGATCGGCGTTTCTCTTGCAGAATTCTTCAAGTTCTTCGTCAACGACGTTTGATCTGAGATCAAGGGACTAAGCCTCTCTGATCGGCGTTTTCTCAACCCCGACAAACTCGAAATTTAAGTCAAAGTCAATCACAAAGAGAGAATCAGAGGAATTTCTAGAGATTGTACCGAACAATCGTTTGATTAAATTAAATTATCTTTGTAATTCTATTTTTCGTTATTTATTTATTAAATACGAAAATTTGTATTTACAATTACCAAACACAATTCTTTATCTCAATAATCTCAAAAACTCTAATACCTTGAATAATTATTTGCAAAACCACCCAGTTAATCCTGAAAACTATAACACCTTTACTCATAATTCACAAAACCACCCAATTAATCTAAATATGGACATTGTGCCACTTAATTTCTAATATTATTAATTAGCCTACTCAATTTCTATTATCAAAACTGATGACCTTTTCATTATCACCTCCAAATCAATTTTCAAAATTAATATGCTTATCTCATGCATTAACTTTATACAAGAGCTAATCTTACATATACTGAATAAAATTTGTAATCTTAATTAATACAACTTAGTGGAAACAAAGTTTCACAAATTATATATCCTCAACCCACATAGATATATATATTCACACCACCAATTAGCCATGTGAATCCATTTAAATAATAAGAGGTATTACGAATTTTAAATAGGATAAATAAATTGGTGGGTGAAGGAAGAAAACGTACCGTACAATAGTTGTGAAGAGAAACGCCGTAACATAAAATATGATATTTGTTGAGTATGAAATCTTCTATGTATAAAACATGGGATTGGGCTTGGGCTTAGTGAGATAAGGACTAATATTTAAATATTAAAATATTTTAAAATCCTTATTAAAAAGATTTAAGAATTTAAAAATAATAAGGAAGAAAATATATATATATATATATATATATATATATATATATATATATATATATATTTGTTGGGTCCCTTTGGAAAGAGTTAATCAAGTAAACAAGATGCCTCCTAGTGATAATCTAGAAGGGGGGGATGAATAGATTATCAAAAACTTTTTCAAGCTTAGATGATCTATCAACTCCAAAAACAATTTTACAGCGGAAACAACTCTTGATTAAACCCAATTTAATTAGGATCTAAAGCTTTATCAGATATTGAATTTGCGATCAAGAAATAATCAATGTAAAACAAGTAAAAACAATAAGAAGAAACAACACAGGATTTATAGTGGTTCGGATCAAATGATCCTATCGTCCACTCTCCTTCTTCAACTTGAAGAAGGGACTCTACTCTTCTTCTTTCTTCTTTCTTACTTTCTTCACTTACAACGTGTATCTTGACCTTACAAGTATGATGCTATCTCTATTTGGCTTTTGAAGATTCAAATGAAATGGTGTTCTCTAAACATTTAAAATCGAATAAACACTAAGTGTGTTCGTGAGTGATGTGTATACAAATGATCGTGGAGAGAGCTTCTAATTCTCGAGAATGATAAAATGTTAATAATCGCTAGAATGCTAAGTTTCTCTTCTTCTATATATGAATATCTGAATTTCTGAACCTATTTATAGATCTTCTGTTGATGACGGTTATAACCTCCTTGTTTCTGTTGAAGATGGTTATAACTGATTAACCAATTCTTGAAACCTCTCCTTGTTCTGTTATAACTGATTCTTGATTTTAACCAACTCCTTAGCTCGTCTGACTTTTTACCCCATCTGATTTTTCACCACGTCTGTTACTTGCTCTTGGTGAGTGTCTTGTTCTTCCTCCTTGTCTGTCTCTGTCGTCGTCTGATTTTCTGTTCTTATCTCCATCTGTCTTTCTTTGAACAACCCTATCTTACTATCCTGTACTTAGTCTATTTTACAAAGATTACATTACATCAGCTGGCTATACATTATCTTTCAGCTGGTCATCTTAGTTTTACACTTTTAACTCATCAAAACTAAGTACATCTTTTTCGTCCTAACAATTTCCCCCTTTTTGATGATGTTAAAACACAGCTCAAGAAAAGAAATGTTAGTACTCTTTTAGAAAGTAAAGATAAACAATTAAGTCATGTAGAACAATCAGTTTTATCAACAGATGACTAGGCAATCATGAATTAGACAATCAGAGCAATTTTCCGTTTACAAACAGATGAGTAAGTATCAGATAATTTGAAAAAATACAGTTAGAATTCTTAATGAGTTTTGAAACAAATTATGTTATAAGCACCGAATAGTTAAACAGATTAGTTTTAAGGAAGTTTAAAGTTAATCAACAGATTCTGAAAGTAGGTCAAAAGTTCTTATTCACACAGTTCATAGCTTCAGCATTCATGCAAGTCAGATAAGATGAGAGAGAAGAAATCTAGTCATACCACCTATTTTCCTCTGGAATCTTAAGCCAGTCAAAGACTCGCTTTTTCAACGATATGGTTTCTCCTCCCTCTGCAAGATCAGCTAAGGATTCAGCTTTGATGATGAGCTGCTTGATCTTCTCCAGGTCCAGACGACCGTCGTTTGTCAGAGGGGGATCCATCTGGGAGTAGGCTGGTGCGACTACATCTGCGTGAAATTCGTCATTTGCAATGTTGACAAGATACTGATATATTTGAGGGTCCTTCTGTTCCAGCCAGTTATGAAAAGCTTCATTTTCATCTAGTCCCCATCTCATGATTTTGCAGACGTGAAACTGGAAGACCCAGTCCACTTCAAAAGGCCTCCACCTTGCCTGGTCTGCCATTAACAGCACTTCCTTGGGGACTACTTCACTTCGATGATAAGGCCGAAGAACTTCTTCCCCCTGCTCATTTTTCTCTCTCTGAACCCACTTTCTAAGAGACCGATCATAGAATTTCTCAGCCGCCTTCTCCTGCTCCCTTCTCTTCTTTGCATCCCTTCGTTTGTACTTCTCCTTCTCCTCTCTCTTCCTTTTCTTGATCTTCTCTTCCTCATCTATCTCAGCTTGGGTTTTCCTTGGAATTTGAGCTGTTTGAGCTGTTCTAGATGATCCAGAAGGAGATGTGATTGGAGCAGGATCTTGCACAGGGGCTTCTTTAATACTGGGTTCAGCTCTTTGTCTTATCTTTTCTGACTTGTCCTTAACTTTCCTCTTCTCCTCCTCAGCTCTCAGCAGCTCTTTAGACAGCTCTTCTATTTTCATATTCAGGGCAATGATCTTGTCATCGTGTTCGTCTATTCTTTTCTTGAGCACACTATCTTCCCCCTTTTTAGCATCAGCAAATCGAGTGTTGCAGATAGTGGCTACTTGTTCAATTTATCCCATTAGTTCATGTCGAACAAGCCCTGTCTTCTGATCTAGCTGATCATATCTCTTCTTTTGAGCTACCTCAGTCCTCTGAAACTCTCCATCGATGAATTACTTAATTATTGTCGTCTGCCTATCTTTCTCCATGGCCAGCTGCATTCTCAGCACCTGATGAAATGAGGCCTCCTTAGCTTTCCAGGCTTCTCTTACTTGATCTTCAACCGAATCCCTGATTTCGGTATAGGCAGAGCGAACGTACTGTTTAACCCATTCATCCTGAGAGTTCATCTCCTTAGCAACTGTCGTCTTTACTGCAGCCATCTGTTCCTCATGTCTGATCTTAGAAAAATAGAGGTCGATTTTTGTCTTTTCTCGGATGGCAGCCTCTATGTTTTCTTTGATAGATGATGTAATGACTTCAGGAATCAGCTGTAGAGCATTCAGACTAGCTCTTTTGAGATTCAACACCTCCTCCTTCAGCGTGTGGAATTCGGATACAGACACAGTCATTGAAGGTCCTACCAAATCTTCAGATGGAGAAGATTGAGTTAGGTCAATCGTCTCCACCGGAATTTCTTCTTCTTCAACCCTAGTTGGAGGAGAATCAACCCAGTGTGCAGTTGTAGTTGGCTCCTCCATCTGTACCTTCGTTGACTGCTCTGTTGGTGCCTCCCCAGCTGTATCCATCTCAGCTGGCTCATCGGCAGCTCCACCCATAGCCATATCCGGCTCTTCTTCAGTTTCCTCTCTTACCAACTCTGGCTCCACTCTCCTTTCTTCCTCTGACTTCTTCTGTGCTTCTTCCGTAGACGGCATGTCTACGAAATATACCCTGTGAAGGATATAATCGAAGAACATGTTCTCAGTTAGGATATCCATGAAGGATTTGAGCTTGGCCTTCTTCAGCACCTCTTTCTCCCAGAAGGACAGGTTGTTTCCTCCAACCTCAGCTATGAGGATAGCTGTCTCCTCAAAGCTTCCTGTCCTTATCCTCCACAGCTGCCATACATCTACCAATTCCTCCAACAGCTCCGGTTCATCAATCAGATTGTGCTCTTTTCTCAGGAGAAATTTCTTCCCAACCACCCGAAGAGATTCCTCCGTTGGTCCCATGACTCCAGTAGGGTTAGGAAGAAGGGAGTATAGATGAGGTTCTGTTTGAGAGGTGGATAGGAAAGAAAATGGGTTGGGTGAGGGTTGTGTTTGTTCTGGACTTTTGAGAGTAGACCGTTTTAGAGGCTCAGAGGCAGCGGCCTTGTCTGCCCCTTCATCGCCTGGGTGGGATGGTGAAGGTTGGGTGTCTTCAGCCTCAGATGAGGAAGAAGATGATGTGGAGGGTTGGGTTTGCTCAGCTTCCTCGGCCTCGTCTCCAGATGAGACTTCCACAGTCTCCTCCTGCCCAGACTTTCCAGCTGCGACACTTCCCCCTTGGGAAGCTGTCCTCTCCTCCTCTTCCTCTTCATTCTCAGCTTCAGTCTCTGTCTTCTCAGATGATGACTCATATGCTAACATCGTCTCCACCTTTTTACCCTTGGCCTTAGAAGCCTTTTTCTTAGGTGATGGAGGTGGGGTGTCTCCTTCTAAGTCTGTTAGCCCGAAGGGTTTCTCATTCTTGATGAGCAGACCCTTCTGCTTTGTGAACTTCTTCACCCCCGTCTCCCAGTCAAGCTTCTTGGTCCCTATCTTCTTCTCTAGTATGATGGTGACCCTGGTCATCATACTAGTTATCTTGGTCAGCGACCATCTAATCAGCTCTTTCGACACCTCTGTCTTCACAAACTTTTTCTTTTCCTCCATTATTCTGGAGTACACCATCTGAGCCCAATTTATCTCTGCCCCGTCTATAATTACTCTCAGACAGCAAATCCTCGGCTTTGTCAGCCCGTCGTGGCTTTGTTGCTCTCCAAGTATACACTTGGTCAGAATGAGCATAAGGAGACGATACTTCCTTCTCAACATCCCCTTCTTTAGGTTTGCAGAGTTGTGTTTCTGCGACTTCCTTGCCATCAATTTGTAGCTATCCAAATACTCCTCCGCCTTGTATATGAATGGGTTGCCGCCGGTGGTGCTTAGGCCAAAAATTTCTCCGATGTCAGCGATAGATACATGAATTTTCCTGCTCTTCCCCAAAGTTCGAATACTAGTTTCTAACCCAGTATCGGTTGCTTTAGCACGGGTCATGAACTCTGCAGCGAGATCATCCAAGGTTTTTAATTTCGAGGGCTTCATCAAACAGTACTGCTTCAATCCTCTGGACTCCAACAACTCTAAAATTTCCCTTGTTTCAGGATCAGTGGAAACATCCCACTCTACGTACATCTCGGATTTGGTACGATCTCTGATGGATTTGAGATTGTATTCATACTTGATTCTGGATTTTTCAGTGTCCGCCATTGAAACAGTTTTGGAAGGTTTTGAGAGGGAAAAGGATTTTTGAGAGAATATGAATAGGTAATTATGTGCGTAAGTTATTATGCACACGTTTTCCTATTTATATGGAAAAATTTAATAATAAACTAATCAAAAACTAATAATGACTGCAAAAGTATAGATTTTGGCTTTCGTGCCAGCATTAAATGCAATTATGCAGATTTATTTTGAAAAGTGCATGAATAATATTAAATATGTCGCGCGTGAACTGTTGACGGTTCATATTTCAGAAACCGCCTCCAATTTGTGCGCGTGAATGTCACTCAGCGTATTTCAAAGCTTTATTTGATAAAATTTTGGGTCCGATAGTAACTTCTTTGACAAGAAGTAACTTGATTTGTAAAATTTTTCAGTTAATTGGAGAGATAAACTGAAATATTATCTCTTTTTATTTTCAAAAGTATATCTTTTAAAAACGAACCCTTTATAAAATTTTAAAAATAAATTTCAAAAAGAGATACTGAGTGAATTCAATTTTTGAATAATTAACTGATTATGAAATTAAATTCACATATTAATTATGTGATTTAATAAACATAATTTTTAAATACAAAAAGTTAGAAAACCTCCCTGTGATTTTAATCATGTCTGGATTGAACATTGACTGCCCTTCTCTGTGCATCGGATTAGATGAGATATGCCTTATTCACTTAACTAAAGATTTTTAGAATCTGACTTTAAATTTTCCTGAAATCAAAAACACTTGAGCAAACTTATTAGTATCTTTTGTGAGTAATTCAGACAAGGTACATATAATCATCTGTCTTTTAATCAATCAGCTGATTATTATGTATTTGTCTGTATTACTTCAGGTCTAGACAAGTAAATATCAAGTTAGTTTTAAAATCAATAGATGAATCCTTGATTCTTGATTCCTTAAAGGAGATCAATGATATCAGCTCTATGATTATCCATGTAATTTTTAACAAGTCTGATATTACTTTCTAAACATAATGTTATAAATGTGAGACAAAAAGACAATCAATAATGGAAAGATTATAGATCAGCTAAGGTAGCATCTAATAATCCTAATTCTAATGAAAGATCTTTGAACCTTGTCTCCGCTAGTGGTTTTGTTAAAATGTCTGCTCTTTGATAATCAGTCAGAATCTTCTCTAGTCTAATATTACCTTTTTCCACATGATCTCGGATGAAGTGATGACGAATATCAACATGTTTGCACCTGGTATGTAAGACTGGGTTCTGGGTAATAGCTATAGCACTATTACTATCACAAAAGATTGATACATCTTTGGTGATAATGTTATAGTCCCTTAGCTGTTGACTGATCCAGATCAGCTGTGAGTAACAACTCCCAGCTGCCATGTACTCAGCTTCAGTAGTAGAAGTAGCTACAGAGGTTTGTTTCTTAGACAACCATGAAATCAGCTTACTTCCCAGAAATTGGCAAGTTCCAGATGTAGATTTCCTATCTATCTTACACCCACCAAAATCTGAATCTGAGTATCCTGACAACTCAAAGTTATCGTCAGCTGGATACCACAGCCCTACATAGATTGTACTTTTCAAATACTTTAGAATCTTCTTTGCAGCTTCAAGATGACTCTTCTTAGGTTTAGCTTGAAAGCGTGCACATACACCCACTGCAAAAGAAATGTCAGGTCTACTAGCAGTTAAGTATAAAAGAGAGCCAATTAAACCTCTATACAGTGTCTGATCGGTGTCTTCCCCTTTCTCATCTGGATCCATTGAAAAATTTGTCATCATAGGTATCTTGGCTTCGCGGCTGGTACCTATTCCAAATTTTTCAATAAGGTCTTTGGTGTATTTTGCTTGACTTATTCCTTTCTTTGTCTGCTTAATTTGAAGTCCGAGAAAGTATGTCATCTCTCCCATCATGGACATCTCAAATCTGTTCTTCATAAGATGACTAAATTCTTCACACAAGATTAGATTAGTTGATCCAAAAATAATATCATCAACATAGATTTGAACTAACAAGAGACCTTTATCAGGTTCTTTCCTAAATAAAGTTCTATCTATCTTACCTTTTACAAAACCATTTTGAGTTAAATATTCAGATAAGGTATCATACCAAGCTCTAGGTGCTTGTTTAAGTCCATATAGAGCTTTCCTTAGTTTATAAACCTTGTCTCCGTTGACAAAGCCAGGGGGTTGATCTACATAAACTTCCTCAGCAATGACTCCATTTAGAAAAGCAGATTTCACATCCATTTGGAACACAGTTAATCTTTTATAAGCAGCATAAGCTAAGAACAATCTTATGGCTTAAAGACGAGCAACTGGTGCAAAGGTTTCATCATAATCAATTCCCTCTGATTGTGAATAACCTTGTTCAACCAATCTAGCCTTATTTTTTACCATAATATTGTTCTCATCTCTTTTGTTCTTAAAAACCCATTTTGTTCCAATAACTTTTTGATGATGAGGTCTTTCAACAAGCTCCCATACATCTTGTCTTTGAAATTGATTTAATTCTTCTTGCATTGCATTTATCCAATTTGAGTCAGTTAGTGCTTCAGTAATAGATTTAGGTTCAAGCAATGATACATAACAACTAAACAGACAGTCTTGGTTTATCTGTGTCCTTGTCTGGACTCCAGAATCTAAACTTCCAATTATCTGTTCAGCTGGATGATAAGTCAATACTCGTTTACCTTTATCTTTTACTGAGTATGAAGTCTTATCTGAAATATTTTCATCAATTAGTTCTGTATTACCTTCAGAAATATCTTCTAGTCCAACTGGTAGTGTAGTTGTCTGATCAGATGACATGGAAGAACTCTCAACCTCCTTATCTTTATTTGAGTCTGATGTGTCTTCCTCATCTGATTCTGACTCTGGTAAGTAGAACTTGACTGATTTCTTGATATTTATTCTGTTGAGGTCTTCAGCTATCTTGGTGACATCATCTGTGCTTTCAGACTTGAAAGAAGTTTCGTCAAAAATAACATGTGGTGTTTCTTCCACACATAATGTAATCTTATTAAAAACTCTATATGCTTTGGATACAGATGAGTATCCTAAGAATATCCCTTCTGCAATCTTAGCATCAAAAGTTCTTAATTTAGATTTTCCATTATTATGGATGAAACACTTACAACCAAATATATGGAAATATGAAATTTTTGGTATTCTACCCTTCCATATTTCATAAGGAGTTTTGCATTTATCTTTCACAATTAAACACTGTTTTGAACAAAACATGCAAAGTATTAATGGCTTACGCCCAAAACTGTGTGGAGTGTCATACTCGAGATAACATCGTCCTTGCAGGCTTCCTTCAAGGTTCTGTTTCTCCTTTCTACAACTCCATTTTGCTAGGGTGTTCTTGCAGATGATGTTTCATGTGCTATACCATTCTCAAGTACAATAGTTAGTAACAAACGAATTTAGAAACTCAAGTACCTTTATCACTTCTAATCTTGACAATATTTAGTCCTTTTTTATTTTGAATTCTTTTGAGGAATTCTGGAATTTTTGTTCTGAGTCTCATTCTTTTTGTACAAGAAAATAACCCAAGTGAATCTAGAAAAATCATCTACAATCACTAAAGTATACTTTCTTCCACTAAAACTCGAGGTGTAACTGGACCAAAAAGATCCATGTGTAAAAGTTCCAAAATCCTTTCTCAAGCGAGGACCATTTATTGTTTTGAAAGAAGTTTTGGTCTGCATTTCCCTTTTTGACAAGCATCACAAATATGATTTTCGAAAATATTTTATCTGGAAGTCCTTTGACTAAAGATTTTCTTGCTATTTTGTCAAGAGTTTTGAAATTTAAATGACTAAGACGTTTATGCCATAGCCAACTTAAATCTTCTGAACTCTTAGCAATAAGACAAGTATCCTTAGGGCAACTCTTGAAATTTGCAACGTAGATATTACCTTGTCTGACTCCAGCAAGTAAAACATTTTCGTTTAAACCATCCAAAATATAACATGCATCATGAGTGAATTTTACACAATATCCTTTGTCACAAAACTGTGAGACAGATAATAGATTATGTTTCAATCCTTCCACAAAATAAACTTCATTAACCTGGACATCTCCAATCATTAGAGTTCCAACTTCTTTGGTTAGACCAAAATTGTTGTCACCGAACATTACCCGAGGTCCATCTATTGTCTGATAGTTAGAAAGAAGTCTTTTCTCATAAGTCATATGCTTAGAACATCCACTGTCTATATACCAGATGACTTCAAGAACATCTTCTCGTTCAACTATCTCCTTATTTCCCTGCAACCACAAAATTAATTTTTAGGTACCCTTTGTGTATTGGGTCCTTTCTCGTTAAGTTGATACTTAGGTATCCAGATAAACACATCCAAGTTTTTCAAAACCAATGATTGAATCTTGCAACCATATCTGTCTACTAATATTAGACTGTCTAGATCAATTTTTTTTAATTGATCTCTAGTGATTGTCTTATATTTTGGAAAGAATGGATATGACTTGCTTCTTCCATCAAAACCATTATACTTTGGAAATGACTTTGATTTAGTCTTTAGATTTCTTTTGGAAACATTTCTCCTCGTCTGTGTTTTCTCTTTAGAAATATCAGATGAGGTGATTTGCTCCTTAGATTTCTTTGGACTAAGTTCTGTCTTTTCCATAGTCTTAGTGGCTTTGACAAAAACTCTTGGTTTGATAGGATCATTCTTCTTGTTCCTATTAAAACCCAATCCAGTTTTATCAATAGGCTTTTGAGAAGTACTGAAGATGTTATCAATTGTAGACTGAGAATTATTAAGATATCCTAACTTGAGATTCAATTCTCTGTTAGTTTTTTTAAAATTCTCATTCTCCATATTGATATCTGAAAATTTAATTTTTAAAGCACTCAATTCTTTTTCCAACTTCTTGGTTTCTTCAGATGAGGAACTAGTAGTAGTCTTAGATTGACATTCCCCCTTGAATGTACAATCCAGATTTTTTCTTGTCCCTGTCTGATGTTCCTTTGTTAGATTAAGAATTTGATCCTTTAAACTTAAATTTTCAGTCTCTATCTGTTTATAAGCAGATAAAGCTGTCTTCAGATCTTTTAGAAGCTTGTTAATAAGACATGGATCAGATTCAGACAAGTTATCATTATCATTGTCTGAGGATGAGTAATAGTTTACCTCTTTAGCCATTAGGCAAATGTCATTGTCTGACCCGAAACTAGATGAGGATGAGGATGATGATGTCTCATGTGTTTCCTCCTTTTCTGCTAAAAGAGCTCGTTGATCTGCATACCTCCTATCCCTTTTCTTTCTCTTTTCTTCTCTCTCTCTAGGAGTAAGTTGAGGACAATCATAGCTAAAGTGACCGGGTTTATTGCAGGTATAACAGATATCTCCTCTATCTGATTTTGGACTATTCTCTCCTCGTCTGATTGGTGATTTATACCATTTCACTGGATCCTTCTTTTTGTCATTATCTGAATACTTCTCTTCCTTGTCTGATTTATAATTTCGACGATTAAACCTGTCTCTTTTGTTCCTTTTATACTTCATCTTGAGTCTCTCATATCGTCTGGTTAATAGTGTCATTTCCTCCTTAACTGACAAATCTAATGCCTTAGAAATCTTGTCAGAATCTTGTTGATGAAGGAATGCCACAGTTTTTCCGGATGTAGATGACTCTGCCTCATCTTCTTCATCTTCAATGTGTATATCATATTCCAGTGCTTTAAGATGAGAAAATAGAGTGTGATGTGATATAGTCGACAGATTCTGTGTTGCTTTGAGAATATTAGCTTTCTCCCTCCATCTTTTGCTCAATGATCTGAGTACCTTGTTGTTAATTTCTTTCTCAGTGTAGGTCTTACCCAAATCGTGACTTTGTTCACAAGATTAGTCAGTCTCACGTCCAATTGATCCACAGTTTCTCCATCCTTCATTTTGAACGTGTCAAATGCATGTAAGACGGACTGCAGTTTATTTTCTTTAACCTGATCTGACCCTTCACAAACACTTGCAAGAGTCTCCCACATATCCTTAGCAGTTTTACATCTTTTAACCTTTTCTATCCAATCCTTGCTTAAAGTTTCAATGATTTCAGTTCTTGTAACTTGATCCAAATTGTGAATCTTCCTTTCATCGTTTGTCAATTTAGCACTCTTCTTTTCTTGTTGACTTCTTGTAACAGAAGATTCAGCTCCAGTGCTAACAACTCCATGATAAAATTTTATTGGACCTTCCTCAAGAACCTCTTCCATGCGGTCATGAATGGCCTTCAAATGATTCTCCATTCTGAACTTCCAATAATCATATTCTTCGATAGAGAACTCTGGCAAACTCCTGGTTTTCTTACTTTTAACAGAAGACATCGTAATTTAAGATACTAAAAGATAACTTATCAGAAATGTTAGTGAATCAATAATAAGAAATCAGATTTCAACAAGAACTCAGAAATTTCAAGACCACAAATCTTTTATCAGAACAGCTTAACACTGCTCTGATACCACTTGTTGGGTCCCTTTGGAAAGAGTTAATCAAGTAAACAAGATGCCTCCTAGTGATAATCTAGAAGGGGGGGATGAATAGATTATCAAAAACTTTTTCAAGCTTAGATGATCTATCAACTCCAAAAATAATTTTACAGCGGAAACAACTCTTGATTAAACCCAATTTAATTAGGATCTAAAGCTTTATCAGATATTGAATTTGCGATCAAGAAATAATCAATGTAAAACAAGTAAAAACAATAAGAAGAAACAACACAGGATTTATAGTGGTTCGGATCAAATGATCTTACGTCCACTCTCCTTCTTCAACTTGAAGAAGGGACTCTACTTACTGTCTTTCTTCTTTCTTACTTTCTTCACTTACAACGTGTATCTTCAGCCTTACAAGTATGATGCTATCTCTATTTGGCTTTTGAAGATTCAAATGAAATGGTGTTCTCTAAACACCAGAAAACTGAATAAACACTAAGTGTGTTCGTGAGTGATGTGTATACAAATGATCGTGGAGAGAGCTTCTAATTCTCAGAATGATAAAATGTTAATAACTGCTAGAATGCTAAGTTTCTCTTCTTCTATATATTAATATCTGAATTTCTAAACCTATTTATAGATCTTCTGTTGATGACGGTTATAACCTCCTTGTTTCTGTTGAAGATGGTTATAACTGATTAACCAATTCTTGAAACCTCTCCTTGTTCTGTTATAACTGATTCTTGATTTTAACCAACTCCTTAGCTCGTCTGACTTTTTACCCCATCTGATTTTTCACCACGTCTGTTACTTGCTCTTGGTGAGTGTCTTGTTCTTCCTCCTTGTCTGTCTCTGTCGTCGTCTGATTTTCTGTTCTTATCTCCATCTGTCTTTCTTTGAACAACCCTATCTTACTATCCTGTACTTAGTCTATTTTACAAAGATTACATTACATCAGCTGGCTATACATTATCTTTCAGCTGGTCATCTTAGTTTTACACTTTTAACTCATCAAAACTAAGTACATCTTTTTCGTCCTAACAATATTTAGTGAGAAAAATAGGCATTTGTATCTAATGGAAAACTCAAGATTTGTTTTTTTAAAATAAAAGACTCTTTAGAAAACATTGAATTTGAAAGATATTATTTATAAAACTTGCAAGATATGAAAAATATTTAAATTTAATAAAACTCAATATTTTAGAATTAATAAAGATAATACTGAAAAAATTAGGGGTATTACATCCTTCCCCTCTTAAAATATTTTCGTCCTCGAAAATTAATCAAATACCTAGATCTTGTTGTCTCATTGCAAATCCTCAAGCTCTACTTCATAACATATATCTTCACCATTGTTTTCCACAAAAAAGTAATCTCGTCTCTTTTGAAAGTCACTCCATTCTTTGATAATTAATGCTCGCTTGATCCTTACTCAACCAATCCAAACTTAATATTATGTCAAATTCTCTCATGTCGATTACATGTGAATCCACTAACAAGTCTTTCTCATAAATACCTGAAGTAGCACCCTTAATCATTCCATCAACCATGATAATCTTACCTAATGTATACTAATATAACGCCCCAAATTTAATAATAACATATAATAGTTGAGACGCTATCAAATTCACTCGTTAACTTAATTAAAAAGAAAATTGTAATTGAATAAACGAGATTTATTACAAAATAATCATTTGAATTTACGGCGGAAAACAACGTAAAATAAATTACATGCAACCATTGTCTCGTACCCTGCTCGAGCTCCTTTGACCTGTAGAAAATCATAACTGTGGGGGGATGAGTGTTTGAAAATACACTCAGTAAGGGAAACATCAATGATTTCACAGTTAAATAACATTCGTAAGCGGCATATAATATTTCAATAAAGCTCATAAGAATATTTAATGCTTTATCGCATAGTACGGGCCATTACCCGGCTTGAACATAGTACGGACTATTACCCAGCTTGAACATAGTATGAGCTATTACCCATCTTGAACATATATATTACGGGCCATTACCCGGCTTGAACATTGTTGGTCCCGATTAGTTGAGTAGATTAGATAAACTTGAACAGGCCTTCTAGGAAAAATCTAGAAGGGGGGTTGAATAGATTTTTAGATTTTTACAAATCTTTTAAAACTTATTCAAAACACCCAAGTAGCACAGTGGAAATTCAATTTAATCTCAACTTTACTAAGATCAAAAGCACACTGATATTTTAGTTCTAACTTGAATTCTGAAATTAATCTTTGATTTATAAACTGAAAATTGAAATAGACAGAAAAGTAAAGTAAAGCAATGAAGAACATCAGATTTATAGTGGTTCGGATTATAAAAATCCTACATCCACTCTCCTTCTTCAAACTTTGAAGAAGGGTCTCTTCCACTAGCTTACTTACTCACTTTCCAATCGTACAACTTACAATTTACAAAGATCTTCAAATCTTCAAACTACTAAACCATTCTGAGAAATCTAACTCCATAGTGATAGGAGTGTATTTGAAGAAGTATAAGATAGTGTTCTATAAACACTTAGAAAGATCTATGAAGAAATCCTTGAAAACGATTTTGTGTTTATTGAAAACTTGTGATTTGTGAGAATATATTGCTGAATTAAAAATTCGAGTATTTTAATGAAGTGCCTAGACCTATTTATAAGTCTTAAAAGACAGTTAGTTTGTTAGTCAGTTCTAACAAACTGAAAACTGCTCAATAAACTTATTCTTGAAAACTGCTCAGCTCCTCAGCTGATTTCTCCTACTCATCTGCAGCTGACTTGGTGAAGACTCGTCTTTCTTATTCTACTCAGCTTGTCTTGACCACGTCTGAGCTCTTTATTACAGTCTCCTGCAGATGACTAGACTTGAGCTGGTCTCCAGATGACTAGCAACTATTCAGTCTTCAGCTGACTTGATCCGTCCTTGACCTAGTCTGATCAGCTTAGTATAAGGACTTGATCTCAGCTGTTCTTCAGGGTCATCTGATCATCTGAACTGCTTCTTTTAACTCATCAAAACTTTCTTGATCTAACAATTTCCCCCTTTTTGATGAAGTTAAAACCTACAAGAAAGAGACATACTCACAGCTGAAGTTAGTTAAAGTTTATCAAAATTTATCAGATAGGCATATTTGAACATATTCACACTTCAAATCAGATTCATTCAAATTAAAGCACTCAATTCACACTTAGAAAATATTCTTAAGTTTTTAAGATTTTCTCATAATAGACTAAAAAAAATTTAATTCTTCAAACTTAGAAAATTTTAAACTTAGAAAAATATTTAGAAAATTTTAAGTCTGAGATGATAAATTTCTCAGATAATTACCTAGAAAATTTTTAGTTTTCTTAAAACAGTAAAGAAAGCTTTAAGAAATAGGACAAGTATAACAAATCAATCAAGGTATATTCATATCGGATTTACAAAGATTACAAAGGAAGACTAAATAGAAAAGTAAAGTAAGGAAAAGTAAAATCCTGTTTCTATTAGACTCCCCATTGGTCTTCGTCTGGAATCATCAGCCAGTTGAATATTCTCCTTCTAAGCTGCTTGATTTCTTCCTCCTGAGCAAGTCCAGACTCAGCCTCTGCCTTCTTTACAATTCCCTTGACCCAGTCTAGGTCCAGGGATCCATCAGGTTTATTGGCAGGGATGGCGTATTCGAAAGCCGGAGAGATCAGGTTGACGTTGAATTCCACATCAGCTTCTTTCAGCAGCTGATGATAGAAGTCCGCATCTACCTTTTCAATCCATTCGTGCCAAGCTAAGTCAGGGTCCTGCTGAGTTGCTCCGGGCCCTTTGAGAATATACCAGAAGTATATCCACATTCCCTCCAGATTCTTCTCTTTGTACTCAGTTGCATACTTTCCACAAGCCAGCTTAGGAGGAGCAGACGTTGTATGAAATGGTCTGAATTTTCCGCTGCCTTGATCTTTGATCAGCCATTTACGCTCAGCAGTGCTCTAGAAGACGTTTGCATCCTTCCTTTTCTTCTGCCTTTTCTTTTCTTTCTTTCCATAAAATTCCATCTCTCTCTTTATTCTCTTAATCTGATCCTCTGAAAGATTGGAATAATCAGCCTCCCTCTTTCCTTTTCCCTTAGCAGCAGCTTTGGAATAGATATCAGCTGATCTTGGCTCACTAGCTGCTACTTCTTTACCCTTTCCCTTGGCTTCTCCAGATTCAGATTCTTTAAGTTTAGCCAAGAGACTTTCGGTTCTCTCCTCCTCCTACTTCTTTCGTTTCTCCTCATCCTCCTTCAACGCCTCCTCTAATTGACTTACCCTCAGCTGGAGAACAGCTAGCTCATCAAACTTGAGTTTTAAGTCTTCCTTAGCTGCCTCCAGATCAGCTGTGTTGGCCTTTGTGCATACCTCTTTTTTGATCTCCTCGACCACAGCTGTGAGAACTTGTCTCTTTCTTGCTCGCCTTTTTCCCCCTTTTTTACTTCAGCAGCCAAGTTTGTCAGCTTTACATCAAGATCATTGCACTTGACTCTGAAGTCTGACTGGTCTACAGCCATTTCATTCACCACCATCTGATTGTAACCCTTCACTTCTTCTTTTAGTGCCCTCAGCTCCTCCTCCATTACTTTCACTTTGTCAGCCAGCACAGAGTTAGTGACAGATATGATTTTATCAAATAAGGTTACCTCTACTTCTCTCATGCTGGCTAGCAGCGTGTCAGTTATTGCTTCGACCATCTTTCTTGTCCTCCTCTTCATTTTTCTCCTGAATGTTGAATTTATCTTTTTCTCCACAAGGGTGAGGATTGAGGAGATGGCGGAGACAGGGCTTAGGTCACTGTCGTCTTCCTCAGATGAGGAATCGGACGAAGAAGGGGTTGGTTCTTTTTGAGTCGGTGGGAGAGGGGTAGGATGTGTTTGGATAGCTGGGAGAGAGGAGTAAGATATAATGGGAATAGGTGAGGCTTGGACTGGTGGGAGAGGGAGTGGTTCAGTTGATGGGGGAGGTGATGGTTCAGTTTGTATAATGGGGGTGGGAATGGGAGATGAGGTTTGTATGAGTGGTGTTGGTGGTTGAGGTGAGGTGTGTTCTGTTTCTGTGGGTGGGGTTTGAGTTTGGACTGTTGAGGGAGTAGGCTGTTGGAGAGGCTCTGAGGTACTAGCCTGGGATACCTCTTCATTACCTGTTTGGACAGTTGGGATTACAGGCTGAATTTGAGGCTCAGAAATGCCAGCCTGGGGAACTTCTTCATTGCCAGGTGCAGGTGATAAAGAAGGAGATGAAGATAGGCTTGTACCTGATTCAGGGATTGGGGGAAGAGCAGCTTCCTTGGTTGGGGAGGGGGGAACCTCGAGCCGACCAACCTCAGTTGCTATCTTTAGCACAGGAACCTCCTCTGGTAGCAAGGTTGTTGTGTCCATCTGCTGCTCAGACCCTCCAGATTTGGTGGAGCCTTCAGAGCTTTGAGTTGCTCGTCTGGGCCTCCTTACCAATGGGATATCATCTTCCTCTACCTCCTCTTCTTCTGAGGCTTCTTTGGTGGGAACAGCAGATGAACTTTCCCCTTTCCTTTTCTCCGCGGCTTTCACCAGCCGTCTCTTCTTTCTCCTTTGGGAGACCCTTGGGACTGCAGCAGTTGTTTCCTGAGTTGGAAACACAACTGCATCCTCTTGAGTAGCGACCCCAGCTGCTTCCTCCTCAGGTTCCACTGTCTCTGCCTCAGCTGAAGCAACTGCCTCTGGATCTGCTGCTGGTCTCGGAGCTGCTTCAGCTGCTGCCTCCAGCCTCTGATTTCTGGCAGCATCTGACTCATCGTCTGAGTCTGGGTTTCTTCCAAGCCTATCATCCTTAGTGAGGATCCCCTTCTGCTTGGAGTACTTCTTTGTACCCACTCTCCAGTCAGCCTCTCTGTTCAGCCCTTCGATCAACACTGTTATTTTGTTGAATGGGCTGACTATTGAGTTTGGTATCCAGCCCTCAGCAGACGACTTGAAGGTAAGTTGTTTCTTCTCCTCCTTCAGCTTATGGATCAGCATATCTACCCAGTTTACTTGTACCCCATCCAAAATGGCTCGTATCACACACAGTCTGGGTTTGGTTAACCCATCATGTGAGCTCTGCTCACCCAACACAGCTTTCGTAACCACTGTCATCAATAACCGAAACCTCCTTCTAAGAAGATTCTTCTTTAAATCTCTCCGGGTTCCTCTGTATGTAACCCTTGCCATCAAGTCGAATGATTCTTCCCAATCATCTTCCTTGTACGTCAATGGATTGACTCCCTCCATTGACGTGTTGAAGATTCTGGCAATATTTTCTGTGGTGTAACTCATCATCGTTCCATCTACCGAAGTGTCGAACCCATCCTGTGTATCTCTCATTCTTGCCAAGAATTCTGCCCCCAGCAAATCAGTCGTTCTATTTTGAGGAGACTTCATTGACAGAAATCCCCTTAACCTCGATGCTTCTAATAATCGGAGGATCTCTGCAGATTCTGAATCTCGAGTGGTTTCAAAATCCACATACATCTTTGCTTTTAAACGATTTTTGAAAAACTCCTCATTCATTTTAAAATGAGAAATGTTTGTGGAAATATATGTGGGTTTGTGGGTTTTGGTGGTTTTAGAAGAGGATGCCATGGTAAGTTTATGTATAAAATAGGGAATTTTACAGGGAAGTTTCAAGTTTTCTGAAAGTAAAAATGGTTATATGAGGAAGAAGATGTATTTATAGGAGGGAGAATTGGAAAGAGAAACCGTTTTAGAAAGCGATTTTATTCTGAGCCGTTCAATTTGAAAGATTTACTGTGCTGAATCAACGATTAAAAAATCGGATACACGATTGGGATTCAGCGCGTGTAAAACACTTGACTTTGGAATGCGTAAAAAGTAACTTTTATATACTGTTGATTTGATCAGAATAGGGTTACTTTATGCAGAGAAGTTAATACCCTTGTCGTCAGCCTAGGGTTCTCTTGCATAAAGGTTTTCTAGAAACAGACAAGGATACAAAATCGTATGATAAATGACCTCGTCTGGGTTTTAACACATCCTAATTTTGTTCTTATTTTGGCAAATTTTAAGATAAGTTAAAGAATGATTTTTATTTCAAATAAACAGACTCAGATTAAAAAAAAAATTTAAGAACAGTTTCTCCAACCATTAAAAACACCACTTAAGTTTATTTTGAAGACACAATTTGTTCTATCAGATGAGGGTAAACAGATGAGGAGTTTAATAGTAGAGTTGATGCTGTCTTATTTCACAATCTGATTGGTAATCTGTTCCTGCAAAGACACAGGCTCGAAGAAACCATTAGTAGCTAGGGTAAGTCAGATAAGGTGCAATGGTCATTTGATTCTATAGAAGTCAGCTGACTATTGTGTCCTTGTCTGATTTACCAATGTCAGATAAGTAATCATCAAGTCAGATAAGGTCAATATGACTAATCCTTGATTCTTGATTCCAAGATAGGAGATCAATGATATCAGCTACCTGATTGTCCTTTGAGTCATATCTAGTCTGATAATACTTTCTGGACATTAATTTAAAGAAAGAAAGAAAGAAAAAAGGAAAACAATTAACAGATGCAAGAAATGATTAAAAATCAGCCAATGATGCATCAAGTAACCCTAATTCTAAACACAATTCTTTAAATCTAGATTTAGCTAATGGTTTTGTAAGAATATCTGCTCTTTGTTATTCAGTGGCTATCTTTTCAATTCTAATATCATTATTTTCCACATGATCTCTAATGAAATGATGTATGATGTCTATATGCTTACACCTAGAATGTAGAACATGATTGTAAGTCATGGCTATTGCACTATTACTATCACAGTAAATAGGAACAGATGATGTTTTAATATTATAATCTCTAAGCTGTTGACTAATCCAGAGGAGTTGAGAGCAACAACTTCCAGCTGCCATGTATTCAGCCTCAGTTGTGGAGGTGGCAACAGATGTTTGTTTCTTAGATAACCAAGAAATTAATTTGTTGCCTAAGAATTGACAAGTTCCTGAAGTGGATTTCCTATCAATCTTACATCCCCCAAAGACTAAGTCTGAATAACCTGCCAGCTCAAAGTTGTCATCAGCTGGGTACCATAACCCTACTTGTAAAGTTCCTTTGAGATATTTGAGGATTTTCTTAGCAGACTCCAGATGAGTTTTCTTGGGATTAGATTGAAATCTTGCACATACCCCAACTGCAAAGGCTATGCCTGGCCTACTTGCAGTGAGATAGAGATGGGATCCAATTAGTACACGATACTCCGTTGCATCCGTGGGTATCCCTTGCTCATCTGAATCCATGGAAAAGTTAGTTGCCATTGGAATCTTAACTTCCCTACTAGTAGTCATCCCAAATTTCTAAATTAGGTCCTTAGCATATTTAGTCTGATGTATAAAAATACCCTTACTCATCTGCTTAATCTGTAAGCCTAGAAAATATGTTAATTCGCCCATCATTGACATTTCAAACCTATTTTTCATGAGGACACTAAAATCTTCACATAATTTCAGATTAGGTGAACCAAAAAATATGTCATCTACATAAACTTGAACTAACAAAATGTTACCATCTACTTCCTTTCTAAACAGAGTCCTATCTATCTTACCTTTTGAAAATCCATTTGATATCAAGAAATCAGATAAGGTATCATACCAAGCTCTGGGAGCTTGTTTCACTCCATATAGGGCCTTATTGAGTTTATAGACCTTGTTATTGATCTTAAACCCAGGAGGCTGCTCCACATAGACTTCCTCAAGTAACACACTATTAAGGAAAGCAGACTTAACATCCATTTGAAAGACTTTGAAAGATTTATAAGCACCAAATGCCAAGAACAGCCTTATTGCTTCTAATCTGGCAACTGGAGCATATGTTTCATCATAGTCTATCCCTTCAGACTGTGAGTAACCTTGAGCTACCAATCTTGTCTTATTACGAACAATAACGTTGTTCTCATCTGTTTTGTTTTTGAACACCCATTTGGTGCCTATAATCTTTCTATGTAAGGGTCTTTCCACTAATTCCCAAACATTTTGCCTTTCAAACTGATGCAGTTCTTCCTGCATGGCAGTTATCCAGTTTGGATCTGATAGAGCTTCCTCAATAAACTTGGGTTCAAGAAGTGATACATAACAGCTGAACAGACTTTCAGAGTCCAGCATCATTCGTGTCTGTACACTACTTGATGGGTCTCCGATAATCTGGTCAGATGGATGATAACTTCTCATCCTCTTGCCTATATGAGTAGAAGGATCCTCATCTTGAGACTCAGCAGGCAACTCATCTGACTCTACCTGAGCTGACATTCCCCCTTCATCAGCTGACCCCTGCTGATCAGCTGATGTCAAGGGTGTCTCCTCAGATGGAGTCTGATCAGAAGTTGTCTTCTGATTATCAGATGGGGATTCTTCTTCATCTGAATCTGAATCAAGACTAGGTAGATAGACTGTTCTATGTTTAGTTTTGGTTAGTTCAATCTTATCTAGACCATTAGAAATTTGATTCACTTTATCTGAGAAGGAATATAATTCATCAAAAACCACACGAGGAGTTTCCTCCACACAAAGGGTTGTCTTGTTGAAAACTCTTAATGCCTTGGAAGTGTTGGAATATCCCAAGACTATTCCATCAGCAGCCTTAGCATCAAAAGTTCTCAGCTTAGATTTCCCATTGTATGGATGAAACATTTACAACCAAAAGCTCTAAAATATGAGATTATTGGAATCTTACCCTTCCAAATCTCATATGGAGTCTTACCCTTGTCTTTAACAACCAAGCACCTGTTCTGGGTATAACAAGCTGTATTGATGGCTTCAGCCCAGAACCTGTGAGGGGTTTCATACTCAGCTAACATGCTCCTGGCTGCTTCCTTCAAGGTTCTATTCCTTCTTTCAACCACTCCATTTTGTTGTGGAGTTCTTGTTGATGATGTATCATGAATAATTCCACACTCATTGAGAAAGTTAGATAAACAAGAATTTAAAAATTCAGTGCCCTTATCACTTCTTATTTTAATAATATTAACACCCTTCTCATTTTGAATCTGTCTGAACAGATCAGGGATCTTGTTTATAGTCTCATTTTTCTTGAAAAGAAATATAACCCAAGTGTATCTAGAAAAATCATCTACCACAACAAGAGTATATTTCCTTCCACTAAAACTGAGAAGGTGAAACAGGTCCAAACAGATCAAGATGAAGTAGTTGTAATACTCTTTCAGATGATGAGGTGTTAATACTCTTAAATGAGTGTCTAGGTTGTTTACCTTTTTGACAAGCATCACACTTCAGATCAGTAGAACAAAGTTTCTCAGGTAATCCCTTAACAAGATTCTTACTAGCCAGCTTACTAAGGGTCTTGAAGTTCAGATGACTAAGCCTCTTGTGCCATAGCCAGCTGAGGTCTTCTCCACCCTTAGCTATCAGACAAGTATCCTTGGGACAACTATTGAAGTTTGCCACATAGACATTACCATGTCTGAAGCCAGTTAGAAGTACTTTGTCTGAGGAACTATCTAAGATATCACATTTATCTTTTGAAAATTTGACAAGAAAACCTTTATCACAAAGTTGGGAAACAGATAGCAGATTATGTTTTAAACCTTCAACAAAATATACTACTTGTTGGTACCGATTAGTTGAGTAGATTAGATAAACTTGAACTGGCCTTCTAGGAAAAATCTAGAAGGGGGGGATGAATAGATTTTTAGATTTTTACAAATCTTTTAAAACTTATTCAAAACACCCAAGTAGCACAGCGGAAATTCAATTTAATCTTAACTTTACTAAGATCAAAAGCACACTGATATTTTAGTTCTAACTTGAATTCTGAAATTAATCTTTGATTTATAAACTGAAAATTGAAATAGACAGAAAGTAAAGTAAAGCAATGAAGAACACCAGATTTATAGTGGTTCGGATTATAAAAATCCTACATCCACTCTCCTTCTTCAAACTTTGAAGAAGGGTCTCTTCCACTAGCTTACTTACTCACTTTCCAATCGTATAACTTAAAATTTACAAAGATCTTCAAATCTTCAAACTACTAAACTATTCTGAGAAATCTAACTCTATAGTGATAGGAGTGTATTTGAAGAAGTATAAGATAGTGTTCTATAAACACTTAAAAAGATCTATGAAGAAATCCTTGAAAACGATTTTGTGCTTATTGAAAACTTGTGATTTGTGAGAATATATTGTTGAATTAAAAATTCGTGTATTTTAATGAAGTGCCTAGACCTATTTATAAGTCTGAAAAGACAGTTAGTTTGTTAGTCAGTTCTAACAAACTGAAAACTGCTCAATAAACTTATTCTTGAAAACTGCTCAGCTCCTCAGCTGATTTCTCCTACTCATCTGCAGCTGACTTGGTGAAGACTCGCCTTTCTTATTCTACTCAGCTTGTCTTGACCACGTCTGAGCTCTTTATTACTGTCTCCTGCAGACGACTAGACTTGAGCTGGCCTCCAGATGACTAGCAACTATTCAGTCTTCAACTGACTTGATCCGTCCTTGACCTAGTCTGATCAGCTTAGTATAAGGACTTGATCTCAGCTGTTCTTCAGGGTCATCTGATCATCTGAACTGCTTCTTTTAACTCATCAAAACTTTCTTGATCTAACAAACATATACACGGGCCATTACCCGGCTTGAACATAGTACGAACCATTACACGGCTTGAACATACTGCGGGTTAATACCCGTCTTGAGTAATAATGCAATTTAACATAGCAATCATAACATTGAATGTTAAACTCGATTAAGAGTAGATTGCCCTCACCTTAAAAACTGTAGCTACAACAAATGATGCAATGCAATACCCCCTTAGTGATCCTCAACTCTTTGATAATGCACAATCCTAAAGGTCTCAAATTTCTCCTCATATCCTACAAATAACATATATTCTTAATAATCTATGAGTGGATACGAGCATTTTGATATATAATACCACAATTAGCGGAGATCGAATACTTATCAAAATGCTTCGTCTCTCTCTCTCTCTCTCTCCTCTCTCTCTCCCCTCCTGCGCCATTCTCTTCTTCTTTTTCCCTTCCTTTCCTTTCCTTTCCTTTCTCCCTTTCTCTTTTTTTCTTCCTTTTTCTCCTTATATCTATCTGAATGTGTATGGCGGTGGAGGTGATAATTAACCAAGCTTCTAGAGGAAGTTTCCTTTTATTATTATTATTATTATTATTATTATTATTATTATTATTATTATTATTAGTATATAATAAAACTAATTATAAATATTTTTATATATATGTATATATTATACTATGTTTTATACTCCCTCCGTCTCAGATTAGTTTTCACACTAATCTGGGCACGTATTTTAAGAAAAAGTGTAATAAGTGGAGTATTGAAGGATAATTTTGTAAACTTTTATTATTAAAGTAAGGGAAGTGGTTGGATTGAGTTTAAAAAGTAATGGCATTTTGTGTAAATATCTGAATATTGTGAGGGTGGAGTTTAAGGAGGGGCTTCTTTTTTTCGAATGTGAAAACTAATGTAGGACAAACCAAAAAGGAAAGTGTGAAAACTGATGTGGGACAGAGGGAGTACTAAAATTAACTAAAATGTTTCTACTTTAATTAAACATATCACATTCTAATATTTTATTTATTATAATTAATTACATATATATTTTAATAATTCACCGATTGGTTTTGGAATTATTACAATTTACCCACCTTTTAAAAATTTATATAATTTAATTAAAGGCTAATTATTAATACTGATGCGTAAAAACTGACCTGGGCCCGTTTCCTCACCTGTGTTCCACGTGGGTAAAGCCTTTACGCAATATAATCCCTAGCTCCCTTCTCACGAACGTACCTGCAAAACTCGCCGGAGGGTTCTCCAGCGTAGGCACTCCGACGCTCAAGTCAGATTACCGAAAAACACTCAAGAAAGTACGTAGGAAGTAGCTAAGTAAGAGTGATAGTTTTTCGATACCCTTACCTCCCTTTTGAGAGTGTTTATTTATACGTACTTGTGGAGTAATAACCGTTACCACGGTGTCAGGGCATTATCCCGCACGTTCCCTCATGATCTCGTGCGTGGATATCTTTTCTCTCAAGAAATCTGACTGTGCCTACGTTTTCCCTCCCTGGACGGAGGTTGGACCCAGTCAATGAAGAATATGTGGAATATTCCTTGACTTGGGCCTTAATTATCTCAACTGCTTGTTATCTCCCATATTTCTCGGTCTTATCAGATAGTTCGCCCACACGGGCCTGGTCAACACCCGCTGGGAGGCTTCAAATCTCGCCTGGGCCTAGCGGCCCACCTGTAGTTAGGTTTGGGCCTCACGGCCCACCTGCAGTTAGGTCTGGGCCTCGTGGCCCCTCTGTAGTTAAGTCTGGGCCATACGACCCATCTGCATACAGGCCTGAGCCTCGTGGCCCAACTGTAGGTAGGTTTGGGGCTTAACATCCTCCCTGTGATCAGTGTGGGCTCGGGCCCACCTCAGGTTTTCTGCCCCCTCTATTGAGGGTATTCAGATACGTCGTTGGGCCCTATTGGGCTAGATATCCTTGGGCCCTACGTGTAGTTGGGCCCAATAATTTTATCCATATCAACCACTCCTCTTACTCCGGTGAGCGATCTCGGAGCTCCCTGGAGTAAAGAAGATTTGGAAATCCTCTCTGCAGCTTTAGCTTTCCGGGATACATCCCCCCTCGCTGACTGTTGGAGTCTAGTGACTCTTCGGCTCCCTAGGCCGCCAGCTGTCGAGCATGCATCCTTTCTTCAGTTTTCGTACACTGATACACATCCCATTAATTTCCTTCTTTATTTCAAATCAGTTCCGCTTCTTCTTCTTTCTCCCTTCTAAATTTTCGCTACGTTAGGACTTCTTCTGCAAGTCCTCCGCGATCGCTCTCTCCAATCCTTACCTCGACTTCTTTCCGCTATTCAGGTAATCTTTCTTTTCTTATTCTCGCTCACTCATAGGAACGTTTTTAGCGATGTCTCAGTCCGTTTCTTCTCGAACCATTTCCACTGCTCGAAACTCATCTCAGAGTTCTCACCACTCTCTAATCCCCAATCCATCTAGGGATTCCCTTCCCATTTCCTCCTCCTCTCCAGAGGTGGATAGGGTTCGGTTCTGGGATTCCTTCGCTGGTCCTTCGAAAATTTCTGAAAAAGCCTTAAGCGATCTTCTTTTCGGCGACTATATTACGTCGGGTGTTAGGATGTATACTATAAGCCTAGCTTTTGTATGAACATCTTTTTGAGTATGAACATCTTTTTAATATAAGATTCATTATGATCAAAATACTTATTGTTTATGATTGTTATATATATCATTATTTTGTCCGGGTAAATCTATACTGTAGATAACATGGTGTGTGGTGTCACACAGAAGATTATGCTATCAGTTCCTTATAGATTACAAATAATAGCTCACATTTGGACAAACCATTGGAACGGTTGTAGTGTAATTTGGTATTAGTCTATCTTGACTATAAAGTTACACTAGTACATTTTGTATGTATTGAGCAGGACCATATGAGGTTGTTCAATTTGTACTGACTATATAAAAGAACAAGACCTCTGTTGTTATGGATGTACGTCTTCTTAATCCCTATATAATAATGGGCACGTGTACTCGATGTATGTTTCTTTGATTTGCCAATGGGTGAGATTTAATTAAATCAATGGGCTCGGTGAATTGGGAGATAGCATTGTTTATATGGTGTGCTGTTGATTATAGAAGGAATCTGTGTCCTAATTATTTTGGATGATGATGTCCCCTTGAGGAGCTCATAAAGATTATTATGTAAACCCTGCAGGTGGATTTAATCCGACATAATAATAAAGATGAGTGGTACTACTCTTGAAATTAGATATAAATTAATTAAGTTGTCAGTAATTTAATTAATTTATGGACATTCGATATCTTAAACACGGGGAAATAAACGTACACATAATAAAGGAGCCCATATTATAATATGGGATTAGGACGGTAATTTAATTATAACTCTTTAGTGGACTGAGTTATAATTGATGGGCTTAAGTAAAGTGTTCGGACTGAACACAGGATATTTAGGCCCATCAGGAGGCCCAACCCTAATTCCTCCTTAGGGTCCCTGTTGTAGCCTATAAATAAACCCTAACATCAGAGCCTCCAGCGTGTGAAAAAACGTGAGATCAGAGAGAGACGGATTCTGATTCCTTGGAGGATCGTCGACCACTCGACGTCCAAGGGAAAGGGATAGGAATACGGCAGAAGACCGTGAGGTTCGAGCTAATCCTTCGATCGCAGTTCTGACCTTACAACTGGTTTGTCTTCACCTATTACGGTGAATAAAGGTACAATTCTATCTGCTGTGTTTATGTGATTATGATCCCGAATCTTATAATTTCGTAGAGTCGGCGATCGGTGGTTCCAACAATTGGTATCAGAGCCGTGTTTTCTGACTCTATGCAATTGATTCGGTTATTCATAGATCTGATTTATTAGGATTGCATGATTATTGTAAATCTATTATAATAATGTTTCTTGATATGTTATAATAGGGTTTCTTGATCTGGTATAATAGAGGTTCATGATCTGATATTGAATAGGATTGCATGATATTTGTAAATCTGTCATATTAGGGTTTGCATGATTATCATACATCTGTTATATTAGGGATTGGATGTTAATCGTAGATCTGTTTTTTTGGGTATGCGAATATTCTGATATTTTTTGCAGGAACCCTAAATCCAACTATTATGGTCAGCATGTATGTTTATGTATGTATTAAACCCTCGGACCTGTCGAGGTTTTTGTTTTGGGTTGGTGAATGATTTTAATAGTTATAACCACGGCGGTCTGTCGTGTAGGTTTTATTTCGATCTAGATGATGTATAGGATCGTTGCATAAAACTGTAATAGGAACAAATTAGGATGGTCGATGGAGGAACCAGTTCGATAGCAAAGAATCGATGGATTTTTTTTCGAACCCCGTATTGCATGGCGCTGCCCCGCACCCCGCGACCTGACCGGGCAGGTCGATCCCCGCGACCTGAGCGGCCAGGTCGATCCCCGTTTGGCAGGGCATTGCCCCGCACCCCATTTGACGGCGAACATTCAAGAACATGGGAGCATGAAAGAGGCCATAATAGTTGGAATTTTATTTTCCATATTTATTCTTTCTCATATGTGTTATTGTGTTTAGCATGCTTTATGTGTTTCATATATTGTGCATATTAATATCCCTCATGTTAAATAACTAAGTGGGAGAGGGGTTATTTTTCAACAAATCCCATAGCCTCCATTTCAGGTTTGTAAGTGATGCATTCAAACATGAACGTTGGTTTTAAGTGCCTTCTTCCATATCGGATGTGTTTGTTTGCGGATCACTAGATCAAACTTCCTTATGGATAATTATAAGTAAGTTATTTAGGAGCGTGTTATCTTCTCCATCTGAAGAGGCACAAACCTAGGTAATTGACTTGGTATTAAGAAATGGTATACACTTAGATGCATATAACAGTATCCTCCCCATCGGAGTAAGTGCTGTTATTTGTATGGCTAAAGACAAACCAAGTATTAATTTTTATTTTGTTTGACAAAATGATGAAATTAATGGGTAAAACCTCCTCTTGCAAATGATTAAATTAGTATACGTCCACACTATCGTGGCATACAAACTTCACGGTGTTTTGAGGAGTTGGTGAATTTAATTGTATTGTTTGAGGGAAACAATATTGATTTAAATTCTTAATTTTTATCATAATGCATTTACGTGTTTCTCAGGATTTATCATGGCTTTCAATCCACTTGCTGTTATTCTTAAAGAAAACAAACTTACTGGTCCTAATTATATTGATTGGAAAAGAAACTTGGACATTGTCTTGACTCTTTGAAGAGTACAAGTTTGTACTCACCGAGGTTTGTCTGAAAAACCCGATGAAAACTCTAGTGAAGAGGAGAAAGAGGCTTATAAGAAGTGGGTCAAGGCGGATGAGATGGCGCGGTGTTACATTTTGGCTTCTATGTCAAATGTGCTGCAACATCGGCATCGAGGCCATGACCTCTGCTTATGAGATGATGCTCAATCTCAAAGAACTCTTCGGACACGAGTCGGGCTGCCGGGTAAGAGGCCATGAGAAACTTAATGACGACCACCATGGCGAGGGGACACCCGTAAGGGATCATATCCTCAAGATGATGGCTCATTTGAATGAGATGGAAGTCCTTGGAGCTGAAATCGATGGGGAAACCCAGTCGATATCGTTCTCCGCACGCTGCCTAAGAGTTTTGAGCGGTTTCGCTTTGAACTACAACATGAACAAAAGGTTGTATTCGATGGCGGAACTTCGGCGTAACTCCAAGCAGCAGAAGGGTTATTTCGTCAAGCTTCTCAAGCTTATATTGCTGAAAATGTTTCTACATCTAAGCCAAAAGGCAAAGTGATGAAGAAAAAGAAACAAGCTGGTTTGGCAAAGAAAGCGGGTGAACCAAAGAAAATTGGTCCACCAAATGGAGTGAAGAAGCCTAAGGGCAAATGCTTTTTGTGCAAGCGGCAGGACATTGGAAGGTAGATTGCCCCGTAAAAAGGAAAAAGAAGGTATATCTTATTCACTAACTATTGAAACATGTTTAGCGGTGTTATCTACGGCACTGGTGTATAGATACGGGAGTCACCGATCATGTCTGCAATTCTTTGCAGGGGTTCCAGAAACCAGGCGACTTAGTGAGGGTGAGATTACCATCTACATGGGCGACGCTACGAAAGTAGTAGTCATTGCGGTGGGAGATGTTTATTTATTTTTGATAAGAATAAGACTTTGGTTTTGAGAAATTGTCTTTACGTACCTTGTTTTAGAAAGAACTTGATTTCAGTTTCTAAGTTATTTTTGGATGGATATTCTGTTTCTTTTGATAGCAAAGTGGTTGTCAAGAAAAATAGTGCTATTATCATTGCAATACGTTGATTGACAATTTATATACTCTTAATCCAATAACTCCCACAAAGCAACAAATGGAAATTAATAGTACATCTTCTAACTCAAATGAGCGAAAAGAACCTTCAAAAATGAACCAAACATATCTTTGGCATCTAAGATTAGGTCACATTAACTTGAGTAGGATTCAAAGGTTGATAGCCGATGGACCTTTGAGTTCATTGGAAGTGGAAAACTATCCGACCTGCGAGTCCTGCTTGGAAGGAAAAATGACCAAAAGGCCTTTTAAAGCCAAGGGGTATAGAGCCAAAGAAGTGTTGGAATTGGTTCATTCTGATTTATGTGGTCCTATGTCTACTCAAGCAAGGGGTGGTTTCGAATATTTTGTCTCTTTTATAGATGATTATTCGAGATATGGATATATTTATTTGATGCGCCGCAAGTCAGAGGGCTTTGATAAATTCAAAGAGTACAAGGCTGATGTGGAGTAGCGTCATGGTAAATATATCAAAACACTACGATCTGATCGTGGTGGCGAGTACCTCTTAGGAGAGTTTAGGAATTACTTATCGGAAAGTGGGATTCAATCCCAATTATGCACTTTGGTACACCCCAACAGAATGGTGTGGCGGAACGAAGGAATAGGACACTCTTGGAAATGGTTAGATCGATGATGAGCTATTCGGAATTACCGAGTTCGTTTTGGGGGTATGCCCTGGAAACGGCAGCGTACATTTTGAACTTTGTTCCTTCTAAGACAGTATCTTCTACTCCCACAGAATTGTGGAATGGGTGTAAGCCTAGTCTGAAACATATTCGGATTTGGGGTAGTCCAGCACATGTGCTGAAAGGAGATGCTGATAAGTTGGAATCTCGTACAGAAGTTCGGCTGTTTGTGGGCTATCCTAGAGGAACGAAAGGTGGTTTGTTTTATAGTCCTAAAGATCAGAGGGTAATTGTTAGCACAAATGCCCGATTTTTAGAAGAGGACTATGTAATGGACCACAAGCCCATGAGTAAAATTATTTTAGAAGAAATAAGGGGAGAAACTTCTACCTTAGTACCAAGAGTACAAGATGAGATACCACATGGGTCAGCACCATCTACTACTAATGATACACTATTACCACAAGTGCCTCATCGTAGTGGGAGGGTTATTAGACAACCTGATAGATTCATGTTTTTGGGAGAGTCTTCGGACTTAGTACCTGGTGAACACGAATCGGATCCCTGGAGCTACGACGAAGCACTCCAAGATAAAGATGCAGAATCTTGGGAAAAAGCAATGAAATCTGAATTAGAATCTACGGATTCTAATCAAGTCTGGGAGCTAGTAGAACCACCAAATGGTGTAAAAGCCATTGGCTGTAAGTGGGTCTACAAAAGAAAAAGAGGATCAGACGGGAAAGTAGAAACTTTCAAAGCAAGGCTTGTAGCGAAGGGGTACACTCAAAAAGAAGGAATCGATTATGAGGAAACCTTTTCGCCAGTAGTCATGCTTAAGTCTATCCTGATTCTTTTGTTTATTGCTGCTCATATGAATTATGAGGTTTGGCAAATGGATGTCAAGACAGCTTTCCTTAATGGAAGTCTTGAAGAAAACATCTATATGAAGCAACCAGAAGGATTCATTGCAAAGGGCAAAGAGCATCTTATGTGTAAGCTTAATCGGTCCATTTATGGGTTGAAACAAGCTTCGAGATCTTGGAACATTCGTTTTGATGAGGTAATCCAGTCTTATGGATTTATTCAATGTCCGGATGAGTCATGTGTATACAAGAAGAGTGACGGAAACGTGGTGGTATTTCTTGTACTATACGTAGATGACATCTTGCTCATTGGCAACAATGTCAAGGTGTTGTCAGACGTAAAGGTATGGTTGTCCAAGCAGTTTGATATGAAGGACTTGGGAGAAGTTGGACATATTCTTGGGATCAAAGTTATAAGGGATCGCAAGAAAAGAATGTTATGCTTATCTCAAGCTTCATACATTGATACTATCTTGGCTCGTTTTAGCATGCAAAACTCCAAGAAAGGTTTTCTACCTTTTCGACATGGAGTACCTTTATCTAAAGAGATGTGTCCTAAGACACCAAAGGAGATAGAGGACATGAAGGCGGTTCCTTATGCTTGGGCCTGTAGGAAGCCTAATGTATGCAATGCTATGTACGAGGCCGAGATATTTGTTTTGTCGTGGGCATGGTTAGTGAGATATCAAAGTAACCCCCAGACAAGGACATTGGATCTGCGGTAAAGCATATTTTAAAGTATCGAAAAGGACTAGAAATTATATCTTTGGTTTACCAAGCGAGATACTTTACTTCCGAGGGTTACACAGACTACGATTTCGAGTCGGATAGGGACAACAGTAAATCTACCTCGGGTTATGTGTTTACCTTGGGAGGTGGAGCCATAGTATGGAGGAGTGTAAAGCGCGAAATGCGTTTCGGACTCCACCATGGAAGCGAGTATGTAGCAGCCTCGAGGCAGCCAAAGAAGTTGTATGGCTCGAAACTTCTTGATGGACTTAGAAGTGATTCCTAGTTTGCCTAAAGCTATCACAATTTATTGTGATACTTGGTGGTGCGATGGCAAACTCGAAGGAACCACGAGCCCACAAAGCAAGCAAACACATTGAGCGCAAGTACCACCTGATACGAGACATCGTAAAACGAGGAGAAGTTGTTGTCGCCAAGATTGCATCAGCGGATAACCTAGCAGATCCTTTCACAAAGGCTCTTCCAGCGAAAGCTTTTGAAGGGCATGTTGAAGGGATGAGAATCAGATGTATGGCAGCAATTATGGAAGCATAGTCTTTTAGTATAAGTGGGAGATTGTTAGGATGTATACTATAAGCCTAGCTTTTGTATGAACATCTTTTTGAGTATGAACATCTTTTTAATATAAGATTCATTATGATCAAAATACTTATTGTTTATGATTGTTATATATATCATTATTTTGTCCGGGTTAATCTATACTGTAGATAACATGGTGTGTGGTGTCACACAGAAGATTATGCTATCAGTTCCTTATAGATTATAAATAATAGCTCACAACCAAGATGGATTTGGACAAACCATTGGAACGGTTGTAGTGTAATTTGGTATTAGTCTATCTTGACTATAAAGTTACACTAGTACATTTTGTATGTATTGAGCAGGACCATATGAGGTTGTTCAATTTGTACTGACTATATAAAAGAACAAGACCTCTGTTGTTATGGATGTACGTCTTCTTAATCCCTATATAATAATGGGCACGTGTACTCGATGTATGTTTCTTTGATTTGCCAATGGGTGAGATTTAATTAAATCAATAGGCTCGGTGAATTGGGAGATAGCATTGTTTATATGGTGTGTTGTTGATTATAGAAGGAATCTGTGTCTTAATTATTTAGGATGATGATGTCCCCTTGAGGAGCTCATAAAGATTATTATGTAAACCCTGCAGGTGGATTTAATCCGACATAATAATAAAGACGAGTGGTACTACTCTTGGAATTAGATATAAATTAATTAAGTTGTCAGTAATTTAATTAATTTATGGACATTCGATATCTTAAACACGGGAAAATAAACGTACACATAATAAAGGAGCCTATATTATAATATGGGATTAAGACGGTAATTCAATTATAACTCTTTAGTGGACTGAGTTATAATTGATGGGCTTAAGTAAAGTGTTCGGACTGAACATGATTGGAGTGAATTGATACATGTTTTTAGGGCTATTTTTAGTGCAAAAAGTGAGCTAAAGTGTTAGTTTTTGTGCCTAAATGTGAAAAGTATCACTCTTTTGCCTAAAAAGTATTATTTGTGAGGTTTTGATGTTTTTCGTCCATTTTGCAGGTAATTCGGTGGATTTTTGCCAAACCGAGAGTACCATTAGGCTTATAATGAAGAGACGGACATCCGGGACGAAAACAGGGGTCGGGGCCGAAGCCCCGCGCGAGAAAAATGCCCTGGACTCGAGCTCTGGTCGAGGAGCAAGAACCTCGAGTCGAGGGAGGTGAAAAAGGCAGGGACCTCGAGTCGAGGCCTGACCCTCGACTCGAGGGGGAGAATTTTCCAAATGTCGTTATTTAAAGAGCTGAGCAGGGTAATTCAGGGGACTGGAAAAATAAGAGTTCATAGTAGCAGTTAGTAGCGGTTTTGGGGCGATTTCTCAAGCCCCAAGCCAATTCCTTCCTTAGATTAGAGTAGAAGTTAGAATTAGGAGTAGATTTCAATTGATTGTTGGTAGATTAGCCTTAGATTAGCATTTGATTCTTGTAATCCTTTCAATTCAAGCTTGTAATTCCTTTGGAGATTGTTGTTGAAGACTCAAGCATTCCTATTTTGGTTAATTGAAGATCATTTGGTGATGTTTTTCCTCTTTTGTCTCTTTAATTTCTTATTTGTTGTGATTTGCTTTGTGTTTGACCCATTCTATCTTCTTCCCATGGATTTTACCATGGGCTAAATCTCTCTTGTGCTTGGGTTAATTGAAATTGATGATGAATTGATTGATGATGCTATAATTGTTGATGATTGGAGATCAATTGAGTAGATTGCTTACTAATTGTGATTTTCATTTGTGCTTCATGCATAATTATCTCTTTAGATTAGTGTTTGATCACCCTAGCTATAGACGAGAGTTGCGCTAACGTGATCCGGTATTAATCGGGTGATAATTGTGTATGAATGTGTGGATTGGGTGCTTCGGAATCGAGAGATTAGTTGCACTAAGGATACTCACATTAGTTTGTTTCCTAATTGTGATTCTTAATTGTGCTTTGTGTAAAATTGTCTCTTTAGATTAATGGTTAATCACCCTAGCAATAGGCGAGAGTTGAGCAAACGTGATTAGGTGTTGATCGGGATTCAATTTTGCATGATTGTATGAATTGGGGATTTCTACATTGAGAGATGGGAAAGACTAAGGATACTCACATTAGGCATTGTGATTTTAATGGAATGATTAATTTCATGATGGTTTATGCTTTCTATCTTAGTTGATTTACAATTTGATTCAATTATATCTTGTTGATTGATGATTCATTGATGGATGTTAATCCTAGCACCTCTATCCCACCATTTATTGTTGTGTTTGTTATCGCATTCTAAGTGTTCGATCTATTGCTTGCTCCTTGTTGTTTTGTATTCTTGCTTGTGTTTTGTTGTTTTTGTACCAAACCATTGTTGCAACTCTAGTCACTAATAACTTGTATTTCTAGGACCTCATGTGCATACTTTTTCCCTTGGGTTCGATATTTTGTTGATTGGTCTTAATAACTCTTACCCTATACACTCCAATCAAATGGCGCCGTTGCCGGGGAATTAGTTTTTGCGCCTTAAGTGAGACTTGGGAATTGTTTGAAGTGACTACTTGTTGCCTTTGTGTTTGTTTTGTTATTTTTGTTGGAATTTGATACTTTGAAATCTTGTCTAGATGGAAGGATACAACTCATACTTGTGGAATCAAGAATATTATCAAGATAGTAGGGTGTATTCTCCACATTTTGAAGAATTGAGCTACAATGATTGGAGGAACTATGAAGATAATTCTCAATGGCAACAAGTTCCATCCAATTATGAAGATTGGATAAGTGAAGAAATTTCTCCCCCACCTCAAGAGATGTTCCCATACTATGAGCCTTATGATCAAGCATGCAATCAATATTGTGGATTCGAATTTCAAGGGGCATCGGAAGAGGAAGATTATTATGATGATAGGAGGAGCTATGAGAATGACTATCCAATGGCACAAGCTTCTCCTTAAATTAAAGAATGGAGACTCTATGATATGAGAGCTATATTGCAAGAGATGCTTGGATTCGTGTTGGAAAAATTTGAGGAAGATGATGCTAGATGTGATCAAATGCTTCCCTTGTATGAAGAAATGTATGAGACCAAAGAAAAGGTAAATTCATGGATAGAGGGGAACATGGAGATCACCGGAGTGCATTTCACGTTTATTAAGTGTCAACTCAAAGATTTCCTACGCCAAGTAAAGAACTTGAATATCATGGAAAGTCAAGAAGAAGAAGGGGAGGAAGAAAATGAAAGAAGAGATGTAGTAGAGGGTCCAAGCAATGAGGATGAAAGGAAGAATTTCCTTGTCAAAAGTGAGGAAGAGGAGTGTCCATTGATGGACATGAGCTATAATGAGGAAGAAAATCTAAGAGCATCAAATGAAGCTTTGAAGATCGAAATGAGCATTTCTATACCCTCTAACTCTTCAAATTTTGATTTAATTGATAATGATGCTTCTTATGATTTAATTTTGCCTCTTGTGAATCTTGACTATAGGGAAGAATTAAAGAAACGCTTGGGCATCCTTGAAAGGAAAGAAGAATCGAGAAGGATGGCAAAAGAAAAAGGGGAACAACCATGGACACTTTGCATATCTATCGGTGGTTGTCCTATCTTTTCGGTGAACCTCCTAGATTATGAAGCTCAACGATCTAGATACAATGGGAAGGAGGATCGATACCCTTGGCCATTCCGATGAAGGATGTTGGATGTGAAGAATAAGTCCGGCAAAGGACACTAAAAATAGCGCTCGATGGGAGGCAACCCATCCTTTTTATTTCTTTTCTTGTGTTCTTTTGGTAGATTAGTGTTTTTGTTTTGTTTGAGGGAGATTTGGCTTGCTACTTAATTGCTTATGCTTAGTACATGATGCTCTATGCTTTGAGATTCATATATTGTTGAGCTTAATTGTTGATATCATTATGAGTTGCATATATTTTGAGCCAAACTTGAATGCATGACTTCATTCAAGTTTGGGGGTGTGTGTCATTTATGGTAGAAATGCATCTCTTAGTGATTATTTGATGAATTGTTTTGCCCGTGTGTAGGTATACTCACTACGAGGATTGGAAAGGATCGAATTTGCAAAGGAATCGAGGAATCGAGAAGGAAATGAGAGCTTAAAAGTTGGTGAAAATGAGCAAAGAGGAAGAGAACCCGGTCTCCTCGATCGAATGAGCGACCAGGCTTAAATCGAGGGACCAAAACGGTAATTTCTTGCATATTTGGGTTAGTTAGGGGTATAAAGGTCATTTTTAGGAGTTTCGGGGGTCGGGTCGGGCCCGGGAATCGTCAAAAATTCCCTGGACTCGACCCAGGGTCGAGAGTGCATAGCCCCCGGGTCGAGGGATTTATACTTAGGCAAAATTTCATAATTTGACACATCCCTCGAGTCGAGGGTGCCACCTCGAGTCGAGGAGTTGGTTTTGCATATCCCCCGAGTCGTGCGTGAGACCTCGAGTCGAGGCGCTCGAATTTTTGGATCCCTCGAGTCGAGGCCTAGCCCTCGACTCGAGGCGCGTGTTATTTTTAAATACGCAGGATCAGCAGCAGAATCCCGACTCGAGGGTTAGGTTTTAGCAGCACCGTTCCAGTTTCTTCCCCCACCTATTTCCGGCGATTTTGCGTCGATTTCACCATATATCAACCATCATTTCATCATTTTATCATTTACCTTGAATAAAGATTGATTCTTGAGGGTTTTTGGAAGCAAAATTTGGGGATTTTTGGTTGAAATAGAGTGGGTGTTTTCCAAGTCCGTTTTTGGGTCAAATTCACAAACAAGGTACGTAATTTCTACTCATCTTGGCTTCAATTTCGTAGTGTTATTGTGATTATTGCATGGGTGATTCAATTAGGCCATTTGTTAATTAAATTGGAATTTCATGTGGACATTTTGACAAACACCTTCTATGCATGATTATTTTGGATGATTTGAAGCCTTGTATGAGTATATTTGGATCGTTGATGAGAATAGGAGCATGTTTAGGATTGAAAATGATATTGTGCTCGTTTATTTGTAAATTGGGATTGGAATTGTGAATTATGGCATTTGTAGGAATTCCTAGTATAATTGTTGGGATCATTTGGTCAAGTTGAATTATGGTGTTGATAGAAGTGTATGAATTGTTGATGCATAATTGTTGAATTACTTGCTAATTGGCCTATGATTTTTTTTTTGGGATTTTATTGAGTTCAATTGCATGATTATTTGTTGAGCCACTTGTGAATTAATTGTGGGGCCATGTTAGTAAGTAAATGCATGTTTTAGGATTATTTTGAGCACTTCTAGCGGACATATGTGTTTAGTTGACTCATTGACCATTGTTGAGGCTTTGTTGCTAGTTACTAGGGATTGTGTTCATTTGAGATGATTATTGATCGTTGACTCGTTCATGGTATGATTGATATTTTTCTGAGCTCGTATTGTATTTTTTGGTATTGATTTTTGCTCTTGGGAATGTTTTGCAGGAACAATGTCTAGAGGGGCCGACAGACATAACCTCTCTGAGGCGGAGATTCGCGAGAAAGAAGCTGCCATCCGACGTGCACACAGGACACCCGCTGAGCTCGGAATTCAGTGGGATGATCAGCAGTGGAGGACTCATATTGAGTTATATTCTGAGCTCTATAACCGGGTGGTCAAGACTAGACTAGTGGACCAAGATTGCATGATATCGATGGGGATTGAGGAGGATATTCCTCGCCTATTTGAGCAAGTCGGGATGGGGAGTTTCTTGGCGAAGAGGCCTCGGACATATATCGGACTCACTCTCGAGTTCCTGTGCACGGTGAGAGTTGATAAGGCCAGGAGGGCCAAATTCCCGAGGAGTATTACATTTGAGCTCATGGGGTATGAGTACTCGTTGACTCTGGACGAGGTCAACGAGATTATTGGAGCACCTACAGACCCCGACCGATCACTGTTGAACATTAGGAAGGAGTATAATGCTAAGCAGTTTTGGAGGAGGATTTTAGATTCTGGGGCTCCTAATCAGCCCGATTTTGTTCCGGGGAAGTCTAAGAGAACACATATCCGGAACCCGGTCATCCGATATCTTGAGAAGATTCTCGCGGGTACCATATTCGCGAGATCAGAGGGAGGAGCCGTGGTATCCGAGGAGCTGTACGTCATTTGGTGCTTCTTACATGGAGTCAGATTTAATGCTGCCGCCTACCTGTGCTATTTATTTGAGAGAGCCACTAGCACGAAGTTCAAGAAGATTAACTTCGGTGGCATGATTACACTGATCGCTGAGCATTTTGGGATTCCGACGCATAACCTCAGAGCAGTGGAGGGCCCTGACCTTACTCTTGATACCATGCGGCGTATGAGGACGCTAGACCGCATCGGTAGGACGTGGTGCCTACAGCAGCATCATGGTGGCCGATTCCCTCTTCCTAATAAGAGGTTGACGACGGTTTTCGGATCTCAGGCATTTGTGACTATCAACTTGCGTATGTGGTCACAGCGTCATACTGAGGCGATCGACGCTTACACTAGAGAGCATGGGGATGTGCTTAGAGAGGTTGATGATGATGATGGAGGTCAGCAGTCGGGTTCTGATGATGATCAGGGTGATGGAGCTGCAGAAGGAGCAGAGGTAGAGATAGGAGATTATGATTCTGAGGACGAGGATGATGAGGAGCCGGAGCAAGAGGAGCCGCCAGTACAGATGGACGAGGATTACCAGCCAGAGATTAACATGTACTGGCAGGATGAGATGAGGAGTAGAGAGTACGAGGCGGGGAGTTCATCTCAGAGGCCATGGGTTCTGACAGAGGAGATGTGGGCAGACAGTCAGAGGATGCATTTAGAGAGTCTGACCCGGCAGGATGAGATGTACCGGATGCTTGAGGAGTCCTGCAGATTTAATGAAGAGACTCGGAGGATGCAGGAGGAGTCTCTGAAGACTCAGCATGACATGTATGCACTCCTTCAGCAGATGAGCTCGTGGAACTTCGGGCAGGGACACTACCCTCCTCCACCGCCGCCATCCGACTATTAGGGCTATCCCCTATTCCTCATACCCTCTTCTTGTTGTTCTTTAGATTCTGATATTCTTGTTTTCCTTTGTACTTTTGATGATGATTATACTCTTGACTTGATGATTGTGATGATTGTGATGATTGGTTTTGGATTTTTGGATGATTTTATTGATGGTGGTTATTATCTTGATCTTATTGAGTTTGATGGTCTATTGATGATTATTCCTTGATGATTTCTTTGGATTCCTTATTCCTAGTTTTTTTTTTTTTTTGAGATTTATTGATTTGAGCTTAATAGTGGATTAATTGACATATTTTTGAGTATCATCTTGATATAGTGAGTATGCTTGAGATTATGTACATGAGCATTTGTGTTTGAGTTGTAAGACTAGTTGGAATTTGTTATGATCATTAGTAGATGTGTAGCTTGATGCTAGTTGCTTGATTAATTATATGAAGATGAATGTGATTGAAAATGCTTGATTCATTGCTCAATTTAAGCCGTGAGTTTTGTGCCTAATAATCGTACACCTTATACGGTTGATAGTAATCCTTTGTGAGTGCATCATTCATGATTCGTATACTAGAACTTGCCACTAGACTTGTTGATATTGATCTTTGTGTAATGTTTTGAAAATGATAAGAGGCCATGTTTGATATGATGAGTTACTTTGTCAAATACTTTCCTACCAAATACATTTGATTTCCTTAGTGAGCCATGTTGAGCCTATGATCCATATTCTTTGGCAAGCCAAGTGAAATTGAAACCATTTAGCCTATTTTGATGAGCCTTTCTTGTCCTATGTTTAGTTGAGCTTGAATGTTGGCTAATGATGGTGATTTTATTGCTAAGTGTGGGAAGATGATGAGCTAAGTGATGATGTGTTAAGAGATAGAAGAAAAGAAAGGTTGTGAAAGATTGAATTGTGAAAATGTGAAAATGAAATGAAAAGAAAGATTCAATTTGTGAGCTTAAAAAGAGAAAGCTCAAGTGAATGGTGGATTGATCCTTGAAGTTCAAAAGGAAGAGTGTTGCTAGATGAAAGTGAAGAGATGTGCATTGTATGGATTAGCTTACATTCAAGTCTTTACTAATTAGTCACTCTTATCCATAAATATCCCACCTTTCCAAAGAGCCAACATTACAACCTAGAAGAAAGACCTCTTTGATTCTTGATTGATCACAAATGATTTTGATTGAGATTAAGTCTTGTGGCAAGCATATGGTGTACTTATTTGTGAATTTGATGATTGAGTGCGTTAAACCTTGATACATTTGAGTGAAGAGTGAAACACTCCATGGAAGGAGCAATGTCTTGAGTATTTGATTGAGCATTTGTTTGAGCATGATTCATCTTGATGGCTAGTGGATAGTTGCATTGATACAAGTGATCATTGATGAGTTCGATTGTCTTATTTTTCGTCTATGGTGCCATGTGACATAATTGCAATCAATTCACTCCTTTGTTCTTAGTTTCTACGTTGCTCGAGGACGAGCAACAATTCAAGTTTGGGGGTGTGATTGGAGTGAATTGATACATGTTTTTAGGGCTATTTTTAGTGCAAAAAGTGAGCTAAAGTGTTAGTTTTTGTGCCTAAATGTGAAAAGTATCACTCTTTTGCCTAAAAAGTATTATTTGTGAGGTTTTGATGTTTTTCGTCCATTTTGCAGGTAATTCGGTGGATTTTTGCCAAACCGAGAGTACCATTAGGCTTATAATGAAGAGACGGACATCCGGGACGAAAACAGGGGTCGGGGCCGAAGCCCCACGCAAGAAAAATGCCCTGGACTCGAGCTCTAGTCGAGGAGCAAGAACCTCGAGTCGAGGGAGGTGAAAAAGGCAGGGACCTCGAGTCGAGGCCTGACCCTCGACTCGAGGGGGAGAATTTTCCAAATGTCGTTATTTAAAGAGCTGAGCAGGGCAATTCAGGGGACTGGAAAAATAAGAGTTCATAGTAGCAGTTAGTAGCGGTTTTGGGGCGATTTCTCAAGCCCCAAGCCAATTCCTTCCTTAGATTAGAGTAGAAGTTAGAATTAGGAGTAGATTTCAATTGATTGTTGGTAGATTAGCCTTAGATTAGCATTTGATTCTTGTAATCCTTTCAATTCAAGCTTGTAATTCCTTTGGAGATTGTTGTTGAAGACTCAAGCATTCCTATTTTGGTTAATTGAAGATCATTTGGTGATGTTTTTCCTCTTTTGTCTCTTTAATTTCTTATTTGTTGTGATTTGCTTTGTGTTTGATCCATTCTATCTTCTTTCCATGGATTTTACCATGGGCTAAATCTCTCTTGTGCTTGGGTTAATTGAAATTGATGATGAATTGATTGATGATGCTATAATTGTTCATGATTGGAGATCAATTGAGTAGATTGCTTACTAATTGTGATTTTCATTTGTGCTTCATGCATAATTATCTCTTTAGATTAGTGTTTGATCACCCTAGCTATAGACGAGAGTTGCGCTAACGTGATCCGGTATTAATCGGGTGATAATTGTGTATGAATGTGTGGATTGGGTGCTTCGGAATCGAGAGATTAGTTGCACTAAGGATACTCACATTTGTTTGTTTCCTAATTGTGATTCTTAATTGTGCTTTGTGTAAAATTGTCTCTTTAGATTAATGGTTAATCACCCTAGCAATAGGCGAGAGTTGAGCAAACGTGATTAGGTGTTGATCGGGATTCAATTTTGCATGATTGTATGAATTGGGGATTTCTACATTGAGAGATGGGAAAGACTAAGGATACTCACATTAGGCATTGTGATTTTAATGGAATGATTAATTTCATGATGGTTTATGCTTTCTATCTTAGTTGATTTACAATTTGATTCAATTATATCTTGTTGATTGATGATTCATTGATGGATGTTAATCCTAGCACCTCTATCCCACCATTTATTGTTGTGTTTGTTATCGCATTCTAAGTGTTCGATCTATTGCTTGCTCCTTGTTGTTTTGCATTCTTGCTTGTGTTTTGTTGTTTTTGTACCAAACCATTGTTGCAACTCTAGTCACTAATAACTTGTATTTCTAGGACCTCATGTGCATACTTTTTCCCTTGGGTTCGATATTTTGTTGATTGGTCTTAATAACTCTTACCCTATACACTCCAATCAGAACACAGGATATTTAGGCCCATCAGGAGGCCCAACCCTAATTCCTCCTTAGGGTCCCTGTTGTAGCCTATAAATAAACCCTAACATCAGAGCCTCCAGCGTGTGAAAAAATGTGAGATCAGAGAGAGGCGGATTCTGATTCCTTGGAGGATTGTCGACCACTCGACGTCCAAGGGAAAGGGATAGGAATACGGCAGAAGACCGTGAGGTTCGAGGCTCGTCCTTCGATCGCAGTTCTGACCTTAGAACTGGTTCGTCTTCACCTATTACGGTGAATAAAGGTACAATTCTATCCGCTGCATTTATGTGATTATGATCCCGAATCTGATAATTTCGTAGAGTCGGCGATCGGTGGTTCCAACATCGGGATATAGCCTATCTCTTCCTGACCGGAGGGCACGTCCTAACTTTCTGGCAGGCGTAGTTTGAGGCTGGGTTACGCCTTCCTCCTCCCAAATTCTTGTGTCAGCTTTCGAATCTTTACGGAGTTCCTCTAAACCAGTTTGTGTCGAATGCCATTAGGATGATGATCTTCTTCTATATCCTCCTCAAAGGAAATGGAGGGAGACCATCTGCTGAATTATTTTTTTCTCAGTATAACTGCAAAACCGTTGGACCCTTCTACTATGTAAGTAGTAGGGTGAAAGGAAAATGTTCATTTCTTGGTAAGATCTCCAACATTAACAAAGAGTGGGGCGATCATTTCGTCTTCATCACTCCGGATAAACCCTGGCCTTTCCAGAACCAGAAATGGATTTACCGAAATCCCTCCCCTCTAGCTCCTTCTAACCACATATCCTCTTCCACGAACCGTTGGGCTATTCAGACGTTGAATGCCCATGTTCATGCTCACGGGTATCTTAACTTACCCGAACTTTGCTTCAATCCACATGTCCTTTCTTATATTAAATTCAGCTCGACAAAAGTTCCTCTTGAACCAAATGATGGTAAATATCATGTTTTCTCCATGTCACAATTATAATTGCAACTGATGCAAACTCATCCTACTTTTTGTCATTCAGAAATATTGTGGCTTTCAAAGGTTTTGGAGGGCCCTGCTGACTCTTCTGATTCAGCTCCACCTCCTCCTGACTCGCACCAAGATACTCTAGATATTCCTCCGTCATCCCCTGCTCCAGACCCCCTCAAAGATCCCGAAACAGAAGTTCCTCCGTTAAAGAAGTCCAAGACCGCTAGAGGTAAAGCCCCTGCTAGTCAAGGTTCCCCCCCTCGAAGGATACCTTTCGTCGTAAGTATCCCACGAGATGTAGCCAGGGCCTCTCCTCTGCCCCGATTGATGTTGATTCTTACTCCTCCAGTCCTTCAGCCAGCAAGTTTTTCAGCGAGTTGATTTCAGCCCAAGAATGTGAGAGCCTTATCAACCTCCCACCTGACCAGCAACAACACCAGGCTGCCAGCCATTTTGCTCAGGTAATCTTTACCTTAACATGTTTGTTAATATGCCTATCTCGAGATAGGTACTAATACAGGTTGTGTTTTTAAATGTCTCAGTTGGGCATTTTGCTATCCAGCTTGTGGAGCCCTTCCAACCTTCTCCCTTCACCCCAATTAAAGGAGCTAGAGGATTCCCTCCTTGCAAAGAAGAAGAAGGCCTCTCTTGCATCCCCCCGCATTAAGAAGATTGAGGCAAAGCTTTCGAAAGCCCAGGCAGCTCGTGAGGCTGCCGAGAAAGAGACCAGTGACTTGGCCATCCATTACGCTTTTCAGGAATCTCAAGTGCATACAAAGGCTTTGGTAGAGGGAGCAAGATCTTACCGTGATCACCTCTTCACCTCTGAATCAGGTCAGTAGTTTTTATACAATCTGTGGGTCAATCTTAAGGATACCTATCTACAGTATCCCAGTTTCTTGGGGGACATGGGCCCCTATATCAGGTACTTCTATGAGTACAGCTTTAACGCCGTTGTGCAGCAGCAAACCGACCCCTTCTTTACTGGTGAATTTAATAAGACTGGCCCCCTCCAAGCTATGCCCACCCCTCCATATTTCAAGGGCGATGCCACCCGTCTTATTGAGGAGGAATGGTGGCTCCCCGTGATGAGCGAGATAGTTTCTCAATTTCTGAAGGCCGAGGTGACCTCTGCCACTCCCGCCTCTATGAAGCAGCCCTTGTGCCCCCCTTACTCTGGACAGTCCGGTCTCTCGAGAGGAAGCTTACTTGAGGCAGGCTATGGAGATGGAAGTGAACCAGGATGTTGCTGCTACTGAAGCAGATGGACCCCAAAACTCCCCCCAGTAATCTTCTTTAAAACAATCTCTCATGATGTAACAATTAATTTATTTTCTCGTTTTATGTGCTGGTTTAGCACTGAATTCTGTTCTCCCCTCTGTTGGGAATTTATTTTTTGTTTTTGAATTCTGTTGCCCCCTTGCTGGGTGCCTTTTGCTGGCGAATAGATGTGATCCTCCCCTGCTGGGAGTTCATTTTCGTATATGATGTTTATCCTCCCTTGCCGGGAGCTAGTTATTGCATGTGTGCTTGTGTCCTCCCTTGCCGGGAGTTGTGTTTGAATGTTTCATTATTTGCATCCCTTATGCATCTGATTTTATCTGCATGTCTTCAAACCATTAGCCTCTAGGCAGTTAGTTTGAATGCGTAATTTTGGTGCTAGGAACATCACCCTAGCTATAGCTTGAATGTATACCTTTTCTCATAGGTTGACAACTCATGTGCTTAGAATTCTCCTTTTCTCATTCTTAGGAGTGAACGCTTTAGGTTTTGCTTGGACCTGCATTCTTTGAATTTTCTCTTGACCTCATAGTCCAAGAGTTTCCACAAATAGCTTTTCTAGGCTCGAAGTTTAGCTTCTCTTAAGCAACTTTTGCCCTCGATTTGGCACACTCTCTAGGGTTAGTTAAATCCTTTCTGTAGATTTAATATAACTCTTCTTCGAAAAAACTTTTCTCATGCTCATACTAGTTAACACCTTTTAACAGGTTTAACTTAGTTTCTCCTTGGGAGACCTTCCTCAAGTAAAACCTGATTTAGGCCCCTCTTTTGCTGGTTTGAGTTAGGCTCTCTCTGAGCCATGTCTCGAATTCTTGTTTTCTAGGGCTTGAACATATTCAAAACTCTTAAACGACTTTGACTTTTAGCTGTAGAACCCTCTTTTCTGGGTTTCCACTAATATTGCACTTCCTCATAGGTCTACCTTAATTTCTTTTGGAAAGACCCTTTCTTAATTTAGATAAGTTCACCCCTCTTTTGTAGGTTTAACTTAGCATTTCTGAATCTTTCTTAACCTCTATCTCCAGAAACCTTTCTTTAGGTTTAGCTTAATCAAAACCCCTTCTGTAGGTTTAGTTTAGTATTTTGAAGCTATCTCTTAGCTTCTTTTCTCGCAACCCTTCTTTGGGTTTAGGTTAAGTTTTGTCAAAGCTATGCCTGAGACGGTTATGCTTTAGACGTTGTCTCTCAATAATTAAGCCTTCTCCCGTAGGTTTAATCCTGTATCTCTGAGATTATTTCCCAGCCTCTATTCTAAAAATCTCATCTAAGCTTGAGCTGATTAAGCCCTTGCCTCAGAAAACTATCTCTTAGTTAGACTTTGGTAAATCTAACTTGATTTTTCAAGGCTTTCGTAGCCTTTAAGAAACATAGTCCTCTCTGGACGTAGGTTTAGTTAAACTCTATAGGTTTAATTTGATATTTTCAAAACTTTCGTAGTTTCAAATCTTGAAAACCCTTTCTGAGTCCTGGTTTAATTAAGCCCTTCTCGTAGATTTGATCAAGGCTTTTCTCAAGGCCATATCTCATATTTTGCATTTAGTCAGTTAAACCATTGCTGTAGGTTTAACTTAGTTTTTCGAAGCTATCTCTTAGCTCTAATTCTTGCAACCCTCTCTGGGTATAGGTGATGTTAAACCTTATCTGTAGGTTTAATTTAGTATTTCGAAGCTATCTCTTAGCTCTAATTCTTGCAACCTCTCTGGGTTTAAGTGATGTTAAACCTTATCTGTAGGTTTAATTTAGTATTTCGAAGCTATCTCTTAGCTTCTTTTCTCGTAACCCTTCTCTGGGTTTAGGTGGGTTAAACCTTCTCTGTAGGTTTAACTTAGTTTTTCGAAGCTATCTCTTAGCTTCTTTTTCTCACAATCCCTCTATGGGTTTAGGTGGGTTAAACCCTTTCTGTAGGTTTAACTTAATGTTTCGAAGCTATCTCTTAGCTTATTTTCTCGTAACCCCTCTCTGGGTTTAGATGGGTTAAACCTTATCTGCAGGTTTAACTTAGGTTTTCGAAGCTATCTCTTAGTTTCTTTTCTCGTAACCCCTCTCTGGGTTTAGATGAGTTAAACCTTATCTGCTGGTTTAACTTAGGTTTTCGAAGCTATCTCTTAACTTCTTTTCTTGTAACCCTTCTCTGGGTTCAGATGGGCTAAACCTTCTCTGTAGGTTTAACTTAGTTTTTCGAAGCTATCTCTTAGCTTCTTTTCTCGTAACCCTTCTCTGGATTTAGATGGCTAAACCTTCTCTGTAGGTTTAACTTAGTTTTTCGAAGCTATCTCTTAGCTTCCCCTCTCTGGGTTTAGATAGGTTAAACCTTATCTGCAGGTTTACCTTAGGTTTTGAAAGCTATCTCTTAGCTTATTTTCTCATAACCCCTCTATGGGTTTAGATGGGTTAAACCTTATCTGCAGGGTTTAACTTAGGTTTTCAAAGCTATCTCTTAGCTTCTTTTCTCATAACCCCTCTATGGGTTTAGATGGGTTAAACCTTATCTGCAGGTTTAACTTACGTTTTCGAAGCTATCTCTTAGATTCTTTTCTCATAACCCCTCTCTGGGTTTAGAGGGGTTAAACCTTATCTGCAGGTTTAACTTAGGTTTTCGAAGCTATCTCTTAGCTTCTTTTCTCATAACCCCCTCTCTGGGTTTAGATGGGTTAAACCTTACCTTCAGGTTTAACTTACGTTTTCGAAGCTATCTCTTAGCTTCTTCTCTCATTGTTTGATGTGAATTCATTTCACGAATGCTCATCGTGTTTCTCATTGAATGCTTCTTGTGCATTTTATTCATTCATCTAACTTTTTCGAAAGTTATTTATTCTCATATAATTGATCATGTGTTGTGATGCAATCGTATTGAATAGTATGCAATCATATTGTTTCAATCGTAATCAATGAAAGAATAAATTGATAAACTCATGAATAATGAAAAATCCATTGACAATTTACTCACCTTTTAAAAATTTATATAATTTAATTAAAGACTAATTATTAATACTGATGCGTAAAAACTGACCTGGGCCCGTTTCCCCACCTGGGTTCCATGTAGGTAAAGTCTTTACGAAATATAATCCCTAGCTCCCTTCTCACGAACGTACCTACAAAACATGCCGGAGGGTTCTCCGGCGTAGGCACTCCGACGCTCAAATTAGATTACCGAAAAACACTCAAGAAAGTACGTAGGAAGTAGCTAAGTAAGAGTGATAGTTATTCGATACCCTTACCTCCCTTCTAATAGTGTTTATTTATACGTACTTGTGGAGTAATAAACGTTACAACGGTGTCAGAGCATTATCCCACACGTTCCTCATGATGTTGTGCGTGGATATCTTTTCTCTCAAGAAATCTGATTGTGCCTACGTTTTCCCTCCCTGGACGGAGGTTGGACCCAATCAATGAAGAATATGTGGAATATTCCTTGACTTGGGCCTTAATTATCCCAACTGCTTGTTATCTCTCATATTTCTCGGTCTTATCAGATAGTTCGCCCACATGGGCCTGGTCAACATCCACTTGGGAGGCTTCAAATCTCGCCTAGGCCTAGCGGCCCACCTGCAGTTAGGCTTGGGCCTTGCAGCCCACCTGCAGTTAGTCTGGGCCTCGTGGTCCCTCTGTAGTTAAGTCAGGGCCTTATGGCCCATCTGCATACAGGCCTGAGCCTCGTGGCCCACCTTTAGGTAAGTTTGGGGCCTAGCAGCCTCCCTGTGATCAGTGTGGGCTCGGGCCCACCACAGGTTTTCTCCCCCCTCTATTGAGGGTATTCGGTTACGTCGTTGGGCCCTATTGGGCTGGATATCCTTGGGCCTTACGTGTAGTTGGGCCCGATAATTTTATCCGTATCAAATACTAATACTCAATTTATAAAAAAAAAATAATTAATACAAATATAAATAACTCAGGTAGTGATTTTGGGATGTTACAATCTACCCACCTTTTAAAAATTTCGTCCTCAAAATTCGGTTATAGCTTAGATCATCACAACTCACTTTCCATACTAGATTATCCTATAAATTATTTCTTCATCCTTTAAACTCCAAATGTGGTTCACATCTATACTATTAGTCCTTATGATTAGGGAATCAACCCAAAATAATTTATATCACACAATGCATAGATCATATTACATTCATCACTTTATTTTCCTTATACTCAGTGCAAAAAGGTAATCCAATTGCATAATAATACCACACCACAATAAAAATTTCATATCAGAATAATAAATTTCACTCTTAAATTATTTCTCCAAATCTAAACCACAAAACCATAAATCACTGCATACTTACTACAAATTTCATTATTAAATTATTGCTCCAAATATAAACCACAAAATTATAAGTCATTGCTACGCACTACATATCAATGTATCAGCATAACCACACACGCTCACGAGCACACGCTGCCGTGGTTCAGCGGCTCAGTGGCAGCGATTACACATAGTATATTGACTATAATGACATCATGCAAAAGTAAGGTAACTAAAATCAGCCTTATAGTCCACTAAGTATCTCATATCAAGCAACTTATAATTATCAAATGGGGTACACATGCACCAAAAATTGCAAATAAATTTGAAAATTTCTAAAACCACAGTTATATATAAAGCCAAAATTTTTATAAAATTGAACATAATGATATTCATACCTTGTGGAACTGTCGAGGCAGAGAAGATGGAAGCAAGTACTTTACAAACCATCTTTTAAAAGAGAAGTTAACTTATAATTATGAAGTAAATAATTTTTTTTCTATATAAGTAGCAGCAAGTACAGAACCAAAATGCTCTAATACCATTTGTAACGCCCCAAATTTAAAAATAACATATAATAGTTGAGGCGCTACCAAATTGACGAAAAGAAAATTTTAATTGAATAAACTAGATTTATTACAAAATAATCATTTGAAATTACGGCGGAAAACAACGTAAAATAAATTACATGCAACCATTGCCTCGTACCCTGCTCGAGCTCCTTTGACCTGTAGAAAATCATAACATGGGGGGATGAGTGTTTGAAAATACACTCAGTGAGGGAAACATCAATGATTGCACAGTTAAATAACATTCGTAAGCGGCATATAATATTTCAATAAAGCTCATAAGAACATTTAATGTTTTATCACATAGTACGAGCCATTACCCGGCTTGAACTAGTACGGACCATTACCCGACTTGAACATAATATGGTTATTACCCATCTTGAACATATATATTACGGGCCATTACCCGGCTTGAACATATACACGGACCATTACCCGGCTTGCACATAGTACGGGTCATTACCAGGCTTGAACATAGTACGCACTATTACCCGGCTTGAACATACTGCGGGTTAATACCCGTCTTGAGTAATAATGCAATTTAACATAACAATCATAACATTGAATGTTAAACTCGATTAAGAGTAGAGATTATTCTCACCTTAAAAACAATAGCTGCAACAAATGATGCAATGCAATATCCCCTTAGTGATCCTCAACTCCTTGATAATGCACAATCCTAAAGGTCTCAAGTTTCTCCTCATATCCTACAAATAACATATATTCTTAATAATCTACGAGTGGATACGAGCATTTTAATATATAATACCACACAATTAATGGAGATCAAATACTTACCAAAATATTTCGACTCTCTCTCTCTCTCCCTCCCTTCCCCCCTCTCTCTCTCTGCGCCATTCTCTTCTTCTTTTTTCCTTCCTTTCCTTCAACAATACGATTCAGGCTTATGTTGCTCCGTTCGTATTATCTGGGTTACTTGGTATCAGAGCCATGGATTTATATTCTTATTTAGGGATGATATAATTTTAACACTGCCTTTATGATGTTTGACAGTAATTCCGTTAAGAATAGCTTAAACATGAAGTATGATATACCCCATGATTTAGATTTATTAAATAAATGGACGATTCCAAAAATCAATCCTAAGGTTATTTATAAATTAGGAACCTTTGAAAAATTGGGTTTAAAAAAAGTTGTTAAAACAACTGAAGAGTCCATTCCTATTAATAATGAAGAAGTAATCATAAAATTACTTACTGAAAAAGATATTTTTCCTTATAAAAAAGATAATAAATTTCTACATATTGGTTTAGTACAAATTGCTTTTAAACCATTAACCTTAGAAGGTTTACCGTAAAGCTTTATTGCAGCTTTACGTGATGGTAGAAATTTAAATTGGAAACAATCTTTAATGGGCATTATACAATCCAGCTTGGCACATGGTCCAGTTTATTTTGATGTGTATCCCAATCTGCAGTTATCTTTAACTGATCCTAATATTTATGATGCTTTAACATTAAATGTTAAAATTCATGGTTATAATTATGTTTTAGGATCTGAAGTTATCTGTATTTGTTACAGAATTTATTATAAACTTTTATTTACCTTGAATCCTCATTGTAAAATAAAGGATAAAGCTGTTAATGAAACGGTTTTGATTGAAACAAATTTTCATAGGTCTAATATTATAACTAGAAGATCTATAAAATGGGAGGAAATTGCTTTCCCTGAAAATTGGATTATTGAAAGAGCGGTTAATCCTCAACCTGCTATTGCATCAAAGTTGTTGAATGTTTTTCAAACCACAGAAGGAACTGTTAATATACAGTTTGACAATTTGATAAAAAGTAGATCCCAATCTCAATCTTTGAGATTTCCTTCTTTACACTCTTATATTTCTCCAATTGATTATATTGTTGAAACTCCTTCTAGAGCTTCTACTTCTCAAATCAGAGAAAAGTCTGAAAATGAGAAAAGTCTGATTATATTAAGTGATGAGAATAATTCTGAAAATGACAGAATTAATGAATTGCATATTGACAAAGAAAATATGGTTAAAGGTGTTAACCACCGTTATATGGAGACAATGTCTGAAATGAGTTTTCCTTGATTTATGGATTTAAACTTACTCGATATTGATTTTAGCCCTGTCTCAGAAGCCAAAAAAATTATTTCTAATGAATTTAGATTACCCAAATGGGAATCTTTTAGAAATTGGTTTTTTGAAAACTTCAGTGATACTGAAAAACAAATTATTCAAAATCAATTCTATAAAAAATATGAAGAAACGAAAACAATGATATTGTTTGTTCCTTGGTTTATGTCTACCTATGAAGATCAATATATCTCTGTTTTAGAAAGAAATTATAAACTAATAAGTGGACAAATTATTAATACTGATTTTCCACCTACTGATCCTTTTCAAATTGAAAATGAAAATCAAGTTTGTAATTTTCTAGCATTTGCTAAACTATTTGAAAATGATGTTTTACAAATAACTAGTAAACATATAAATTTGCTAATACAACAAAATAATTATGCAAATTTATTTTTAAATGTATTAGGAGAACAAATTCTTTCTCTTCATAAAAAAATTGATAATGTTATCAATCTTATGAATTTTCAAAAACATGAAACGAAGGTCATTGATACTTCTGTTGCTTCTCCTAGTATGCAACCCCCTCCTACTATAAAAGATTTTAAATTAGAATCTATTTCCGAATTGGAAAAGTTATTGGAAGAGAAATTCTCAAAATTTTCACTAAATACTTTGAATGATGATTTAGAAAAGAATTTAGAAACCAATCCTAATTATAAAGAGGTTGTCCAAGATCATATCAATAAGATTGATCAATGGGCTAATAAACCCAGTAATAGATATTACTATTACAGAAGACCTACTCCTATCGATGTTTTAAATGAAGAATAGGAGTATATCATCAATAATAGTTACAGTGGTAGGAATATCTACGAATGGAAAATTGATGGTTTTGCTGAAAAACATATTTATAATACAATGCATAGAATGTTGATGTATTCTACTGTTTGTAAAACCAATGGTAATACCGATAAAAATATTGCTAAAATGATAGTTTCTGGTTTTGCTGGCCAACTTAAAGGTTGGTGGGATCATTATTTGACCCAAGAAAATAGAGATTATATTCTCAATAATATAAAAAATGAGAATAATGATGATGTTGAAAATGCTGTTTATACTTTGATAATAAATATTATTGAGCATTTCACAGGAAGATATTCTGATAATAGTGATAATATTCGTACTTTATTACAAAATCTGAGATGTAAAACACTCACATATTTTAGATGGTATAAAGATACTTTTCTTAGTAGAGTAATGGAACTCCCTAAGAGTAATACTTCTCATTGGAAATCAAAATTTGTTGATGGTTTGCCTTATTTATTTGCTGAAAGAATAAGGAATAAATTACGCGGTAATAATATCCAGATTCCTTATGATGATTTTACCTACGGTAAATTAATCAGTACTTGTATTCAAGAAGGTTTAAATTTATGTAATGAAATAAAATTAAACCAACAGATTAAAAGACAGAATTTGTCTGAAAGAAAGCAATTAGGTCAATTTTGTGATCAATTTGCATGGATATGCATAGTTCTAGTAAAACTAGAAAGAATAAACCTGATAAGATATCTAGAAATTCTGATAGAATTTATAAAAGAAAAAAATCTTCTAAAAAGAAAATTGAAAGGCATTCTCTTCGAAAACAAAAAAGAGAAGAGGATAAAAAACAGAAAAATAAACTAATTGTTTGTCATAAATGTCAGAAAGTTGGTCATTATGCTCGTAATTGCTGGGTTAAAAAGAAGATTAATAATCTTTGTTAGATCAAGTAAAGTTTTGATGGGTTAAAAGATCAATCTGGATAAGCAGACGAAGTATGTAGAAAAAGATCAGGTGCTCATCCTAAGCTGATCAGACTAAGTAAAAGACTAGTTAAGTCAGATGGAGATCAGAAGTTACAAGTCATCTGGAGACAAGCTCAAGTCTAGTCATCTGCAGGAGACGATCATGGAGAACTCAGACGAGGTCAAGACAAGCTGAGTAGAATAAGAAAGACGAGTCTTCATCAAGTCAGCTGCAGACGAGTAGAGTAAAATCAGCTGAGGTCAAGAGCAGTTTTCAAGATTAAGTTTGTTAAGCAGTTTTTAGTTTGTTAAAACTGACTAACAAACTAACTGTCTTTTCAGACTTATAAATAGGTCTAGATTTTATTTTTTCAAGACATTTATGCAAATCTGATTTTTCACACTATTCACTATTCGGTTCACAAAGTATTTTCAAAAGAGTTGTCAAAAATATTTCAAGTGATTATAGAACACTTCACTTCACATCTTCAAATAATGATGGGTGAATTAACATACTTTCTAGGCTTACAGATTAAACAGATGAGTAAGGGTATATTTATACATCAGTCTAAATATGCTAAGGATCTGATTGAGAAATTTGGAATGACTACTAGCAGAGAAGTTAAAATACCTATGGCAACTAACTTCTCTATGGATTCAGATGAGCAGGGGATACCCACTGATGCAACGGAGTATCGTGGACTGATTGGATCTCTTCTCTATCTCACTGCAAGTAGGCCAGACATAGCCTTTGCAGTTGGGGTATGTGCAAGATTCCAGTCTAATCCCAAGAAAACTCATCTGGTGACGGCTAAGAAAATTCTAAAATATCTCAAAGGAACCTTACAAGTAGGGTTATGGTACCCAGCTGATGACAACCTTGAGCTGACAGGTTATTCAGATTCAGACTTTGGAGGATGTAAGATTGATAGGAAATCCACTTCAGGAACTTGTCAATTTTTAGGCAACAAATTAATTTCTTGGTTATCCAAGAAACAGACATCTGTTGCCACATCCACAACTGAAGCTGAATACATGGCAGCTGGAAGTTGTTGCTCTCAACTCCTCTGGATTAGTCAACAGCTTAGAGACTATAATATTCAAACATCAGCTGTTCCTATTTACTGTGATAGTAATAGTGCAATAGCAATGACTTACAATCCTGTTCTGCTTCCAGATGTAAGCATATAGATATTAGGCATCATTTCATTAGGGATCATGTTGAGAAAAATGACATTAGGATTGAGAAAATAGCCACTGATTCACAAAGAGCAGACATCCTTACAAAACCGTTAGCTGAGTCTAGGTTTAAAGAATTATGCTTAGAATTAGGATTACTTGATGCATCTTTAGCTGGTTTCTAATTTGATTGCATCTGTTTATTGTATTCCTTATTTCTGATTATTTCCTTTCTTTAAATCAATGTCTAGAAAGAATTATCAGACTAGATATGAGTCAAAGGACAATCAGGTAGCTGATATCATCGATCTCCTTTTTAGGAATCAAGAATCAAGGATTAGTCATATTGACCTTATCTGACTTGATGATTACTTATCTGACATTTGGTAAATCAGACTAGGGCACAATAGTCACCTGATTTCTAGAAAACAGATGACTACTTGCACCCTATCTGATCTACCCCAGCTACTAATAGTTTTGATGAGTTTTGTTTGCAGGAACAGGTATACCAGATTAGTCTCATAAATCTCTACATTCAGAAAACCTTCATCTTTGTTTCTCCTCAAAATCTTTGTTTTCAAATAAAGTTCTTAAGTTTTTGTATATCAAGAAATCTGTACTTTGTAACTAAACTGTAAATCCTTTGTTAAGTCTTGTTTCAAAATCAGACTAGGAGGAAATTTTTTAAATATAAGACACGGTCATTTTGACCAAGTCTGTCATTTACCTAGTCTGGAATAGAATACCTGAGTACTAAGTAAGACATCTCATTGCTTACGTCAGGTATACTAATTACTTTTGATAAAGCAAGTCTATTAGCCGTCTAATCCGTAGGTTAAACGGTTACTTTTTACGCAATTCAAGACGCATAAAAGCCACGCGCCTGAATTTGAAGCGATTTTCTCGCTAAACCGTCGATGTTTTACACGTGCTTTTTCAATCAACGGTTCAAAATCAAAACTCTGAGATCGTGCCACGTTTCGATTTCCCAACTTTCCCTCTCTCTCCCCCTTATTTAAAAACTTACCTTCTTCAGTTTTAAAATTTTACTTTCACAATCCCCTGTTCTCAAAATTTACTGAAATTTTTCTTACTCTCAAAATTTTATCAATGGCATCCTCTTCTTCTCAAACTCCTAAACCCCCCTCATATATATCCTCCTCAAATTCTGATTTCAAAATGCTTTCAGAATCAGTCAAAAATAAACTCAAAGCTCAAATGTTTGTATATTTTGAGACTACAAATGACAGATAATCCAGAGAGATTATCGAATTATTGGAAGCTTCAAGGTTACGAGGATTTTGTTCGTTCAAATCTCCGCAGAACAAAACCGTTGATTTCATTGGAGCTGAGTTCCTTGCCAGGAGCGAATTTGCAGAAAACAGCTTCAAAACAACTGTTGAAGGTACTCAACTAGAGTACTCAAAGGAGAATGTTGCAAGGATTCTGGATACCTCTATGGAAGGGGTGAATCCTCTGTCGTATAAGGAGAATGAATGGGAAGAGTCATTCGACCTGTTTGCTAGGGTTACCTACAGAGGAGTTAGGAGAGATTTGAAGAAGCATATGTTAAGGAGGAAATATAGGCTGCTCATGACAATCGTAACCAAGTCAATCCTAGGAGATCAAAGCTCCCATGATGGAGTGACGAAGTCACGGTTGTGTTGTATGAGAGCCATTTTTGATGGAGTACAGGTGGATTGGGTAGACTTGTTGTTTAGGAGGCTGAAGGAGGAGAAGCTGAGGTTGTTGTTTAACCCAACTGAAGGGGACTGGACAGTCACTTCAACTGTGAGCTTGTTCAACAAGATCACAGTGTTGATGGAAGGGCTGAACAAGAGGTTTGAGACGAGGGAAGGACTGAAAAAATATTCAAAGCAAAAAGGCTTATTGACGAAGGATGAAAGACTCGGATGATGAGTCTGATGATGCACAAAGGCAGAGAGAGCAGCTAGCAGCCGCTATGGGTCAAAGGCAAGCAGCTGAACCTCAACCAGCAGCTGAAGTTGCCATGCCAGCAGCAGAAACTCAACCTGCCGAGGATTCAGCTGTTGTGGAAGTAACAACTGAGGAGGCAGCAACTTCTGTAAGGTCCCCAACATGGAGGAGGTCGAGGAGGAGGCTGGTCAGAGCCTTAGAAAAGGCACCAGTTGCTGAGCCGTCTGAACCTGCTACCAGTCAACAGACAGATGAGGACTCTGATGAAGATAACCAGTTTATTCTTCAGAGGAGGTCCTCCATGACGTCTGAATCTTCCGGCAGCTCTGGTCGTCAGACGGAAGCCTCTACCCTCCTGCCCGAAGAAGTTCCTGTTCTGGAGATTGCAGCTGAGGTTGCGAAGTTGGATGTCCCATCTTCTCCAGCCAAGGAAGCTGCACTCTCCCCCATTCAGGAGGAGGTACTACTTCATCTCTCTCTCTCTCTCTCAATCTCCACCTGGCAATGAAGAGGTGTGCCCGGCTAGCACCTCCGAGCCTCTGAAACAGCCACAGTTGCCCCATACAGTCCAAACTCAAGCTGAAACTGTCATAACCACATCTGAAACCGTCCCCATCCCTACCCAACCTGAAACCACCTCAACTCCCACCATCTCTCCACAAATTGAGCTACCCACTACATCCAACCCGACCCCTAATTAGGGTAAAATTGCTTATGATTGGAATGCTTAATTATCTTAATTTGATGATGATTTATAGCTTAATTCACAATTAATTGTCAAATTGCATTTGATTGTTTGAGTTGGAGTTGTGAGTTTGAATTTGTAGGTTTTAGGCAAACTTTGAGGAAAACTTGAGGACTGTTAACATTGTCAAATCAAAGGAGAACTTAAATGGTTGGAAAGAGGGTCGAGAGAGTTTCGCGTAGCAAAAAGAATCACCCAAATTGGAGTTCGTACGCAAAAGATATGAGCGATTGAAGCGGAGGTGGCACACAGGGAGAAGTGACTCGACCAGAGCTCAAGTGACTCGGCCGAGTAAAGGTAGTGTTGCCCGAGTTGGCCAATTCCAGAAGAAACTCCACTCGACCAGAGACAAGGTCACTCGGCCGAGTGAAGGCAGTGTTGCCCGAGTCACTCAATTCCAGGAGATTTCTCACTCAGCCATGACCAAGCTCACTCGGCCGAGTGAGGGAATTTTGCCCGAGTCACTCTGCACCAGAAGAAGCCACTCGACCAAGCCAATACAAGGCCACTCGGCCGAGTGGAACTCCCAGTGGCCGAGTGGGACCACCTGCTGCGCGATTTTGAGTGAAATTGTGTCATTTTCGAGGCCCTTATTTGCAAATTGGAGTTTGTAACTTTGCCCCCACTATAAATACTCCCCATTTCAGCTGATTGAAGGGGGATTCCACACAACACACAATTAGATAGGAATTAGATAGGGAAATACACATAGTTTCACATAGTTGTAGGTGTTCTTCAATTTCCTTTTAATATCTTGCAAATTAGTGATAGATTTTCATTCAATCAAGTGTAGCAACACATTTAAGGTGATACCCATCCTTATTCTCTTAATTCTAATGGTTTATTTCTTAATTAGCATGCTTCCTTCTCCTTTTATTTTCTTAATTTTCAGGGGCTTTGTTATTTTGATCATGGTTGGCTAAAACTCTTATGTGTTTGGGTGTAATGAACCCTAGATGAGTTGATTTTGGTGATTTTATGATTGGGTGTTCATTTGTTGAGGTGATTAATTGTCTTAATGATGCTTTGTATGATTTAATTGCTTGGGTGAGCTTTGATCTTGTGTTTATTGATTTAATTAACGCAAGGATACTTGGTTTATTGAATTGATGCATAGGTGTTAGGTTTGCCTTTTGTGATTGAAGTCAATATTTGATTAACGCAAGGATACTTGGTTAATTAATTAGAACCTCATTATGACACATTGATTACTTGTTGAATTGCTTGTAATTAGTGAGGGGGTGAGAGCGTTGTCTCTCACATTCCTACATGCTTGATTGATCATTTAGAACCTAGGCTTATCAAGTACGGTTTTATTTGAGTTATTTGTTGGTTATCCCTATGATCCCTCTTTGAATGAACACTTGATTGTTTTTGATCTGAAATTGACGAGTTTTTGGTGATTTGCACCCAAGCACTACTCTCTCCACTTGGTATTTAGTTGTTGATTGCTTAGTTTAATTTCTTGGCGAATTTGTTTGGTTTATTTGCTGATTTAAGTTTTTGCAATCGGGTTAGCCACTATAATTCTATGACAACGCTCGTTTTTTAGGCTTCGCCGTTCTCCTAGTCCTTTGGGTTTGATATATTTGGTCGCAAATTTCTTATCACTAAAATACGACGATCAAAATGGCGCCGTTGCCGGGGACTAGTTGAGGACACTTAGGTGGAACTTGAATTCTAGTTGAGTGGATTTACTAGTGGCATTTATTTTTCTTGCTTTGTTGTTTTTGTTTGTGTGAATTTGATACTTGCCCTCTTTTGTAGGTGGACACTCACTTGTTCTTAGGGGGTTAAATTTCTTAATTGAAATTGAACCTCGAACTTAGCCACCGAAAGAAGGCAAGGGTAGTGAAGAGCTCAATTGAGAGGATGGATGGATATAACCAATACCCATTGAATCATTGCTATTATCAAAATGGTATGGTTTATCCTCCACAACATGAAGAAATTGGCTACGATAAGTGGAGGAGCTTTGATTACGAATATCAAATGCAACAAGTTCCTTCTTATTATCAATATTGGAGAAATGAGGAAGCATTGCCCGCTTTTCAAGACACATTCCCAAACTACATAGATGAGCATCATCGTCAAGAATTTGATCAACGAGATGGATTTCAATTTCAAGAAGTTTGGGAAGGAGTTTGTTACGATGATGGGAGGAGCTACGAGTACAATTATCAAATGCAACAAGCTCACCCTAATTATCAAAAGTGGGAAAACAATGAGGAAAAGTCAACTACAAATGACTTGTTACTCCTATTGTTGAGGAAAACCGAGGAGAAAGATGCTAAACTGGAAGCAAGGCTTGATAAGATGGAAGAAATGTTTGGAAGTCAAATAGCTCAACAAGAGAGTCAACTCAAATTTCTTAAAATTCAACTAGGACAATTGGCCATCGTTGTGAAAAATCTACAAGATGTGGTCGAAGAAGAAGAGGAAGAAGAAGAGGACCCAAGTAATGATAAGCGTGAAGACAACAATTCAATGATCAAGAAAGATGAAGAGGAATGTCCCTTGATGGACACGAGCTTCAATGAGAAAGAAAATCAAGAAGCGTCGAACAACACATTGAAGAGTGAAATGAGCATTTCTAAACCTTTGAACTCTTCAATTTGTACTTTATTTGACATTGATTCTTCTATTGATTTTATTTTGCCTCTTGAGCACTTTGATCAAAAGAAGGAAATAAAGTCTTGCTTGGGCATCCTTGGACGAAAAGAAAATGAATGGAAAGAGATGATGGCAAAAGAGCAAGGGAAACGTCCATTAATGAAGATGTGCAAGAAAGATGTGGATGATGGGTCTATCTTACATGAGTGTCTCATTGATTTTGAAGCTCAAAGGTTGAAATATGATGGCAAGGAGGACCGATATCCTTGGTCATTCCGATAGGGAAGTGTGAAATCAATAAATACCGTCCGGCATAGGACGTTAAAAATAGCGCTAGATGGGAGGCAACCCATCCTTTTCTTGCTTTCTTTGTTTTCTTGTTTGTTTATTGCTTTCAATAAGTGTGTTTGTGTTGTTTGTTTGGAAGTCGAGGTTGTGCATTTGAGGCTTGGTGAGGTTTGCAAGCTTGAAGGAGAGAGGGTACTTGAAGACCTTTAGGTACAACACCTTCTCTAGACTTAGACTTGTCTAAGTTTGGGGGAGGTGTGCCTGTTTTCATGCTTTTCCATTTGCACCGGCGCACTTCGTTGTTGAGCTTACATGATATACTATACTTGTAAATGAATTTTGGGTGTTGAGCTTTCATTTCTTAGTAAGTAGTTGTGTGCAACTCAATTAGCTAACTATCTTACCAAACTTTTATTGCTTGGCAATGAAAAAGTTTGGGGGGGTGTGTTAGCTTAGCGATTTTCGTTGCACCAAATTGCCTCTCATTAGCATGAGAAAATTATTTTTGTGATTTGGAGCTTATTAGTGGATTAATTGCATATATTTGAGTTTATCTTTCTTGAGAGAAGTTGTTTTGGAGATTGTTGTTATGTGTAGTGGTATATTATTGAGATTATGTTCATAAGCATACATGCTTGATTGGTGGACATATTGGACTTTGATGTGATCATGAGTTGATATGTGGCTTGATGCTAGCATGATGAATTGTTGTGTGATGATGGATGTGAGTGAGAATGCTTGATTCCTTGCTCAATTTTAAGCCCGTGAGCTTTTGTGCCTTTTGAATCGTACATATTAGACGGTTTATTCCTTGTTGAGTGCATCGTTCATGAATTTGCATGCTAGAACTTGCCTAGAGACTTTGTCAAAATTGAGTTTTGTGTGGATTTTGTGAAGATGATAAGAGGCCTTGTTTGTTTTGAAAGCCAATTAGCCAAATTTGACCCCACAAAAAATATTGAATTCCCTAGTGAGCCAATTTGAGCCTAAAATCCTTATTTATTTGGCAAGCTTGTGAAATTGAAACCATGTTGTCTATCTTTATGAGCCTTTTTGTCCTAATGATTAGTAGAGCTATGAATTGTTGACAAAAGAATGGTGAGTGAAAAGAAAAGTGTGGTGGTTTGATTTGCTAAGTTGATGAGAAAAAAAAAGAAGGGTTGAAAAGGAAAAAAATTGAATTGTGGAAAAGATGAAAAATGAATGTGAAGAAAGAAAAATTCAATTTTGAACTTGAAAATGCAAGAAAGTCTCAAAAGAGTTTGGTGGTGAATTGTATTTGAATGGAAGAAAAAGGAAAGAAAGAGTGATGATTGATTGAAATTGTGGTGTAGTTGGTATTGAATTGTTTAGTCAACTTTCATCTGCTCTACTAATTAATGAGTTACTTGTCCTAAAATTCACCTACCCTTTTCCAAAGAGCCTACATTACAACCTTTGAAAAAGTCCTCTTTGATTCATGTTTGAAGCATAAAATAAATAATTGAGATCGAGTCAATTGGCAAGCCTATGGTGTTCATTTTTGTGGATTGATGATTGAGTGCTTATCATGCCTTTATACACTTGAGAGTGAGTGAAACACTCCATGGAAGGAGCATTGAGTTAAGCATTTGAGTTTGCAATTGTCAAAGCATGACATGTTTTAGTGCTAGTTGATAGTTTGCATTGACACTTGTTTTCATTGAAGAGGTTTGATAATCCTATTTCGTTCTTGTGCTCGTTGAACATAATTGCAATCAATTTCACCCTAATGTGCTTTATTGTCTTGTTGTTTGAGGACAAACAACGTCTTAAGTTTGGGGGAATTTGATTAGGGTAAAATTGCTTATGATTTGAATGCTTAATTATCTTAATTTGATGATGATTTATAGCTTAATTCACAATTAATTGTCAAATTGCATTTGATTGTTTGAGTTGGAGTTGTGAGTTTGAATTTGTAGATTTTAGGCAAACTTTGAGGAAAACTTGAGGACTGTTAACATTGTCAAATCAAAGGATAACTTAAATAGATGGAAAGAGGGTCGAGAGAGTTTCGCGTAGCAAAAAGAATCACCCAAATCGGAGTTCGTACGCAAAAGATATGAGCGATTGAAGCGGAGGTGGCACACAGGGAGAAGTGACTCGACCAGAGCTCAAGTGACTCGGCCGAGTGAAAGCAGTGTTGCCCGAGTTGGCCAATTCAAGAAGAAACTCCACTCGACCAGAGACAAGGTCACTCGGCCGAGTGAAGGCAGTGTTGCCCGAGTCACTCAATTCCAGGAGATTTCTCACTCGGCCATGACCAAGCTCACTCGGCCGAGTGAGGGAATTTTGCCCGAGTCACTCTGCACCAGAAGAAGCCACTCGACCAAGCCAATACAAGGCCCCTCGGCCGAGTGGAACTCCCAGTGGCCGAGTGGGACCACCTGCTGCGCGATTTTGAGTGAAATTGTATCATTTTCGAGGCCCTTATTTGCAAATTGGAGTTTGTAACTTTGCCCCCACTATAAATACTCCCCATTTCAGCTGATTGAAGGGGGATTCCACACAACACACAATTAGATAGGAATTAGATAGGGAAATACACATAGTTTCATATAGTTGTAGGTGTTCTTCAATTTCCTTTTAATATCTTGCAAATTAGTGATAGATTTTCATTCAATCAAGTGTAGCAACACATTTAAGGTGATACCCATCCTTATTCTCTTAATTCTAATGGTTTATTTCTTAATTAGCATGCTTCCTTCTCCTTTTATTTTCTTAATTTTCAGGGGCTTTGTTATTTTGATCATGGTTGGCTAAAACTCTTATGTGTTTGGGTGTAATGAACCCTAGATGAGTTGATTTTGGTGATTTTATGATTGGGTGTTCATTTGTTGAGGTGATTAATTGTCTTAATGATGCTTTGTATAATTTAATTGCTTGGGTGTGCTTTGATCTTGTGTTTATTTTTTTAATTAACGCAAGGATACTTGGTTTATTGAATTGATGCATAGGTGTTAGGTTTGCCTTTTGTGATTGAAGTCAATATTTGATTAACGCAAGGATACTTGGTTAATTAATTAGAACCTCATTATGACACATTGATTACTTGTTGAATTGCTTGTAATTAGTGAGGGGGTGAGAGTGTTGTCTCTCACATTCCTACATGCTTGATTGATCATTTAGAACCTAGGCTTATCAAGTACGGTTTTATTTGAGTTATTTGTTTGTTATCCCTATGATCCCTCTTTGAATGAACACTTGATTGTTTTTGATCTGAAATTGACGAATTTTTGGTGATTTACACCCGAGCACTACTCTCTCCACTTGGTATTTAGTTGTTGATTGCTTAGTTTAATTTCTTGGCGAATTTGTTTGGTTTATTTGCTGATTTAAGTTTTTGCAATCGGGTTAGCCACTATAATTCTATGACAACGCTCGTTTTTTAGGCTTCGCTGTTCTCCTAGTCCTTTGGGTTCGATATATTTGGTCACAAATTTCTTATCACTAAAATACGACGATCAACCCCACCTGAAACTCAACACTTCACTTCTCCAACTCTAACCACACCCCCACCTGAAATAGATGTCACCTCTTATTCCTTCTTAGAGGACATTCAGATGAGCTCACCCGTTCCTCCCCCCCAAATTTCTGAACTCCACACTCCCACTTCTTTCTCTTCCGAATCCTCATCTGAGGATAAGGAAAGTGACTTAAGCCCCACCTCAGCTATCACTTCTATAATCGCCCAAATGGAGAGAAAGATGAAGCAGGCCTTTGAGAAGAAGCTGCAGAGGCGAACAAAAAAGATGGTGAAGGCAGTCACATAGGCAATGATCACAAACATGCGGGAAGTAGAGGTAAATCTAACCGAAAAGATTACTTCTATTACTAAATTTGTTCTTGCCGAGAAAGTGACAGCTATGGAGGAGGAAGTGCATGGGCTGAAAACTCAAGTATTTGAGTACAATAGTGGTGGACTCGTTAGCTTTGGACAAGTCAGACTTCAGGGTTAAATGAAACGATCTGGAGACGAAGCTGACTGCCTTGGCTGATGAAGTCAAAAAGGGGGAAAAGGAAGTGAAAGAAAGAGAGTTGGCGCTCACAGCTGTGGTGGATGAGACGAGGAGCAAGGTCGACACAAAAGCCAGCACAGCTGAGTTGGAGGCAGCCAGGGAGGAAGCTCGCATTAAATCTGATGAGCTGGCTGCACTTCAGCTGAGGGTCAGTCAAATCGAGGAAGCTCTGAAGGAAGATGAGGAGAGAAGGAAGAAGGATGAAGAAGACAAGTCTGCTCAGCTGCTGGCGAAAATCAAAGAATCCGAAAAAGCAGCAGCTGAGGTAGAAGGAAAGGGGAAGGGGAAGCTGGTGGAGGAGTCGAAAGTACTTAGTCCCAAGCTCACAGGATCTGAGAAAAGAAAGAGGGAGCCTGACTACTCTAACTTACCTGAGGAACAGATCAGCAGGATCATGAGAGAGCAGACTTTCTATGGAGAAAGGGAAAGGAAGAAGCTGAAGAAGAAGAGCAAGGGATTAGAAATGAGATGGAGCAGGGATGTGAGGAAATGGGAAATGAAGGAGGCAGATGAAGCTGATTTTAGGCCCTATCACAGGACACTCAATCCGCCGAAGGTTGTCGCTGGAAAACTCTTTAAAGAGTACAAGGAAAAGAATTTGGATGCCAGATGGATGTACCATTGGTACATCTTGAAGGGGTCTGATTCAGTAGAGCAAGACGAGGACCTGAGGTGGCATGAGTGGATAGAGAAGGAGGACAAAGATCTATATCAGAGGTTGCTGGTGGAAGCAGACAAGTTCTTCAATGCTGATCTTTGTGCTCCGGCTTATGAGAAGGGCAGGCCCAAGACCAATCCAGACGGCTCTGTAGACATGAACTGGATCAAAGACATCATTACCAAAGCCGAAGTGGAGTCAGGGTTGAAAGACGAAGAGGAGCTCAAAAAGCTGAGGAAGAGAGTCTTTACCTGGTTGGCCATTCCTGAAGCCAATCAGTGGGGAATCTGAAAATATGATCATTCTCTTTTCCTTATCTTTTTATCTTTTGATTTTTGTAAACCTGTAATTCTGTGAATGAATATATCTGCACATTTGTGAATTACTTGTCTTATTTTCTTAAAGTTTTTTTTTCTGCATTAAGAAAAACTTAAAATTTTTCTAAGTATAAGTCATCTGAGAAAGTTATCTTCTCAAACTTAAAGTTCTCAAAATTTTTCTAAGTCTAAAAATTTTCTAAGTACTAAGACTTAAAAGTTTTTTTTAGTTTTTGCTTTGTGAATCTGATCAAAGTGTTAATGTGTTTTGATGTACCTAATTAATAAATCTTGATAAACTCTAAACTAACTTCAGCTGTGAGTGTGTTTCTTTCTTGTAGGTTTTAACTTCATCAAAAAGGGGGAAATTGTTAGATCAAGTGAAGTTTTGATGAGTTAAAAGATCAATCTGGATAAGCAGACGAAGTATGTAGAAAAAGATCAGGTGCTCATCCTAAGCTGATCAGACTAAGTAAAAGACTAGTTAAGTCAGATGGAGATCAGAAGTTACAAGTCATCTGGAGACAAGCTCAAGTCTAGTCATCTGCAGGAGACGATCATGGAGAACTCAGACGAGGTCAAGACAAGCTGAGTAGAATAAGAAAGGCGAGTCTTCATCAAGTCAGCTGCAGACGAGTAGAGTAAAATCAGCTGAGGTCAAGAGCAGTTTTCAAGATTAAGTTTGTTAAGCAGTTTTTAGTTTGTTAAAACTGACTAACAAACTAACTGTCTTTTCAGGCTTATAAATAGGTCTAGATTTTATTTTTTCAAGACACTTATGCAAATCTGATTTTTCACACTATTCACTATTCAGTTCACAAAGTATTTTCAAAATAGTTGTCAAAAATATTTCAAGTGTTTATAGAACACTTCACTTCACATCTTCAAATACACTTCTTATTCTTAGAGTTAGATTTCAGAAGTTTGATTAGCATTTTTGAAGAATTGAAGATCAAGTTGTAAGTTGTAAAGATTGTAAAGTAAGAAAGTAAGCAGCTAGTGGAGACCCTTCTTCAAGTTGGAGAAGGAGAGTGGATGTAGGATTGTTATAATCCAAACCACTATAAAATCTGGTGTTCTTTACTGCTTTCATTTATCTTTCTGTTCAATTTACAATTCATTGTTCAAAGATTAATTTCAGAATTAAAAGATCTAAATATCAGTGTTACTTTTGATCTTATCAAAGTTGAGATTAACCTTAAATTTCCGTTGTGTACTTTGGTACTTTGAATAAATTTTGAAAGAGTTGGAAAATCTGAAAAATCTATTCAACCCCCCTTCTAGATTTTTGCTATAAGGCTGATACACTTTTTACCTAATCTACTCAACTAATCGGGACCAACAATCTTCAAGTTGATGAAGGAATAAAAGACTTGATATGCAAAGTCTTATTAAAGTCTGATGAATCTGATCAATCAGAATCAGAATCAAATATTGAATTATATTCAGAAAATTCAGAAATATATGAAAATGAAAAAGTTAAAACTTTAGAACAAGAGTCAGTAATATCTGATTCAGAGAATTCAGAAAGTGATATTGGCAAGTGTAATTGTCAGGATGATGAAGTTTATAGACTTCTTTCCCAAATTAAAAATTTAGAAATTAATGTTTTAGATCATAGTAATACTATGGAATTATTAAGATCAATAAAAGATCCTAAATTAAGATCTCAAATTATTGATCATTTGGACGATACTCCAACTACTTCTAATAATATTAGAAATACTTATACATTTGATAAAAGTCATAATATACAGGTTTCTGATGAACCTTATTTTATGAGTAAAGTTTATCAAATGTTAAAAGAAAAACAAGAGATTAAAACCCCTACTTCCTTAAATGATTTAAGTATTGAAGTAGAAAATCTTCAAAAAGAAATTAAATTTCTTAAACAAAATAATATTATTTTAGAAAAAAGATTAGAAAATCTTGAGGATAAAGGAAAAAGAAAAATTATTGTTCCTGAAAATAAAATTGATGATAGTTTCCTTAATAAAATGGATATTTTTATATCTAAAAAGTGTTATGTTAAGATTACTCTTTTAATTGATAATTTTTATTCCAAAGATTTTATTGCACTTGTTGATAGCGGTGCAGATCTTAATGTTATACAGGAAGGATTAATCCCTACCAGATACTTTGAAAAAACTACACATACTTTATCTCATGCTGGTGGTGAAAACCTTGATATAGAGTTTAAATTACCAAAATCATATGTTTGTGTAGATAAAAAATGTATTTTGACAAGTTTTTTACTGGTAAAAAATATTTCTAACCAAGTTATACTTGGATCTCCTTTTATTCAAAAGATATATCCTTTAATAAAGGTTGATAATAGTGGAATTATTGGAACTTATGATAATAGACCAATAATTCTTAAATTTATTGAAAAACCCTTTGCAAAAATTTTACATAATATGTTTAATAATATCAAAATAAAAGAAAATCAATTAAATTTCTTAAAACAAGAAATTACTATTTTATCCATTGAGGATAATTTGAAAAATCCTAAATTGCAGGATAAAATTAAATTAATTCATAATCAGATGAGTTTAGAAATTTGTAATGATCTTCCAAATGCTTTTCGGAATAGAAAAAAGCATATTGTTTCATTACCCTATGAAATTTTTTTTACAGAGGATAAAATTCCTACTAAAGCAAGACCTTGTCAAATGAATTCTGAATACATGGAATTGTGCAAAAAAGAGATTAAATCTCTTCTAGAAAAAAATATTATTGCTACTTCTCGATCACCTTGGTCTTGTACTGCTTTTTATGTTAATAAACATTCCGAACAAGAAAGAGGTGTACCCAGGTTGGTTATCAATTACAAACCTCTTAATAAAGTCTTAAAATGGATAAGACATCCTATTCCTAACAAGAAGGATCTTCTTGACAGGTTATATGATTCTGTTATATTTTCTAAATTTGATTTAAAATCTGGATTTTGACAGATTCAAATTGATACTGCTTACAGATATAAAACTGCTTTTAATGTTCCTTTTGGACATTATGAATGGAATGTCATGCCATTTGGTTTAAAAAATGCTCCTTCTGAATTTCAGAAAATTATGAATGATATTTTTATTCCTTATAGTGAATTTATAGTTGTTTATATTGATGATATATTAATATTTTCAAAAAATATTGAAACTCATTTTAAACATTTAGAAATTTTTAAAAGAATTGTTATTCAGAATGGTTTGGTTATATCTAAACCAAAAATGTTATTATTCCAAACTAACATTACATTTTTGGGTTATAATATTGAAAAAGGTAATATTATTCCTATCAATAGAAGTATTGAATTTGCTTCTAAATTCCCTGATGATATCAAGGATAAAACTCAATTACAGAGATTTTTAGGAAGTCTGAATTATATTTCTCCTTATTATAAAAATCTTGCAGCTGATACTGCTATTTTATATGATAGATTGAAAAAGAATCCTAAGCATTGGTGTAATGATCATACCAATGCTGTTAAAAAAATTAAGAAAAAGGTAAAATTTTTACCTTGCTTATCTATTGCTAATCCCAAATGGGATAAAATTATTGAAACAAATGCCTCAGATATTGGATATGGAGGTATCTTAAAACAAATTGATATTGATAAAAGAGAATATTTGGTTAGATTTTATTCTGAAAAATGGAATATTAGCCAGAAAAATTATGCTACTATAGCAAAAGAAATTCTAGCCATAGTAAAGTGTGTTTTAAAATTTCAAGATGATTTATATAATCAGAAATTTATTATTAAAACTGATTGCAAAGCAGCGAAACATATGTTTAATAAAGATTTTAAACATGATGTCTCCAAGCAAATGTTTGCTAGGTGGCAAGCCCATTTAGCCCCATTTGATTTTGAAATTATTTATAAAAAAGGAGAAGAAAATTCTCTCCCTGATTATTTAACTCGTGAATATCTGTCATGAATTTTGCAGATATGCAGGCCAGAGGCCGAGGATCTTTCCCTTATAGGGGAAGAGGTGGACGAGGTCAGAATAATATTCTGGCACAACACGGAAAGCAAAAATTGGTTGCTTCCAAAATTGCAAATCTTTCTGATGATAATTTGTCATACCAAGAATTTCTTAAATGGAAGTAATCTCAAGGAAGTAATACTTCCAAATCTATGGAGGAATCCACATCCCCTCCAGACATCTCAACTTACGCAAATATTGCTGCAGAAGATGAAAAAGATCCTAATAAAGGATTTTTTAAGAAGGAGAAAGAAGAGACTATCTTCTTAATAAGTAATACTGATTTGAAATGGGAAAATACTCCCTGAAAAATCCTTGAAAGATACATATCTACACAGGGATTTAATGCAGGTGTTTATAAATACCGAAGTTATTATGAGAATATTCTCAATAATAGTCATTCATGTGATATAACACATATGACCAGTGGAACCCAAAAAGAAATTTATAATTTCTCAAAGATTATAATTAAACAGCTAATTTCAGCTGAAGAATGGGGAATATCTCCATTTGTAGAAAAATCTTTTACGGCTAGTAATAATGCTGTGATAAAATATAATTATTGGGATTATATCCAAGCTTTTGAAAAAGTCTTTTATTATCAAAATGATAAAAAGAAGCATACTTGGATGATAAAGGTATGTGAGAGAGTTTATAACTCAGAGATACCAAATTGGTTTAAAAAATGGTGGCGAAAATTTGGTCCATCTGAAGAAATTCTTCCGGAAATCATGATTGAAGAATTCAAAGAATACAAACATATTAGTCCAAAATTGGAATCTGTTGCTAATAGCAATATATTTGTACCATGGGAAGCCCCGATGCACTTCTTTATTGAGTTCTCCATTCCATGGATTTGGAAATGGGAAGTTAAAGTTGGTAATACCAACGAAATTCCTTGTTTAAAAAGAATTTTTTATACAAAATTTTGGGAGAAAATGGTCAAAATAGACCCAAGTACTAAAGAATACTTTGGTATTGATACTATGACTAAAATAATTGAAACATGCATGGCTTATAGCCAAGAGAAAAAGAAAAACAGACAATTAGTCACTAAAAATAATATTTTCAGAAAATTAATGCGAAGTGTGGATAAATTATCCAAACAGGAAATGATTGAGTTATATCTCAACAGAATGAAATAAGAATTACTTCACGATCTTGATGAAGAAGAAGATATTATTTCTGAATCTTCCAAAGGAATATCAATGCAAGAAGCTCAAGATCCTAATGAAGGACTACTTTCCGATGATGAGATGGAAAGATTGCTCCAAGAAATGGACAAAGATGAATCATCTACAAGAAAAGACAAGAAAAATTGAGAAGAAAACAAAAATAGGTGATGGCCGATAAATTACTGTTCATATACAGTAATTAAACAGTGTTTGCACAGTAGATATACTGTTTAAACAGTAATTTTACTGTTAACTTTTTGACTTTTGAACAGTAATTACTGTTCACTTTTACTGTTCATTTTCATTTTTTAATTTTTCGTTTGACGTCCGCGTCTATATAAGGGCGGCCCTTCCTTTGTAATAGCAGGCTTCGGCCAATGTCTCTCTCTCTAGATATTCTCCTTTGTAACATATTCTCTTGTAATCTACTTTGTGGAATAAAAAGACTATTTGTATAGGTGATGCGTCCTCCAAAAACTCGTAAGTTTTCTTTTCTTTTATTGTTATAGTTCTAAGGATGAGCCTAATAGGCTAGATCCTTAGTGTTAAAATTATGTCTGAACTATATAAGTTCATATTGTCTATGGTTTTTATAACTTAGTTCTCGAATAAGACAACTGAGTAATATAATCCATGGATCAACACGTTGTTTCAATACGTTATTTCTAGAATCAATATGTTGGGTCAAATCTGAAAGGTTGAATTAAAAAACTGGCCTAATATAAGTATTTGAAATCTGCTAGAACCCATTTTTGCCCGTTTTGCCGATTGGAATGACTGTTAGGGCTTGATTGGAGTGTATAGGGTAAGAGTTATTAAGATCAATCAACAAAAATATCGAACCCAAGGGAGAAAGTATGCAAACGAAATTCAAGGATAAGAGTTCTAAATGGCTAAAGTTGCAACAAGCTCTTGAACTAAATCACTACAAATTGCAAGAATTTAAATGGCAAGATTATGCAAACAATTTATCAAACACTTAGAATGCGAGATCAAATAGACTAAAATCAATGAGGGAATAGGGTGCAAGGGATAATCTCCATCAAGGAATCCATGATTAACAAGCTATGATTGTATCCAAATGCAAATCAATCAAATTAGAAGGCATAAACCATCATGAAATTAATCACTCCATTAATATCACAATGCCTAATGTGAGTATCCTTAGTTCTTCCCATCTCTCAATGTAGAAGTCCCCAATTCATACAATCATGCAAAATTGAAACCCGATTAACACCTAATCACGTTAGCTCAACTCGCCTATTGCTAGGGTGATCAACCATTAATCAAAAGAGACAATTTTTCATGAAGCACAATTAAGAATCACAATTAGGAAGCAATCTAATTCAATTGATCACAATTATCAACAATCATAGCATGAGGCAATCACTTCATCCCTAATTTCAATTATCCCAAGCACAAAGCTATTAGCCCATGGTGCTACAAGCAAAAACCATGGCTAGAAAATCTAAGAAAGCAATTGAAAATCTAATCACTACAAGCAATGAATTAAAGAGATCAAAGGGTAAGAACATCACCAATTAAGCTTCAATAGGCAAAAATAAGAATGATTAATCTTGTACAATGCTTCAATTCAACTTCACTTCTTCTCAATTCTCAGCTGCAAACTTCAATTACAATCACCAATCTACTAATCTAGTGAACTAATTGTGGAATCTATCTCAATTCTAACAATCTAGTGCAATTACAAGTAAATTCAAGCTACAAAATGTAAAATTCGCTCAAAGAAACTCCTAGAAACTGCTCTGTTGCTAGAATCAACTCCTCCTCTGTTTTGGCTTCCAATGACTTAAAAACTGAAATTTTCGGTTTTGGGCACTCCTCGAGTCGAGCTTCAGGCCCTCGAGTCGAGGCCTAAAAGTCGCTAACACGTTTCTTTAAAAATCTCTCCTGCCTCGAGTCGAGGCTCAGCCCTCGAGTCGAGCTCGCTGCAATTTTCATCTCCTCGACTCGAGGTTCCTCCCTCGAGTCGAGCTTCCTAACTTTTTGAAATTGTTTCCCTCCAAAGATGAACCTCGAGTCGAGGTCTGTGCACCCTCGACTCGAACTCGAGATCGGGAATTTTTATCGAGAAGGGCTCGGGCCCGACCCCGCTTTTCGTCCCGTATGTTCGTCTTTTCATTCTAAGAATACCGGTACTCTCGGTTTGGCAAAATTCCACCGATTTACCTGCAAAACGGGCGAAATACATCAAAACCTCTCAAAGTAATACTTTTTAGGCAAAAGAGTGATACTTTTCACATTTAGGCACAAAAATCATAATTTAGCTCACTTTTTGCACTAAAAATAGCCCTAAAAACATGTATCAATTCACTCCAATCATACCCCCAAACTTGAATTGTTGCTCATCCTCGAGCAATGTAGAAACTAAGAACAAAGGAGTGAATTGATTGCAATTATGTCACATGGCACCATAGACGAAAAATAAGACAATCGAACTCATCAATGATCACTTGTATCAATGCAACTATCCACTAGCCATCAAGATGAATCATGCTCAAATAAATGCTCAATCAAATACTCAACACATTGCTCCTTCTATGGAGTGTTTCACTCTTCACTCAAGTGTATCAAGGTTTAAAGCACTCAATCATCAATTCACAAATAAGTACACCATATGCTTGCCACAAGACTTAATCTCAATCAAAATCATTTGTGATCAATCAAGAATTAAAGAGGTCTTTCTCTAGGTTGTAATGTTGGCTCTTTGGAATGGTGGGATATTTATGGATAAGAGTGACTAAATAGTAGAGACTTGAATGTAAACTAATCCATACAATGCACATCTCTTCACTTTCATCTAGCAACACTCTTCCTTTTGAACTTCAATGATCATTCCACCATTCACTTGAGCTTTCTCTTTTTAAGCTCACAAATTGAATCATTTCATTTTTATGCATTTTCACAATTCAATCTTTTCACAACCTTTCTTTTCTTTTATGCTTCATTCATCACTTAGCTCATCATCTTCCCACACTTAGCAATCAATTCACCATCATTAGCCAACATTCAAGCTCAACTAAACATAGAACAAGAAAGGCTCATCAAAATAGGCTAAATGGTTTCAATTTCACTTGGCTTGCCAAAGAATATGGATCATAAGCTCAAAATGGCTCACTAAGGAAATCAAATGTATTTGGTAGGAAAGTATTTGGCAAAGTAACTCATCAAATCAAACATGGTCTCTTATCATTTTTAAAACATTACACAAAGATCAATATCAACAAGTCTAGTGACAAGTTCTAGCATACAATTCATGAATGATGCACTCACAAAGGAATCAAATCAACCGTATAATATGTACGATTATTAGGCACAAAACTCACGGCTTAAATTGAGCAATGAATCAAGAATTTTCAATCACATTCATCTTCACATAATTAATCAAGCAACTAGCATCAAGTTACACATCTACTAATGATCATAACAAATTCCAACTAGTCTTACAACTCAAGCACAAATGCTCATGTACATAACCTCAAGCACACTCACTATATCAAGATGATACTCAAAAATATGTCAATTAATCCACTATTAAGCTCAAGATAAATACATGGAATCATGGAATAAAGAAATCTAAGGATCATCAAGTCAAAATCACCAATAAACAATAAGCTCAAAAATATATCAAGGAAATCATAGCATCACTTAAATCATCCATCCAAAACATCCAAACATCAAATCATCACAAGTCATCACAAAACACCTTAATCAAAATACGAGTACAATTCACCAAAACATAAGCATCTAAAACTAAGAAGAGGGAATGCGGAATAGGGGATAGCCCTAGTAGTCGGAAGGTGGTGGTGGAGGAGGATAGCTTGGCCCGAAATTCCACGAGCTCATTTGTTGAAGGAGGGAATACATATCATTTTGCGTCTTCATTGATTCTTCTTGCATCCTCCTCATCTCTTCATTGAACCTACGTGACTCCTCCATCATCTGGTACATCTCATCCTGTCGGGTCAGACTCTCTATGTGCATCCTCTGACTGTCTGCCCACATCTCCTCCGTCAGAACCCACGGTCTCTGAGACGAACTCCCTGCCTCGTACTCTCTACTCCTCATCTCATCCTGCTAATACATATTAATCTCTGGCTGATACTCCTCTTCCATCTGGACAGGCTGCTCTTCTTGCTCCGGCTCCTCGTCATCCTCTTGGCGTTGTACTCCCCTCTAATGTTCAACAGTGATCGATCGGGGTCTGTAGGTGCTCCTAGTAGCTCATTAATCTCATCCAACGTCAATTCGTACTCGTTCCCCATGAGCTCAAAAGTGATCTTCCGTGCAAACTTGTTCCTCCTAGCCTTGTGGACTTTGAAGGTGCATAAGAACTCGAGAGTGAGTCCAAGATAGGTCCGAGGTCTCTTAGCTAGAAAGCCTCCCATGCCTACTTGCTCGAACAATCTAGGGATATCATCTTCAATCCCCATAGAAAGCATGCAGTTATGATCTACGAGACGAGTCCTGACCACCTTCTTGTACAACTCAGCATACAGAATAATGTGCTTTCTCCACTTGTATTCATCCCACTGAATTCCCAATTCAGCGGGCATTCGGTGTGCAAAGCGTATAGCATCTTCTCTCTCTCGGATCTCAGCATCCGAATAATTGTGGCCATCCACTCCTCGAAACATACTTCCTGCACAAATAATCCCCAAAAGCACAAATGAGTCCATCAATCAAAAAGCTAGCTCGAAATATCACTCTAAACCATGAACAAGTCAACAATAATTTCCAAGCCCAACAAAATTCCTAATGACTAGGCAATCAATCCTCAACAAATGGTCAATGAGTCAATCAAATCAAATATAATCAATAGAAGTGCTCAACTAATCCTCAACATATACATACTTACTAGAATGGCTTTAGACAATAAAAATCATCATGTAGACTCACCAAAAATCCTTCAAATATGCTCCACAAATATATCAAATAATAACAAGCCAACTAGCAAGTAATTCAACACATAGCATCACAAAACTTTCCCTTCCATCATCAATACTCCACTCAATTTGACCAATTACACCACAAATGCACTAGGAATTCCTAAAAATATGCCAAAAATCACCATTCAAGCCAAATTCCACAAATAACCGAGCAACTCATCATATACAATCCTAAACATGCTCATAAAATCCTCAATCAACTCAAATATCCTCAACAATGGCTTCAATTTATCAACATCAATCATGCATACCAAGTGCTTGACAAAATGCCCAAATGAAATTCCACTTCAAATAAATTCAAGCACTTTTATCAACACCCAAGCAATAATCAACACTAATCATGAAATTGAAAGCCAAAGGAGACGAAATTACATACCTTAATTGGGATAAATTGGCTTGGAATGAAAAATATGAACACCCACACAATTCTCCTCAAAAAGCCCCAAATTTGATTATAAAACCCTCAAAATCCACTCTTGTATGCAATACTCTAATAATGTGATGATATAGTGATGTTTAACCGGTGAAAACAGCAGGAAAATGTCGAAATTATGAAGGAACGGCGAATAGGATCGTGAAAGGGAAGAAACCCTCGAGTCGTGACATCTGAAACTAATCTGCGTATTTATAACAGACACCAGCCTCGAGTCGAGGGTCAGGCCTCGACTCGAGGAATCCCACTTTTTCAAAAGCCTCGACTCGAGGTTCCTCCCTCGAGTCGAGGAATGTGCCATTTCCAGAAATTTTTCTAAGTCTCAGTACCTCGACTCGAGGTCTATGCAAGCTCAACCTCGGGTCGAGACCAGGGCATTTTTGACGAATCCCAAGTCCGACCCGACCCCTAAACTCCCAAAATAGACCTCTACACACCTAACGAACCCAAATATGCAAGAAATTACCGTTTTGGTCCCTCGATTTAAGCCCGGTCGCTCATTCGATCGAGGAGACCGGGTTCTCTTCCTTAATGCTCATTTTCACCAACTTTTAAGCTTTCCTTTCTTCCCAAATCCTCGATTCCTTTGCAAATTCGATCCTTTCCAATCCTTGTAGTGAGTATACCTACACACGGGCATCATTAGTCATCCGCTTAACATCAATAAGGAATGCACTTCAAAACTAGATACACACACCCCCAAACTTGGATGAGGATATGCATTCAAAATTAAGTATGCAAATGATACAATTATGCAACCCCTTAAATGATATAACAATTAAGCTCAAAAACCAAATACGCTCTCCATCAACTAACACCTTCTCCTAGCATGAGCAATTCCTAAGAATCCAAGGCAAAAAACCACAAAAAGAGCAAAACACAAACACAAAAGCAATAAAATGATGGGTTGCCTCCCATCTAGCGCTAGGTTTAACGTCCTTTGCCGGACGGAACTCTAGGAGTTCATACTTCCCTTTCATCTACACGAATGTTAGGCACTTCTTTTGGGGTAGAAGGGTCCTTGTGCCTAACCAAAATCTCCTTTGTCAATAGACAACATCCCATTTCGTCTTCCACTAGGAGTTTTCCTTCTTCTTTTATCTCCTTCACTTTCAACACCTCTTTGAGTCTTTTTACTCCTAGTAGTCTAATCCAATTCGACTCCTTCCATACTACTTGGTCTCCAACCACAAAGGTTTCAACCTTCTTCTCAAGTGGTTGCTTCCTTTCTTCTAGCACCCCCAAACTTGAGCATTGCTCAAGTTTGGTCACTTCCTTCTCACTTTCTTTTTCAAGCTTCATATCACCAAGGTCAAGTAAAGTATCAATTAAGGCTTCTTCCTTCCTAAAATCATCCAAAGAAACACAAGACTTATTAGCCATCACATTACAAGAAGGAATAAAATGCTCCTTAATTAAAGAGTTAGAAGAAGGAGAAGGTAAAGAATCATCCCTATCATTGAAAGGGCATGAATTAATGATCTCTATATAGCCACATTTCTTCTTCTCCATCTTGCTTTGGTCAACTTCTTCCAATGGAGCTCTCGAAAATGTCACCTCTTTTCCATTTTAGCTCAACGTGAGCTCCCCTCTCTCAACATCGATAATTGCTTTTCCCGTAGCAAGGAAAGGTCGACCAAGTATGATCGGTGCCTCAAGCTCCTCCTTCATGTCAAGAACAATGAAATCAACCGGAAATAGGAACTTGCCAACTCCTACCAATACATCTTCAATGATCCCAAATGGACGAGCAAATGATTGATCCGCTAATTGAAGGTTGATGTTAGTAGGAGTCACCTCTCCTAGCTTCAATTTCTCAAAAATTGCCAAAGGCATGACATTTATACTTGCTCCCAAGTCACACAAACCTTGGATGTTCACATTCTCACCTATCTCGCATGGTATAATGAAGCTCCCCGGATCCTTTCTCTTTTGTGGTAAGTGTCTCTCCGAGATCTCCTTGCACTCCTCCACTAGCTTAAGCATACCCTTTTCATCCCAACTCCTCCTCTTAGACATGATATCTCTCAAAAACTTATTATAATGGGGTATTTGTTCAAGGGCATCCATTAGTGGAATTTCAACATGCAAGCTCTTTAAGACTTTCAAAAACTTACCAAACTCCTCCTCTAGCTTTTTCTTCACTAATCTTTGAGGATAGGGAATCGGCTTAGCTTTCATAGGCACTCCCCATGCATCTTTCTTGGACTTCTCTTCTTCTTTCTTGGACTCTCTTCTTACTTGCTCTTCACTTGACTCCTCTTTCTCCACAACCACATTTTCTTCAATAACTTCTTCCTCTTGCACCACTTCTTCTTCAACATCCCCATCTCTAAGCCTCTTTGGACCTTCATAGCTAGTACCACTCCTTAACTTGATGGCACTACAAAACTCTTTAGGATTAGGCTCGGTAGTAGATGGATACTTTCCTTTGTTTTGAAGATGGTCCACCGTAGACGAGAGCTTCCCAACCGTAGTAGCAAGTTGCCCTACTTGATGCTCGATCGTCTTGAAACGAGTGTCCATTTGTTTCCCTATTTCATCAAGCCTTGAATCATTCGCTTCCAACTTCTTCACAATCAACCCCAAGATCTCCTCCGTAGTAGCCTTTCCTTCATTGTTTGGAGCCTTTGCACCCGGATCAAATCCGGGAGGAAATTGAACGGCGGCTCTAGGATTGGCATATGAAAAATTTTCGTGTCTCCTCCATGTATTCCCATTGAATGGAGCTTGCGGTTGAGGTTGATAGCTTCCTTGTGGCCTATTTTGATAAGGCATTTGATAAGGCCTTCCTCCTTGATAGTTCCCTTGATAGCTTCCTCCTTGATATCCTCCTTGGAATGGAGGCCTACCCATATAACTCACTTCTTCCACCGGCAATGAACTTGGCCCAACATCAACATGAGGAACGGATGGACTAACACTTGCTTGGCTTTGTGAAGTCGTAAGAGCTCCCAATCGGTCCATCATAGTCATCATCATACTCTTCATACTCTCTAGCTCATCAACTTGTGACACTCTATGATGTGCTCCTCTATTAACCGACACTTGAAATGAGTCTTGAGCTATGTTCTCCATAATTTCATTCATTTGCCCCACGGTTTTCGACCAAATCGATCCATTAGCACAAGCATTAAAAAATGACCTATCCCCATCCGTCAAACCATTGCAAAAATACATAATGGTTTGCTCCTCCGGGAAACCGTGTTGAGGGCAATTAATAAGTAACATGCCATACCTCTCCCACGCCTCTGGTATCGTCTCCCCATTCTTTTGTCGGAAATGGGAAATAGCCTCCTTTGCTTGCACGGTCTTTGATGGTGGGTAAAATTTCATCAAGAATTTCTTTGACAACTCCTCCCATGTCCGTACGGTCCCGGGCGGTAATGAATTAAGCCATGCTTTTGCTCTTCCTTTCAATGTAAAGGCAAATAGCCTCAACTTCTTGGCATCTTCGGGCACCCCATGGTATTTTGTAGTGTCGGCTATCTCAAGAAATTGTACCATATGTTGATGTGGGCACTCATTTTCATCTCTACCCTCAAATTACTTCTCCTTAAGCATTCTCACCAAAGCGGGACTTATCTCGAAGTTATTAGCATCTATCCTCGGCCTTGCTATCCCATCATAATACTCTCTAAGTTGTGGTTCAAAGAACTCTCTCAAAGGCCTTCCTTGAGGTGGTGGCTCATTTACATGTTGTGGTTGTGGTTGGGGTGGCTCATGGTATCGTGGCTCTTGATTATACGGTATATTGGGATAATATGGTGGAAATTGTTGTGGATGAGGTGGATAGTAGGGATATTGATGAGCTTGAGGTGGATAAGGGTAGGGATTTTGGTAGGGATAATTTTGTGGTGGCATCCCTTGAGGAAAGGGGCCAACTTGAGCATGGAAGTGATTCCCATTACCTTCATTCTCTCCTCCTCCTACTCCTTGTCCATGTACCTCCTCTTCTTGAGGATCACCCACTAATCTCTCCTCATGCCTTTGCTCTTCTCCTTCCATAGCTTCCCTTCTTCTACTCACACGATTTCTTCTCAATGTAGCCTCCATTTCCGGATTTAGTGGCAAGGGTGGAACACCACTTGATCTTGTTAGCATACACCTACAATGCCACAAATCCAAGTATCAAATTCTCACCAATAAAAACACCAAAAACAAAAATAAAAACAACAAATAGCCACTTCAAACAATCCTCGAATCTCACTTATTGGCGCAAAAACTAACTCCCCGGCAACGGAGCCATTTGATTGGAGTGTATAGGGTAAGAGTTATTAAGACCAATCAACAAAAATATCGAACCCAAGGGAGAAAGTATGCAAACAAAATTCAAGGATAAGAGTTCTAAATGGCTAAAGTTGCAACAAGCTCTTGAACTAAATCACTACAAATTGCAAGAATTTAAATGGCAAGATTATGCAAACAATTTATCAAACACTTAGAATGCGAGATCAAATAGACTAAAATCAATGAGGGAATAGGGTGCAAGGGATAATCTCCATCAAGGAATCCATGATTAACAAGCTATGCTTGTATCCAAATGCAAATCAATCAAATTAGAAAGCATAAACCATCATGAAATTAATCACTCTATTAATATCACAATGCCTAATGTGAGTATCCTTAGTTCTTCCCATCTCTCAATGTAGAAGTCCCCAATTCATACAATCATGCAAAATTGAAACTCGATTAACACCTAATCACGTTAGCTCAACTCTCGCCTATTGCTAGGGTGATCAACCATTAATCAAAAGAGACAATTTTTCATGAAGCACAATTAAGAATCACAATTAGGAAGCAATCTAATTCAATTGATCACAATTATCAACAATCATAGCATGAGGCAATCACTTCATCCCTAATTTCAATTATCCCAAGCACAAAGCTATTAGCCCATGGTGCTACAAGCAAAAACCATGGCTAGAAAATCTAAGAAAGCAATTGAAAATCTAATCACTACAAGCAATGAATTAAAGAGATCAAAGGGTAAGAACATCACCAATTAAGCTTCAATAGGCAAAAATAAGAATGATTAATCTTGTACAATGCTTCAATTCAACTTCACTTCTTCTCAATTCTCAGCTGCAAACTTCAATTACAATCACCAATCTACTAATCTAGTGATCTAAATGTGGAATCTATCTCAATTCTAACAATCTAGTGCAATTACAAGTAAATTCAAGCTACAAAATGTAAAATTCGCTCAAAGAAACTCCTAGAAACTGCTCTCAACTGCTAGAATCAACTCCTCCTCTGTTTTGGCTTCCAATGACTTAAAAACTGAAATTTTCGGTTTTGGGCACTCCTCGAGTCGAGCTTCAGGCCCTCGAGTCGAGGCCTAAAAGTCGCTAACACGTTTCTTTAAAAATCTCTCCTGCCTCGAGTCGAGGCCTAGCCCTCGAGTCGAGCTCGCTGCAATTTTCATCTCCCTCGACTCGAGGCTCCTCCCTCGAGTCGAGCTTCCTAACTTTTTGAAATTGTTTCCCAAAGATGAACCTCGAGTCGAGGTCTGTGCACCCTCGACTCGAACTCGAGATCGGGAATTTTTATCGAGAAAGGGCTCGGGCCCGACCCCGTTTTCATCCCGTATGTTCGTCTTTTCATTCTAAGAATACCGGTACTCTCGGTTTGGCAAAATTCCACCGATTTACCTGCAAAACGGGCGAAATACATCAAAACCTCTCAAAGTAATACTTTTTAGGCAAAAGAGTGATACTTTTCACATTTAGGCACAAAAATCATAATTTAGCTCACTTTTTGCACTAAAAATAGCCCTAAAAACATGTATCAATTCACTCCAATCAGGGCTTTGGGGTGTCTTTTGATTTCCTTAAATACTTATATTGGATGACGGATATTTAATTTTGTGATTCCTTATTTCAGATTTGTAATTGTTCCTTAACAATAAGATTCTAGTTTAACAACACGATTCAACAATACGATTCAGGCTTATGTTGCTCCGTTCGTATTATATAAAACTAATTATAAAATATATATATATATATATATATATATATACTATGCTATATTTTATACTATAATTAACTAAAATATTTCTACTTTAATTAAACATATCACATTCTAATATTTTATTTATTAAAATTAATTACATATATATTGTAATAATTCACCTAGTGATTTTGGAATTGTTACAATTTACCCACCTTTTAAAAATTTATATAATTTAATTAAAGGCTAATTATTAATACTAATACTGAATTTATAAAAAAAATAATTAAATATAAATATAAATAATTCAGGTAGTGATTTTGGAATGTTACAACTAACCTCAAAAAAACTATGTTACTATTCCTTTATATTTATGTTACGGTTTATATTATATTTATGTTAATATTAGTTTTATATGTCATACTTCAGTAAAAAAAGATAATAATAATGCAATATGAATTGCCTCCGTATGCATACTTTCCTGGCACCAGAGTCTTTATTATAAACTTGATATATGATAAAATACTGTTTGTATTTTTTAAAACACAAAAATGAATTTCAAAAAATATGTTACAATATGTGTTTTAACTATGTTATTTTAAATAATTATATATATGATGTATACCTTATGATGGATGATTGTCCAACATACTTATTTTCTACATCCCTGTCAAGAAAAGAAATATATTACAAAGGGACACAAAAAACATTGCATACAACAAACAAAAAACAAAAACACATCAATTGTGATAATAAAATAAATATTACTACATTATAAAAATGTACATACACAATTCAAAAAATATGCTGATTGTAGTGAAAAGTGCATGTATTTAATGTGAAATAATTGTCTATTTTGTGTTAAAGTATTAGTCATTTGCACTAAAAGTAATACAAAGTGGAGATTAATGGATTTTTTTTATGTATTTTGTCTCGTTTCCAAGTATTTCGGTGGAATTTGATCAAACCGAGCATATGGACATTCTCACGGGAACGAGATGAGCAAGATGGGAGAATTCGGGGTCGGAGGAGCTCGACGGTTGGAGAAAATTCTCTGGACTCGACCTCTGGTCGAGCCAGGGAAGGCTCGAGTCAAGCTTGAGAATATTTCGAAGATTTCCCAATGTATAAGAGAGCTCGAGTCGAGGGCACGAGGCTCGAGTTGAGGTTGCTGTCGTGGAGAGAAGCTCAAGTCGAGCCATATTAGCTCGAGTCGTGGGAAGCAGAATTAGAAAAAGCTCGAGTCGAGTCATTGAAGCTCGACTCGAGCTTGGGGTATTTTTGGGCAAAATCGTGTTTGCAACTTTCGAGCTCGAGTCGAGGCCTAGGAGCTTGACTCGAGGCTTGAGAAAATCAGACTTCTCTCATTTTAAGCACATTTTGACGAAAAAGAGAACAGAGGTGGTTAATAACAGTTAGTGTACGTGATAGGGGCGATTTTCTGTAATTTCCAAGCAATTCTTACTTTCTATACACATAGATACAAATTTTAGATAGATTGTTAGTGTTTATCTCTCACTTATATTAGATTAGTGATTTGGATTGTAATTTTCAATTGGGGAAGATTTCATTGTTGTTGAAGATTCAAGCTACATTCAAGTGTTCATTTATAATTTGGTGATTTCCTACCATTTCTCTTATTCAATTGCCTTAATTGCACTTGTTATTATGTTGATTGTGATGATTGTGTGTTTATTTATGGGATTTGCTTGTTACACCATGGGCTAATCTCTTAGTGCTTAGGGTAATTGAGATTAAGGATGATTTGATTGCTCTATAATTGTGGCCTATTGATGTTTAATTTAAATAGTTGAGTATCCTAATTGATGATCTTAATGTGCTTCATGCTAGTATTTGTTTGTGGTATAAACGTGCAAGTTCTATTAAGACTCAACCAAGTATCGAACCCAAAGGATATGTGATGCAATGAGTCCCTAAGATGCAAGTTGTAAATGACTATTGAAGCAAGCTTTGATGAATTCTAATCAATCTACCTGTTGGTCCCTGAATGTTGAGTTGATTAAAACCTTGAGATAACCTTCTAGAACAAAATCTAGAAAGGGGGGGTTTGAATAGATTTTGTAGATTTTTTAAATCTTTTCAAAATCAATCCAAAGAATCAGATTAAACACAGCGGAAAACAATTTTTTTAAACTCAACTTTTAACAAGATCAAAAGCAAGGCCGATATTTAGATTTTAGATAGATTCTGAATTTTAATCTCAAATAACAAATTGTAACTTGAACAGAAATTAAAGAAAGCAGTAAAGAACACCGGATTTTATAGTGGTTCGGATTATAATAATCCTACATCCACTCTCCTTCTCCAAACTTTGAAGAAGGGTCTCCACTAGCTGCTTACTTACTTACAATCTTTTACAAATTACAACTCGATCTTTAAACCTTCAAAGATGCTAATCAAGCTTCTGAAATCTAACTCTAAGACTAAGAAGTAAATTTTGAAGATGTGAAGTGAAGTGTTCTACAAACACTTAGAAAATTCTATAAAGAAATCGTGAAGAACTATTTTGTGTTTATTAGAATTTTTGTGAAAATCACTTGCTGAAAAAAAAAAAAACTTGGATATTCTGTGTATTCTCTATATCTTCAGAATGAAGTGCCTAGACCTATTTATAAGTCTGAAAAGACAGTTAGTTTGTTAGTTAGTTCTAACAAACTAAAACCTGCTTAACAAACTTAATCTTGAAAACCGCTTGCTCTTAAGATGATTTTAATCTCCTCATCTGCAGCTGACTTGGTGAAGATTCGCCTTTCTTATTCTACTCAGCTTGTCTTGACCTCGTCTGAGCTCTTCATATTTGTCTCCTGCAGATGACTAGACTCGAGCTTGTCTCCAGATGACTTGTGATTCCTAGTCTTCAGCTGACTTGAACTATCCTTGACCTAGTCTGATCAGCTTAGTACTAGAACTCAGTCTTCACTGTTCTTTATTATCATCTGCTCATCTGAAATAATCTTTTAACTCATCAAAACAATCTTGATCTAACACTACCAACAATGATCAATTAAGCTAGGAATGCAATCATCAAATACAAAAGCAAATAAGAATACAATATCAAACTTCCAAGAAGCTAAGTGAGGAACATGCTTTGGATAATCTTGATCAAGGAGTCATTGATCACAACTTCAATTGTACCAAAAGTTGCTCAATAAAAGTAGATAGCATGCAAACATCTCATGACAATATCTCTATCAATCATTCAATGCCTAATTGTCGATGTTCTAAATGCAAGGAATTTCTCAATTGCAAAGCATTATACACCTATTTCCATCAATTAGCCCCTAACAATGTCAACTCAATTTTCATATATTGTTAGGATTGCTAGAGAAGAATCAATTGAAAATACATGCATGAAGCAAATTAAGATCATCAATTAGAAAGCTCATCTATTCAAATCGATCATCAATTGGCACAATTGGAGCAAAAGCAATCAGATCATCCCTAATCTCAATCACCCAAAGCACTAAGATATTAGCTCATGATCAAACAAGTAAATCCCATGGTCAAACATACAATCATCACCATCAACATGATCACAAGTGCAATTAAAGCAATTAAAATAAGAGAAAAGGCAAGAAATCACTAATTTGTAGATAATCTCTTGAATGTAGCTTGAATCTTCAACACAAATGTAGTTCTTTCCAATTGCCACAATACAACCACAAACTCCAATTCAATTGAAATGATAACTAATCTATGAATTCTATGCTAACAATCTATCTAAAACATGGATCAATTAGTTCTAGAAGTGAGATTCGCTTGGAAGATGAAGAAAATCGCCCAAAATTCGCTCCAATAACTGCTACTAACCACCATGCTCTATTTTTCATCCAAGTGGGATTAAAATGGAATTTTTCTGATTTGCAGGCGCCTCAACTCGAGTTTGGGCCCCTCGAGTCGAGCTTGGTGAAATCACGAACACGCTTCTCTTAAAAGACCCACGCCACGACTCGAGCTCCAGGCCTTCGAGTCGAGCTTTTCGTCATGGGGCCAACCTCGACTCGAGCTTCAGCCCCTCGAGTCGAGGCCTTTCATACTTTGCCAAATCCTCCTTTAGAGCACAAGCCTCGAGTCGAGGCCTCTCTGGCTCGACCAAAGATCGAGTCCAGGGTATTTTTCCGGGCCGTTGACCATCTCCAACTCCCATTTTCTCCCATTTTGTTCGTCTCATTTCCGTGTGAATGCACATGTGCTCGGTTTGGTCAAATTCCACCGAATTACCTGGAAACGAGATAAAATACATCAAAAATCCATTAATCTCCACTTGTAATACCTTTAATGCAAATGAGTGATACTTTACACCTTTAAGATCACGAACTAATACTTTCCATCAGTTTTTGCAATTAAACACCTCAATATTCATGCAATTATCACCTCTCATCAAACACTCCTAAACTTACAATGTTGCTCATCCTCGAGTAACGAAAGTATCCACATCAAGAAATGATCAAATCAAGATTAATTGAATAAGTAGTTAACAAACATGAAATCATTAACTCAACAAGTGTCAATTTCACAAGATAATGCATCATGACTCAACTTTCTACAAGAGTAATCAAGAATTGAGATAGTTCGTTCACCACAATCCTCACGGTCATGTATCACTCACTCTCAAGTGTGTTTGGGTCATTATGTCTCTCAAAGGTTGAATACTCACATGAATCACCATAAGCTTGCCCGTTATTTACATCTCTCATTTCTCACTCAAGTGTCTTGCTAGATCAAAAAGGTCTTTCTTTTGGATGTAACGTCAGGCTCTTTGGAAAGGTAGGGAACATTTGGGATTTGTGAGAGTGACTAGTCATAGTGGAGAATATAGATCAATGCTAACCAAAATGTTCACATCTTTCCTGTACTCTTCACTTCTATGCAATCAATTCACTTGCTTCACTTAACATTCTTCTTTGTTGACTCTCTAGTAGTCATTCACATTCCCTTTTTTCTTTCTTTAGTGCATCTTTTTCTAGCACATCACCCTTGCATTCATCTCTTCATCATTTTTTTTTACTATAAATGCTCAACTTATTCTTCCCTTTCCAATTGTTTCCCAAGTTTCCTAGCACTAATCTGATTGGAGTGAATTGATGCATATTTTTAGGGGTTATTTTAGTGCAAAAAGTGATCAAAAGTGTTAGATTTTGTGCCTAAATGTATAGAGTATCACTACTTTGCCTAAAAAGTATTACTTGATGGATTTTTGATATTTTTCGTCCCGTTTACAGGTAAATCGGTGGAATTTGGCCAAACCAAGAGTACCAGCATTCATAGGGTGAAGAGACGATCGAGACGGGCGAAAATGGGGGTCAGAGGCAGAGTCCGGGTCGAGAAAATTTTCTAGATTCGACCTCTGGTCGAGGGCCAGGGGCCTCGACTCGAGGTTGCCGGCAAAGATGTGAAATTCGAATTTTTGAAGCAGGCTCGACTCGAGGCTCAGCCCTCGAGTCGAGGATCTGGGAAAAGGCGGCAAGCTCGAGTTGAGGGCTGACCTCGACTCGAGGCTGGAGAAAAATTAGAAAAGCGTGGATGCGACATCACAAGCCTCGACTCGAGGGACCCAACCTCAAGTCGAGGGATGCCCAAAATCGAAAATTTTATTTTAAAGTCCATTTGAGCGGAAAACAGAGCATAATCTCCATAGCCTTGATTAGAGCAGTTTTTTTACAGTTTTTTGGGCAAATTTTTCATTCCATAGCTTAATTCTCATTGTAGTTGGATTAGATTGATAGATTTAGATAGATTTTAATCATTTGTACCTTAGGATTCATTAGTTTTTCATTTTCAAGTTGTAATTCAATTGAGGAGAAGAGATTGCATTTGAAGATACATTGAAAATTGAAGCATTCTTATTTTTGATCATTTTAATCCAATTGGTGATGTTCTTCTACTTTTTTCATTTCAATTCCATAATTATTGTGATTAGCTATTTGATTGCTCAATTAGATTTTCTACTCATGGGTTTTGCTCTTTGCACCATGGGCTAATACTCTTGTGCTTGGGATAATTGAAGTTGAGGATGATTTGATTGTCTTATGCTATGATTGTTGATGATTGTTGATCAATTGAGTTAGATTGCTCCCTAATTGTGATTCCCATTGTGCTTGATGCATTTTTATCTCTTTAGATTAATGTTTAGTCACCCTAACAATAGGCGAGAGTTGAGCTAACGTGATCCGGGATTAATCGGGTTATAATTGTGTATGAGTGAATGAATTGGGTGCTTCTTAATTGAGAGATTAGTTGCACTAAGGATACTCACATTAGGCATTGTGTGATTAATGGAGTGATTAATTTTATGATGGTTTTATGCTTTCTATCTTAGTTGATCTGCAATTTGATTCAATCATAGCTTGTTGATCATTGATTCCTTGATGGATATTATCCCTAGCACCCCAATCCCCCATTGAATTTTAGTTATTTGTTCTAGCATATAAGTTGTTTGATTAATTTCTTGCCTAGTGTTTGATTTTTAATTCTTGCAATTGTAGTGTGTTTTAGAACCAAAACCGCTTTGCAACAATAATCATCGATAACTTGTATTCCTAGGGCCTCACGTGCATATTTTTTCCCTTGGGTTCGATATACTTGGTTGTCTTAATCCTACAATCAAAATGGCGCCGTTGCCGGGGAATTAGTTTTTGCGCCTTAAGTGAGACTTAGAAATTGTTTGAAGTGGCTACTTGTTGTATTTGTTTTTGTATTTTTGTTTTGTTGTTTGTTTTTGTTGGACTTTGATACTTGGATTGGTGGTATTGTAGGTGCATGATTACAAAGTCTAGTGGTATACCACCCTTGCCACTCAATCCGAAAATTGAAGCGACAATTCGAAGAAATCGTGGGAGAAGAAGAAGGGAAGTAATGGAAGGTGAAGAGTTGATGCATGAAGAGAGAGTTGTTGGTGAACCTCATGTTGAGGAGTTGAATGGAAATGGAGAAGAAAGAGTAGAGAATGGAGGAGGTCATGGGAACAATTTGCTTTTAATGCTCAGGTTGGCCCTTTCCCCCAAGGGATGCCACCACATCAATTCTCCTACCAAAATCCATACCCCTACCCTCAACAAGCTCACCAATATCCATACTATCCACCTGATCCACAACAATTCCCACCATACTATCCTCAAATGCCATACAATCATGAGCCACGATATCAAGAGCCATCTCACATTCCACAAGCCAAACCACAACCGATGCAAGAGCCTCCACCTCAAGGTAGGCCATTGAGAGAGTTCTTTGAGCCCCAACTTCGTGAGCATTATGATGGAATTCCAAGGCCGAGAATTGAAGCGAATAATTTTGAGATAAGTCCCGCTCTTGTGAGGATGCTTAGAGAGAAGCAATTTGAAGGGAAAGATGAAGAGGAGTGCCCTCATCAATATATGGCACTATTTCTAGAGATTTTCGACACCACCAAGTACAATAAAGTGCCCGAGGATGCTAAGAAGCTAAGGCTTTTTGCCTTTACTCTTAAGGGGAGAGCCAAAGCATGGTTAAATTCTCTTCCTCTCAGAACCGTTCGTACGTGGGAGGACCTAAGCAAACGATTCTTGATGAAAATTTAATCTACCATCCAAGATGGTGCAAGCCAAGGAGGCGATTTAACATTTCTGCCAAAAGAATAGAGAGACTATACCGGAGGCTTGGGAGAGGTACGGTATGTTGCTTATTAATTGTCCCCAACATGGCTTTCCGGAGGAACAAACCATTATGTATTTTTGTAATGGCTTGACGGATGGGGATCGATCTTTTCTAAATGCATGTGCTAATGGGTCTATTTGGTCGAAGACGGTGGGACAAATGAATGAGATAATGGAGAATATTGCCCAAGATTCGTTCCAAGTGTCGGTTAATCATGGAGCTCATCATAGAGTGTCCCCATGTGGAGGAGATAGAGTCTATGAAGACTATGATGATGATGATGATGATGATGATGATGATGATGATGATGATGGACCGTTTGAGAGCTCTTACTACTTCCCAAAGTCAACAAAATGTGAGTCCATCCATCCCTCAAGTTGATATGTGTCCAAGTCCATTGCCAATTGAAAAAGTGAACTATATGGGAAGGCCTCCATATCAAGGAGGATATCAAGGCAATTATCAAGGCAATTTCCAAGGTGCAAGGCCATATTAAGTGCCTTATCAAAATAGGCCTCAAGGGAATTTTCAACCTCAACCTCAAGCTCCGTTTAATGGCAACAATTGGAGGACACATGAAAACTTTTCTTATGCCAATCCAAGAGTCATCGTCCAATTTACTCCCGGATTTGATCCAGGTGCCAAAGCACCGAATAATGAGGGGAAGGCTACTATGGAGGAGCTCCTTGGTATGATAGTGAAGAGGTTGGAGGCTAGTGATTCAAGGCTTGATGACATTGGGAAGCAAATGGACACGAGGTTTGAGACCATTGAGCATCAAGTGGGACAATTGGCCACAACGGTTGGGAAGCTCTCGTCTATGGTGGACCATTTACAAAACAATTGGAAGTATCCATCTACCACCGAGCCCTAAAGGCCCAAAGATGCCCAAGGAAGTGGAAGTTGAGAAAGAGGTGGAGAAAGAAGAGGTAATTGAAGAAAGTGTGGTTGTGGAAGAAGAGGCAAGTGAAGAGATCAAAGCAAAGGGAGAGTCCAAGAAAGAAGAAGAGAAGTCCAAGAAAGATGCATGGGGAGTGCCCATGAGACCCACTCCGGTTCCATTTCCTCAAAGACTTGGGAGGAAAAAGCTTGATGAGGAGTTTGGTAAGTTTTTTGAAGTTTTTAAAAGCTTGCATGTTGACATTCCACTATTGGATGCCCTTGAGCAAATACCCCACTACAAGAAATTTTTGAAAAAATCATGTCTAAGAAGAGAAGATGGGATGAGAATGGTATGATCAAATTGGTGGAAGAGTGCAAGGAGATTCTAGAGAGACACCTACCTCAAAAGCTAAAGGATCCAGGGAGTTTCATTATTCCTTGCGAAATTGGTGAGAATGGGAAGGTTCAAGGCTTTTGTGACTTGGGACCTAGTATAAATGTCATGCCTTTGTCCGTTTTTAAGAAGTTGGAGTTAGGAGAGGTGACTCCTACAAATATCAATCTTCAATTGGCGGATCAATCTTATGCTCATCCTTTTAGGATTGTTGAAGATGTATTGGTAGGAGTTTGCAGGTTCATCTTCCCGGTTGATTTTATTGTGCTTGACATGAAGGAAGAGCTTGAGGCACATATCATACTTGGTAGACTTTTCCTTGCCACCGGCAAAGCCATGATCATTGTTGAGAAAGGGGAGCTCAAATTGAGCTTTAATGGAGAGGAGGTGACATTTACTAGACCTCCATTGGAAGAAGATGCTCCAAGTACTTTGGAGAAGAAGACGTGTGGATACATAGAGATCATCGATTTATACCCTTCAATTGATAGGGATGATTCTACACCTTCTACTTCTTCTAATTCTTTAGTTAATGAGCATTTTATTCCTTCTTGTAAAGTAATTGCTAATAAGTCTTGTGTTTCTTTGGATGATCTTAGGAAGGAGAAAGCTCTCATGGAGCCTTTGCTTGACCCCGGAGATAGGAAGGTTAAAGATGGTGAGAAGAAAGTGACCAAGCTTGAGCAATGCTCAAGTTTTAGGGTGTTAGAGGAGAAAAGGACACTACTTCAGAAGAAGGAAACAAGCTTTGAAGTTGGAGACCAAGTGGTGTGGAGTGAATCGAATTGGAGCCGTTTACTAGGCGTTAAGAGACTCAAGGAGGTCTTGACGGTGAAGGAGATAAAAGAAGGAGGAAAGCTCCTCTTAGAAGACAAATGGGGATGTTTCCTTTTTGCAAAAAAAAAATCTAGTGAGGCATAAGGATGATCCTCATGTCTTCGAGGAAAGGGAAGTATGAACTCCTTGAGTTCCGTCCGGCAAAGGACGTTAAACCTAGCGCTAGATGGGAGACAACCCATCCTTTTGTTGCTTTGGTACACTTGCTACATTTGGTTGGGAAGAGATCGAAATTGCAAGGGAATTCAAGACGAAAAGGAGAAGTTCTTAAAAGTTGGTGAAAAATGAGCAAAAAGGAAGAGACCCCGATCTCCTCGATCGAATGAGCGACCGGGATTAAATCGAGGGACCAAAATAATTAGTTTTTGCATATTTGGGTTGGTTGGGGTCAAATAGGTTATTTTTAGGAGTTTCTGGGGTCGGGCCGGGTCTGGGAATCAATAAAAATTCCCTGGACTCGACCCCGGGTCGAGGGAGCCATACTTAGTGAAATTTCGAAAAATCATGCATCCCTCGAGTCGAGGCAGAATTTTGAATTGCAAGCACGACTTGAGGGCTGAGCAACTTAAATTTTTGAATCCCCCGAGTCGAGGGCTGGACCTCGACTCGAGGCTGGCAATTTTTTTTAAAGACGCATCAGTTCACAGTAGCCACAAGTTGAGGTTGTTACCCTTCCCCGATCCCCTTTGCAATTTCACTCCTTTTTAACCATTTTGCCAAATTTCACCATACATTCATCGATCTCCATTACATATTCATCCTCCATTCCATCAAATCATCACTTTGAGGGTTTTTTAGAGAAATTTGGGGATTTTTGAAGAGTTGCTTGGGTGTTCTTCAGTTTCGTTCCAAGGCCTAATTCCATTGATAAAAGGTATGAATTGCTCGTCCCTTGGCTCTTTGATTTTGTTCTTGTTGTGATTATTGTTTGGGTATTATTGAATTTTGCCAATTTTGCATTTATGAGGAGATTTCATTTGGGCATTTTTACGAACACCTTGTATGCATGATTGATTTGGACGAATTTGAGTCATTTGAGTGATTAGTTTGGATTGCTTGTTGAATTAGAAGGCATGTTTAGGATTGGTTGAGATGATTTTGCTTATGCCTTAGTGAATTTTGGCCATGGGAATGATTTTGCCTAATTATTTGTGGGAATTCCTAGTGAGTATATGTGATATTTGGTCACGCTTGCCTAATTGATGATATAAGTGCATGATTAGGTATTGTTATTGTTTTAAATACTCGATTAGATGGCTTTATTATTGTTAGTAATTTCGTTGAGCCTACTTGCATATCATAGTGAGCTTAAGTGTTGATATTGATTGTTGTTGCCATTTAGTTAAGTATGCATATTTGTGGGATTTATTGAGCACTTCTATTGATTCTATTTGCTTAGTTGAAATTTGACCAAATTGTTTTGGATTGTTAATTCTTCACTTAGGGATTGTTTGTGATTGGAGATTGCGTTTGTGATGATTGACTCGTTCATGTGCTTAATTGCTATCATATTTTGCTCGTATTGCTACTATTTGGAGCTAATTGTTGCCTTGGGAAATTTTGTAGGAAAAATGTTTCGAGGTGCCGACGGTCATAACTTTTCGGATGAGGAATTCAGAAAAAGAGATAGAGCCGTTCGATTTGCTAATAAGATGCCGGCTCAGTTAGGGATTTTGTGGGATGACTACAAGTGGAGGAAGCATTCCATCTTGTACGCCGAGATCTACAACAAGGTGGTGAAGACCCGCTTTGTAGACCATGACTATATGGTTTCTATGGGGATAGAGGAAGACATCTCCCGGTTATTTGAGCAGGTTGGCATGTCCGGCTTCTTGACTAAGAGGCCACGAACCTACTTGGGGCTCACTCTCGAGTTCTTTTGCACTGTGACATTAGACAAGGCTAGGAAGGCTATGTTCCCAAGGGCTATCACATTCCAGTTGTTAGGGAACGAGTATACGCTGATCATAAACGAGATCAACGAGATCATTGATGCACCGACCGATCTTGATGGCTCATTGCTTAACATCAGACGAGAGTATAACGCCAAGAAGTTTTGGAGGAGGATCTCGGATTCGGGGGCACCAGAGCAGCCGTAGTTCATTTCGGGAAAGTCTAAGAGTACCAGGCTCCGTAACCCGGTGATGAGGTATTTGGAGAAGATCTTGTCGAGCACGATTTTTGCCCGTTCTGAGGGAGGAGCTGTTGTATCTGAGGAGCTCTATGTTTTATGGTGCTTCCTCCACGGGGTTCATTTCAATGCTACTGCTTATCTTTGTTATTTGTTCGAGAGGGTGATGAGCACCCGATTCAAGAAGATTCATTTTGGAGGTCTGATTACTCTCATTATCGAGCACTTCGGCATTCCGACGCACAACCTGCGAGCACTAGAGGGCCCTGATTTGACGACTGATACCATGAGGTGAATGAAGACTCTTGACCTCATCAGGAGGACTTGGTGCTTTTAGCAGCACCTCGGAGGCCGATTCCCTCTTCCTAATAAGAGGTTGACTACAGTGTTCGGCGCAGCAGGGTATGTGACTATCAACCTCAGGATGTGGTCACAGTGACATACTGAGGCGATTGACGCATATACCCGAGAGCATGGATTGAATCTTAATGATGATGAGGATGAGCAGCAGGGCGGATCCGGGTCTGGTTCTGAGGAGGAGGCTGAGGCTGCAGATGCGGGAAATGAAGAAGAAAAAGAAGAAGAAGAGGAAGCTGAAGAAGAGGAGCAGGCAGAGGAGCAGGTTTAGATGGATGAGGACGAGAACTTGAGGCCAAAGATCAATTACTATTGGCAGGATGAGATACGGAGTAGGGAGTACGAGGCCGGCAGTTCATCGCAGAGACAGTGGACCCTCACCGAGGAGATGTGGGCCGACAGTCAGAGGATGCAGCTGGAGTGTCTGACACGACAGGACGAGTGTTTTCGAGTTATGGAGGCGTCTCGTCACTTTAACAAGGAGACGAAGAGGATTCAGGAAGAATATCTCAAGAATCAGCATGATATGTACTCACTCCTCCAGCAGATGAGCTCGTGGAACTTCGGGCCGGGCCACTACCCTCCTCCACCGCCGTCCTACGATTAGGGCAACTCCCCTATTTCCTATCCTTCTCCTCTAGTTCATTTAGTTATATCTTTTATTCCTCTTGAGTGATTGTATTTGAATTGATGATTTGTGGTTGTTTGGGATGTACTTCATTTCTTAACTTTGATGGATTTGATGATGATTTCTATTTGATGATGTGTATGGATGATTTGATGGTCTTGGATTTGTTGAGCTTATTGTCTATTGATGATTATGCTATATTGATATCTTGGATTCCTTGCATATTTTTGGCATTGATTTATCTTGAGCTTAATTGTGGACTTATTGCATATCTTTTAGTAATCTTTGTTGACTTAGTGAGTGTGCTTGAAATTATGTACATGTGCACTTGTGCTTGATTGCAAGGTTAATTGAATTTTGATTTGATCATGAGTTGATATGTGGCTTGAAGCTAGTATGATTGATAATTGTGTGATGATGAATGTGATTGAAAATTCTTGATTCATTGCTCAATTGAAGCCCGTGAGCTTTTGTGCCTTTATAATCGTACATCTTATACGGTTGAATGAATTTCTTTGTGAGTGCATCATTCATAGATTTGTATGCTAGAACTTGCCTTTGGACTTGTTGAGATTGATCTTTATGTGATTTCATGAAAATGATAAGAGGCCATGTTTGATATGTTAAGTCACTTAGCCAAATTTTTTCCCACCAAAAACATTTGATTTCCTTAGCTAGCCATTTTAAGCCTAGCATCCTTATTCTTTAGCAAGCCAAGTGAAATTGAAGCCATTTGCCTATTTTTTTTATGAGCCTTATTGTCCTATATTTAGTAGAGCTTGATTGTTGGCTAATAGATGGTGCATTGCTTGTAAAGAGTGGTGGAAAGATGTTGAGCTAAGTTTATTGAGATGAAGAAAGGTTGTGAAAAAAAAAATTGAATTGTGAAAAGAATGTGAACATAATCTCCTAGACGAGCTCCCCTCATACCCTCCATAATCTCTACTCCGCATCTCATCTAGCCAATGGTAATTAAACTCGGGCATCGGCTCATCATCTCCTTCCATAGCTTCGGGTAACTCGGCCGGCTCTCCCTCGGTTTCTCCCCCTTCTTCATCCTCTTCATCTTCCGATTCCTCCGATTCCTCTTGCTCTTCAATTTGGAGGTTCTCTCCGTGCTCCCTTGTAAACGCTTCAATGGCATCCGTGTGCCTCTGTGACCACATACGGATATTGATCTTCATTTGGCTAGCCGAGCCAAACACCGTCGTGAGCCTCTTATTCTATAGAGAAAACCGACCTCCTACGTGTTGCTGAAAACACCAAGTCCTCCCAATTAGGTCCAAGGACCTCATCCTCCTCATCATATCCGTAGTGAGATCGGGACCCTCTTAGGCCGCCAAATAATGAGTAGGTACCCCGAAATGCTCGGCTATCAAAGTGATTAGACCCTCAAACTGAATCTATGCAAATCGGGTGCTCTTCTCTAAATATCTTGTTGGTCCCGGAAAGTTGAGATGATTAAAACCTTGAGTAAGCTTTCTAGAACAAAATCTAGAAAGGGGGGGTTTGAATAGATTTTGTAGATTTTTCAAATCTTTCAAAACCAATTCAAAATAACAGATATAGCACAGCGGATTATGAATGAATTCTCAACTTTTTATAAGATCAAAAGCAAGTTTGATATTCAGATTTTAGTTAAGATTCTGAACTTTAATCTTGAATTAACACAAATGTAAATCAAACAGAAACTAAAGAAAGCAAGAAATAACACCAGGATTTATAGTGGTTCGGATTTTAATAATCCTACATCCACTCTCCTTCTTCAATCTGAAGAAGGGACTCTGCTTACTGCTTACTTTCTCACTTCCAGCTTACAACTTACAACTTGTACAATTCTTCAAATCTTCAATCTCCTAAACTCTTCTTCTAGAAATCTAACTATTACAGTGTGTATTGGATTTTGAAGATTACAAGAAAAGTGTTCTAAAAACACTTAGAACTTTTTGAAACCTCACTAGAAATACTTGTGAAAAGATTGTGATTAAAAACTGAGTAGTGAATAGAGTGAAAATCTAATATGCATAAGTGTTGTATCTGAAAAATGAAAAACCTAGACCTATATATAAGTCTGAATAGACAGTTAGTTTGTTAGTTAGTTCTAACAAACTTGAAACTGCTTAACAAACTTAAACTGCTCTAGACCTCAGTTGATTCTTCATACTCATCTGCAGCTGACTTGGTGAAAACTCGCCTTTCTTATTCTACTCGGCTTATCTTGACCTCGTCTGAGCTCTTCATATTTGTCTCCTGCAGATGACTAGACTTGAGCTTGTCTCCAGATGACTAGCATGATATCAGACCTCAGTTGACTAGCTTAATGCACGACCCCGTCTGGTCAGCTTACATCCTCAGCTGTTCTTCAGGTTGGCTGATTAGTCTGATCTGCTCTTTAACTCATCAAAACCTTTTGATCCAACAATTTCCCCCTTTTTGATGAAATTAAAACCTATAAGAAGGAAACATACTCACAGCTGAAGTTAGTACTAGATTTAGTTAAATCAATCAGATAGATACAACACAATTTCACACTTCAACAGATTCAGTCACAATCAAGTCAGAAAAAAAATTTAAGTCTTTTAGACTCTTTTAGAAGTATTTTAAAAAAAATTTTAACAAAAGATTTTAACTCTGAGATATAAGAATTTCTCAGATGATTTATACTTAGAAAAATTTTTTAATTCTGAGATATAAAATTTCTCAGTTTAGAAAAATTTTAAGAAAACTAATACACAAAATTCACATAAGTCTGAATATATTCATTCACAGAAATTTACAGATTACAAAATAAGAGAACTGATAGAAAATAAAAGATAAGGAAAGAAAAATCTGTTCTATCGATTCCCCATCGATCGGCACGGAATGTTTAGCGGTGAAAATCCTCGCTCTAAGTGTTTGAGATCATTCTCATCTGTGAGCTCGGATTCCCTTTCTGCCTTGGCCACAACCGTTCTGACCCATTCCAGATCAGGAGAACCATCTTCTTTAAGCTTGGGGGTGACCTGCTCATAGGCTGGTGCGATCAGTTGCGATTGAACACATTATGTGCCTCATCGAGCGGCTTCCCATAAAGATCTGCGTCCTCTTCTCCATCCATTCATGCCGGCGAGATGTCTTCATTGGCTGCTCCGGATGGCGATGCCTTGAGAATGTACCGGTAATACATCCACTTAGCATCCAGGGCTTGCTTTTTATACTCATTTGGTGAACTTCCCGATACCATCTTTGGAGGAGGAGTGGTGCGGTGGACGGGGCGGAAGTCGGCTTCATTTGCAGCTTTGGACACCCACTTCCGAGTATCCCTGTCCCACTTCATTTCAGCTTTCCCCATCTTCTTGACCTCTTCTTTTCTCTCTTTTCAAACATCTCCTTCTCAAAGACTGATTCTTCTAATCGCCTCGGTGATAAGTTGGAGAAGTCTGGTTCCTTTCTTTTGCGCTCGGCTGATGGGGCTGATCATCTGCTTCGGTGATGGAGTCTTCTCGGCTGCTGCTGCTTCTTTGCTTTTCCTTTACCTTTGCCCTTGGGCTCCGGTTCCTCAGACTCTTTCATGCGAGCCAGCAGCTTCTCGATTTTCTCTTCTTCCTCCTTCTTCCTCTTCTCCTCATCCTCTCGGATGGCCTCTTCAATCTGAGTCACCCTCGGTTGCAAGGCAGCCCAACTCGCTCGATTTGATTTTAATCTCCATCTTGGCTGCCTGCCTCCAACTCACCTGTGTCTGCCTTTGTATCAAGTTTATCTCATTATTGACATGACACAGTGTGTGAGGGTTTCGATCTGCTCTCGGCACCTTCCCCTTTTTAACTTCATCCTTGAGGGGGATCAAGCTCATCCTCTATCGCTGCACAACACCGTCTCAAGTCGTTACGATCAGATGTGAGTGTGGAGACCACGACTTCGTTGTCGGCTGCTTGTCTTCTCTTTCGGTGCCTTGACTTCTTCTTCAAGTGCACTCGATTTTGGAACCAACAGTGGTCTTGAGATTGGCTGATAAGTTTTGGTCATGTTGACCTCAGCAATCTGCATGTTGGCGAGCATAGTGTCTCGTGGATCGCTCGAATCACTTTTCTTGTTTTCTTCTCCATCATCCTCTGGACTTGGGAAATGATTTTCTTTGTGAAGTTGCTCAAAGGCCGAGGAGATGGCAAGAATTGGTGCGTCCTCTTCCTCCGAATCGGATGAGGAAGAGGTGGTAGGAGAAGTTGGACTAGGGGAGCTCATGGGGATATCCCCAAAGATATTTGAGGTATCCACATGAGGTTCGGGCTGGGATAGATGAGGTGGGAGTGTCGATGGTGGGGGTGGGATTTGGTGTGGGGAGATGATGGTGGGGGTGGAATTTGTAAAGTGGTAGGTGGAGGAGATTGAAGTGATTGGAGTAAGATGAGTTGGGGTTGAGTGGGGGAGATATGGAGATGGGGGTTGGGGAGAATACCGGGTCCGGATAAGAAGGAATGACATATGAGATGGGGATGGTGGAGGAGATGAGGTTTGGATTTGGGGGAGAGAAGATGAGGTTGGACTTTGGACACTTTTGGGAGTAGGTGTTTGAGAGGCTCGAGGTGCCGGCTGGGACACCTCTTCATTGCCGGTTTGGGTTGGAGATGGGGAGGGGGAGAAATGTACCCGACCTCGGCTGGGGAGGGGTCCCCTTGAACTTATTTCTGGACCTCCTCCAGTGCACCACCCGAGCTGCAATCTGCAGCGTGGATGCTTCCTCGGGAAGGAGAATGGGCTGATCTGCAGACGATCCTTCCAACTCGGAGGTTTTCACCAACCTTCGTCTCCTTGGGGCCTTCTCCTTGACTTCATCGGCTGTTCAGCCTCGGGTGAGCTCACGGTCGGCAACTCCGCCTCCACATCTTCTTCCTCCTCCTCCTCCTCGGCTTCCTCTTGGCTGGAGCTTGAGCTCTAACCTCGGCTCCACCTTCATCGAGAATCATTTGGAGCCCCGAGTGGCTCATCTTTGGTCGAAGCCCCTTTTTGCTTCGTGTAAGATCGGACCCGTCGACCAATTTATCTCGGTGACAAGCAAGTCCTCCATAATCACAGTCACTTTGTTAAAGAGACTAGTGATTGACTTCGCCCCGCCACTTCCCATTGACTACCTCCGGACGCTTCCTCTCCGTCTCCGGCTTCTCGAGAGTGAGACCAGCCCAGTTGGCTCGAACCCCATCCAGGATGGTTCTCATTACGCAGAGTCTGGGTCTGGTCACCCCATCGTGGGAGCTCTGTTCTCCCAATATCACCTTCGTGACAATGGTCATCAGAAGGCGATATCGGCGTCGGAGCATTCTCTTCTTCAACTCCGATCGGCGATCCTTCATGGAATTCCGGGCAATCATCTCAAATGATTCTACCCATTCATCAGATTTGTAGGTGAGGGGGTTCACACCCTCACTGCTTGTGTCAAAGATCTTGGCCACCTCCGCCGGAGAAACAGTGAGTTCCTCTCCATACACCCTGGTTCTAAAAACTCCCTGTTCATATGTCCCATTGACATAGAACTCCAGCCCTCTCATATCCAATGTCTTATTGGAAGGGGATTTCTTGGAGCAAAACGTCCTCAATCCAGCCCTCTCCAATAACGACAGAATTTCCCTGGATTCTGCGTCGGTGGTGGTGTCGAAGTCGACATACATCTCCGACTTCACCTTCTTTGCATAGGTTTCATTTTGTACATCCACCATTGTTGATGTTATTCCTCTTACAGAAATGCTCATATACGGATTTTAGAGAGAGTGTGAGAAAATTTGCAGAGAATTTTGATAAGTTCTGAAAGTGAAAAGAATGAATTTGGAGAAGAAGATGTATTTATAGGAGAATAGATTGGAAAGAGAAACCGCCATTTTTGAAAACTTGAATTAATCTTAGCCATTTATTCAAAAAGTTTTTACTGAGTATTAATCAACGGTTAAAAACTAAGATAAGCGATTAGGATTCAGCGTGAATATGTAATCGCCTTTGGAATGCGTAAATAGTTACTTTATAGGACTGTTGATTTGTGAGATGTAGGTTACTTTATGCAGAGAAGTAAGTAATACCCGACGTCGGCCTAGGGTTATCTTACTTCGCCTAAGGGTTTGTAAATCAGATGAGTTTGAAAAACAGACTAGTTTTAAAAACAGATGGGTTTAGAAAGTCATCTGATAGAGTAACCTGTCTGATCCTGAAAACCAACAGTTTAGATGTAACTTTTTAGCAATTTCTAAACAAGTTTAAACAAAACAGACTCAAAATTTACTTTTCTAAAACAAATTTGTTCTTTTATAAAAAAAATTTATTAAGAAATAAAATAAAGGAGTTTGAATAAAAAAAAAATATGAAACAGTGTTATCTGTGACCTGTTCCTGCAATGACATAGACTCAAAAGAAACCATCAGAAGCTTAAGATAAATCAGATAGGATGTAAATAGTCATCTGTTTTCTTCAGGAGATCAGCTGACTATTGTGTCCTTGTCTGATTTACTCGATGTCAGACAAGTAATTATCAATTCAGATAAGATCAATATGACTAATCCTTGATTCTTGATTCCTAAAAGGAGATCAATGATATCGCCTACGATTGTCCTTTGACACATATCTAGTCGATAATTCTTTCTAGACATTTTAAAGAAAAGAAAAGAAAAGAAATAAGGAAACAGAGATGCACACATATTAGAAACCAGCTAAAGATGCATCAAGTAATCCTAATTCTAAGCACATTTCTTTAAACCTAGATTGACTAATGGTTTTGTAAGAATGTCACTTTTTCTCGTGATTCAATGGCAATTTTCTCAATTCTAATATCATTCTTTTCAACATGATCCCTAATGAAATGATGCCTAATATCTATATGCTTACATCTAGAATGTAAAAAACAGATTGTAAGTCATTGCTATTGCACTATTACTATCACAGTAAATAGGACAAATTGATGTTTGAATATTATAGTCTCTAAGTGTTGACTAATCCGAGAGGAGTTGAGAGCAACAACTTCCAGCTGCCATGTATTGACTTGATTGTGGAGGTGGCAACAGATGTGTGTTTCTTAGATAACCAGGAAATTAATTTGTTGCCTAAGAATTGACAAGTTCAGAAGTGGATTTTCTATCAATCTTACATCCTCCAAAGTCTGAATCAATAACCTGTCGGCTCAAAGTTGTCATCACCGGGTACCATAGCCCTACTTGCAAGGTTCCTTTGAGATATCTAAGGATTTTCTTAGATCTCCAGATGAGTTTTCTTGGGATTAGGATGGAATCGTGCACATACCCCAACCGCAAAGGCTATGTCTGGTCTACTTGCGGTGAGATAGAGAAGAGATCCAATCACCCACGATACTCCGTTGCATCGGTGGGTATCCCCTCGCTCATCATCGAATCCATTCGGAAGTTAGTTGCCATAGGTATTTTAACTTCTCTGCTAGTAGTCATTCCAAATTTCTCAATCAGATCCTTAGCATACTTAGACTGATGTATAAATATACCCTTACTCATCTGTTTAATCTGTAAACCTAGAAAGTATGTTAATTCTCCCATCATTGACATTTCAAACCTGTTCTTCATGAGAATGCTAAACTCTTCACATAATTTCAGATTAGGTGAACCAAAAATTATGTCATCTACATAAATTTGAACTAGTAAGATGTTGCCATCTACTTCCTTTCTAAACAAAGTTCTATCAATCTTACCTTTAGAAAAACCATTTGATGTCAAGAAATCAGACAGAGTATCATACCAAGCTCTAGGAGCTTGTTTCAATCCATATAGAGCTTTGTTGAGTTTATAGACCTTGTTATTGGTCTTAAATCCAGGAGGCTGCTCTACATAGACCTCTTCAAGTAACACACCATTAAGAAAAGCAGACTTAACATCCATTTGAAAGACTTTGAAAGACTTATATGCAGCAAATGCCAAGAACAATCTTATTGCCTCTAATCTGGCAACTGGAGCATAGGTTTCATCATAGTCTATTCCCTCAGACTGTGAATAACCTTGTGCAACCAGTCTTGCCTTATTTCGAACAATAATATTGTTCTCATCTGTTTTATTTTTAAACACCCACTTGGTGCCAATAATCTTTCGGTGTAAGGGTCTTTCCACTAGATCCCATACATTTTGCCTTTCAAATCGATGCGATTCTTCTGCATGGTTGTTATCCGATTTGGAGTCGATAATGCTTCCTCAATAGTCTTGGGTTCAAGAAGAGACACATAACAACCGAAAAGACTTTGAGAGTCTAGCATCATTCGTGTCTACACACTACTAGATGGGTCTCCTATAATCGATCGAGATGGATGATAGCTTCTCATCCTCTTGCCTATATGAGGAGAAGGATCCTCATCTTGAGTCTCGATTGACAACTCATCGACTCAACCTCGGTGACGTTCCCCCTTCATCGGTGACTCGTGCTAATCGGTGATGTCAAAGGTGTCGATCTGAAGGAGTCCGATCGGAAGTTGTCTTCGATTATTAGATGGGGATTCTTCTTCATCGATTCTGAATCAAGACTAGGTAGATAGACAGTTCTATGTTTAGTCTTGGATAATTCAATTTTATCTAGATTTTCAGAAATTTGATTCACTTTATCTGAGAAGAAATACAACTCATCAAAAACAACATGAGGAGTTTCCTCCACACAAAGGGTTGTCTTGTTAAAAACTCTAAATGCCTTTGAAGTATTAGAATATCCTAAGAATATTCCATCAGCTGCTTTTGCATCAAAAGTTCTTAACTTAGATTTCCCATTGTTATGAATGAAACACTTACAACCAAAAGCTTTGAAGTATGAGATCCTTGGAATCTTACCCTTCCAAATCTCATAAGGAGTCTTACCCTTGTCTTTGACAACTAAGCACCTGTTCTGGGTATAGCAAGTTGTGTTGATGGCTTCAGCCCAGAACCTATGAGGGGTATTATACTCAGCCAACATGCCCTGGCTGCTTCCTTCAAAGTTCTATTCCTTCTTTCAACCACTCCATTTTGTTGAGGAGTTCTTGCTGAATATCCTTGATAATCAAAGTACCTACACCTTTAGTCTGACCACAATTATTATCACCAAATAAAACTCTTGGACCATCAATGCTTTGAAAATTTGATAACAGCTTCTTGTTATGGGTCATATGTTGTGAACAACCACTTTCAATGTACCATATTGAAGCTAAGATCTCTTCCTTGAGTGATGATCCCTGTGAATCCTGTAAAACAGATTAGTTTTGAGGTACCCTAGTGATCTTGGGTCCTTTTGGGTCAAGAATCACTTTAGGAATCCAAATAAATATCTCATCTGCAGACAATAAGTCAGACTCAGATTTTCTACCAAATCTATCTACAATTATATCATTTTTAAATGACAACTTGTTGTATTCAGATTGGGTAATTTTCCTAAACTTAGGAAATGTAGGATAGCATTTGCTCCTTCCATCAAAAGAATTATAATAAGAAAATCTTCTTATTTTGGTTCTTGAATTCCTTCTAGTCGATAGGGATTTTTCAAATTTGAATTCTTGGTTTTAGATCGAAAGATGTAGTCCTTATCGACTAGTTGGTTTCCATGGACCAATTTTAATATCTTTTGTTTGAACAGATGCTTTCACAAATTTCCTAGGTTTTTGAACATCTGATTTATTGTTCCTATCATAACCAAGTCTGTCTTATCATGAGATTTTTGAGAAGTATTAAAAATATGATCTATTACTGATTGTGAATTATTAAAGTGACTAATTTTGAAGACAAGCTTCTCATTGTCTTTCTTAATTAATTCATTTTCAAAGACAGACTTCTTCAAATTTATCTTTTAAAGTTTTGAGTTCATTTTCTAGCCTTTCGGGTAAGTTGGGTGATGTACTAGCTTGATCGATGAAAACATTCCCCCTTGAATGTTTCCTCGGTCTCTAAGTTGTTCATCACCGCTTGCCTTTATTTAGAATTTGAATCGATCCTTTAAAATTAAATTCTCTGTCTCATGTGTTTATAAGCAGCTAAAGATGTCTTTAAATCTCTCAATAACTCATGAATAATAGTTTGGTCATGATCGGATGCAGATCGACAAGAATCATTATCGAAGATGAATAGTAGATTACCTCATTAGCCATGAGACAGATCTCATCATCGATCCAAAATCAGATGAGGATGATGAAGATGATGATGATTTCTTTGGCTCTTTTTCTTCAGCCAACAAAGCTCTTTGATCTCGCAAATCTCTGTCTCTTATCTTCCTCTTTTCTTCCCTTTCTTTAGGAGTCGGTTGAGGACAGTCATAGCTGAAATGTCTGGCTTGTTGCAAGTATAGCAAATGTCACTCCTATCTCGATCTGGGACTGGAAGTATTTCTTCGACTGGTGATCTGTATCTTCTTGTCTCGGCTCTTGTTTTTGTCATCATCGAAGATTTATCTACCTTCCTATCCGATCTGGATCTTTGTCTATCTCTACCCGCAAATCTCAATTTATTTCTCTTATACTTCATTCTCAATTTATCATACCTTTTTGTAAGTAAAGCCATCTGCTCTTTCAAAGATAGATCAGCTCCCTCTGGACTCTGTTGACACCTTGTCTTCTTTTATCGACAAAAGCAACAGACTTGGATGAGGTGCTTGACTCCATCTCATCTTCCTCATCTTCTATCTGGATATCATACTCTAGAGCTTTAAGATGAGAAAATAAAGTATGGTGAGTAATAGAAGATAAATCTTGAGTTGCTTTAAGGATATTGGATTTTTCCCTCCATCTCTTGGTTAATGATCTCAGAATCTTGTTATTAATCTCCTTCTCTGAATAATTCTTTCCAAGGTCAGCTGCTTTGTTGAGAAGATTGGTCAACCTAACATCAAACTGATCTACAGACTCATTTTCTTTCATCTTGAATGTTTCAAATGTATGCAATACTGACTGTAGCTTGTTTCCTTAACTTGATCAGATCCTTCACAAACATTAGCTAAGGTTTGCCACATTTCTTTGGCTGTTTTACATCTCTTAACCTTCTCTATCCAATCTTTACTCAGAGTCTCAATGATTTCTGTTCTAGCTACTTGGTCAAGATTGTGAACCTTCCTTTCATCATTAGTCAATTCAGAACTCTTCTTTTCTTGTCTAGTTCTTGATTCAGCTGATTCTGCTCCAGTGCTGGTGCCTCCATGATAAAACTTTATAGGACCTTCCTCAAGGACCTCTTCCATTCTATCATGAATGGCCTTCAGATGATTTCCCATCCTAAATTTCCAATAATCATACTCTTCAATGGAAAATTCAGGAAGATTCCTAGACTTATTACTTTTACCTGATGACATAATGAAACAAAGACAAAATACTCCACAAAAGCTTATTAGTAGCACAGTTAGAAATGAAAGAAAATGAAGAAAATCAAGATAATTCCAGAATCTTGTTCAAGACCTAAAATCAATATCAGAACAGCTTAACACTGCTCTGATACCACTTGTTGGTCCCGGAAAGTTGAGATGATTAAAACCTTGAGTAAGCTTTCTAGAATAAAATCTAGAAAGGGGGGGTTTGAATAGATTTTGTAGATTTTTCAAATCTTTCAAAACCAATTCAAAATAACAGATATAGCACAGCGGATTATGAATGAATTCTCAACTTTTTATAAGATCAAAAGCAAGTTTGATATTCAGATTTTAGTTAAGATTCTAAACTTTAATCTTGAATTAACACAAATGTAAATCAAACAGAAACTAAAGAAAGCAAGAAATAACACCAGGATTTATAGTGGTTCGGATTTTAATAATCCTACATCCACTCTCCTTCTTCAATCTGAAGAAGGGACTCTGCTTACTGCTTACTTTCTCACTTCCAGCTTACAACTTACAACTTGTACAATTCTTCAAATCTTCAATCTCCTAAACTCTTCTTCTAGAAATCTAACTATTACAGTGTGTATTGGATTTTGAAGATTACAAGAAAAGTGTTCTAAAAACACTTAGAACTTTTTGAAACCTCACTAGA